>JAFIDM010014012.1:41674494-41691439 GCA_023159025.1 Thereuonema tuberculata | reverse complement strand
TGTATAATCTAAATACTGCGCTAACTTGTGAACGAAGCTTCTACGGCGAAAATGGTTTTGAGTTTCAAAATCAGCATAAAAAACTGAGTAAATATGCCAAATTTCATTAAAATCGGAGCAGTGGTAACAAAATTATATCGAGTTACGGACAGACAGACAGTCAGACAGACAGAAAGACGAACTTAGCCAATTATATAAGTTGATGTACGATGATGATAATGATATATAATGTGATGTACACATTAAAATATGTTACATGGAGAAATTATCACTATAAAAATAAAATCTTTCAGTCATTGAAATACAGATTTTTAAATTTTATAAGATTTAAACTACAAAAATTTAAAGTTATACTGTATATCTTGAGTTGGAAGGAAATAAACACTGTGATGTCACTTAGTTAGGTACTGTCGCCGGCATTTCCAATGTCACATTAGCTGCCCGATGCTTCCTCGCAGTGCAACAAGCACTCAGCTCTTACAATTTTTTTTTTTATCCCCTTTCAGTGCAAAAAAAGGAGCTAAAATTTGATATACGTCAACTCCTTAAGATCCTGAATAAATGATAAAAATTTCAAGGGATGTTTCGATCTGACAAACCTAACCATTCCCTTGTTAGACTGGTTTAAGGAAAGCAATGCAGGAAAGCACTACTTCGCAATGTGACATTGGAAATGCCGGCTTGGGAAATTATGCTTTTCAGCAATTGTTGATTCACTTTTAGAATTTTAACTTTTTCTGTGTAGCAGTACTGAAATTATAATAATGATGAAAAAGATATGAAATACAATTTATATTTTTTTATATATCTATTCATTTTAGTTTTTTATAAACGAATTTCTAAAATAGGACATTAATCGTATTGGAAATACAGGTTCAGGTTTTAATAAAAATGTTTTGATCCCTTGAGTTTTTGCGTGATGTCTGAGTTCTCTAGAGTTTTGTATTTGTTATTGACAATGTTGTCTGTTACCGAACAACAACAGAGTTCTCGAACTACGTTAAACTTGTATTCAAGAGTTTTTTTTTTTTTTTACAAATGCCCTGGCTTGTAGCTTGATCAGCTTTCTTTAGGCCACTACTAGGGGCGAGATATGATGCCTTTAACCAACCTATTCAAGAGTTTAATATTATTATTTAGATCTGATCGCATTTTGAAATTCATCGGACAATTTTAAGCAGAATTTATTTAAGACCCAAAGAACTAAACATAAATACAGTTCGTAAACGATCATGGAAGGATTGAAAATCAACTTTTACTTGAGAAGTAAATAGTGTTTTCCAGTTCTGATTTGGTTTTTGGTATTAGCAGCCCCTTTAAGGATCCTCTTCACAATAGACCCCAAATACTGTGATCTTCAATAGATAAATAAACAATATTTGCAAAAGCATTTTATACCAACTTTTCATTGCAAACTTTCGTACATTTCTATGTTTAAGATCCAACTTATAGAAAAGTATCAAATATGGATCAGAACATCATGCCCATGCACTGATTTTTATCAAATTTTATATTTAAGAGTTTAACCCCTTATTACTTAGAGATTAGTTTGGAGACAATGCCCCACCCATTGAGAATTCAATGAACTAAGCCAAAGAAGAGAAGGACCAAGTAGGTGCTAGAGTAGTGGTGGGCAACCTGCAGCTCGCCGATATATTTGCTGAGGCCCATTAGTGTCCTACAAATACATTGAAAAACGTCGTAACTTGTAATAGCAGCTGTCTCAGACTTTACTATTGAAATGTTGAGACCTAAGACATGTGAGTATATATTATTGTATGTCATTGGTGAGACTTTACTATTGGAATAGCGTGCTACTGTATTCTTCCATACTTTTCAGTCAGCAGTCAGCAGTCCACAAGCTACTCATTACATTTGTAGAGATAATAATATGAAATATTATTATTCGATAAGGGTTATTTTATTTTGAGCTTCTAACGTTAATTAAAAAGTAAACAAATACAAAAGAGAAGTGTTTTTTTAGTTAAAGAACGGGTCGATGAGAATCAGACCGTTCATTAATCAGCGGTGAGTTATGACGTGGATCGTAAAGATTCAATCAGGACGTCATAAATGATGATTGCGTGAAACGCTACTCTCCGATTGGTAGAAAAGTTTATACGCAATGCAGAGACAGTCGAATCAGAGAGATGACAGCATGCAGACCGAGTAGCGATCTTGGAGCGGCAAGTTCAAAGGAATGGATTCGAAATGTGTTGGCCTAAACCGGTGTTCCACAAGGTCAAGTACTGTAAGTTATATCTTTCTATATTAATGGGAACCGGGTTTAGCAAAGGAAGAAATTAGTGATACTACGAATTAAAGAATTGAATTGAACAGAAGTGAATGCCTAAACGGAATTAATTTGCAGAAATTAATTCGTGTGAATTAAAGTGAATGCAAAGTGTTAAATCAAGACTGCTCCAGCATTGAAAGGAAATTAAGTGAAAATAGAATTAAATATTAAGCAGATAATATCGAGTTAAGTGAACGCCGATATTATAAATTGCGTTAGTGTTAAAATACGAAGTAGAAATAATTAACTTTGTTTGTGCTTCGAATCAAGTGTGCTTCATTAAGGAAATAACTCAAGTTGTAGTTATTGGAAAAAGAATTAATTGTGAATTATTTATTTATTATTGAAGCAGATATTTGTGAAAAGTTAATATTACAATTATCTGCATTAGTGAAATACTTAAAGTTTCCAGTCGAAGCTTAGTGATAAATTCATTGTTAAGTAATTATTACAGTGCTTCATTATCTAAATGCAACAGTGTAAATAGTGCTACAGATAATGTGCTTCGATATGCAGTGAACTATGCATGTGTTAAGAATCCACGAATTATTAGTGAAGGCTATTTGCTGTAGTGAATGACTAATGGGCTCAGCGCTACGAATGTCTATGGTAGCGTACTGACATTGTTTGAATATTACAAAGACTGTTTTTCGTTTATTGAACTCTTGAGAAACTTTAAACTATTTACCTGTTTTACAATTCGATTACATCGACATTTTATGCTCATTATTATCATCCTATGTGCTAATAAAAAAAAAAAAACCGACTACGATTTCTCTTTAACATTGTTACCGTTGGCGTAAATTTATGGTGTTTTGGTTTAGTTTGTTGTATTGTAATAAGTAATAAGTGTTTGAAGTGAAAGTAAAAGATTGGTAGGAATGGTTTCAACCAAACAGCGCAGTATTACTGCCGAACAGCGGTACTTTCAGGAGAAGTGGACAGAACTATATTTCTGTTGTGAATTCGGAGGTAAAGGTTAGATATCACAGGATGTAATTGACCAGACCAGGACTATTCTCATAGCTTATATTAGGAAACGTCTTCTGGAGCAAAAATCGAAATCCTGTGGCACTTTCAGCAGCATATTTAATGTTTAACCAACCCCCATTCTCCATTCCAGTCACTAGCTAAAGAAAATAATAATAAAAATAATAATAAAAGGACTGGGGAAACCCAAGGTTTGAATTTTTTACGTAATAATAATAATACACCTATCTCATTGACATTGCAGTGCCAATCAACAAGAAAATGCAGAAAACTCAAACACTGCACCGCAGCCTCAGCACAATAGGACTTAACAAAAACACTGCTGCACAGCTCCAGAAGGTTTGATACTCAACACAGCACACGTAGTTTGAAATTTCATGGACACAATCACACATCTCCAACATCTCTCACCCTCTTGCACACTTTATTATACTTGGCAATATGTTCTTTGATCTTTGACCAGCCATGTTGTATTAGCTGGGGAAACCCAAGCATACAAACATTTATCCTTATATATTATTTCTCAAAGGTGTGTTTGTGTCGGTACGCCATATCTCCCTTAATACTTCATCAGAATCAATGACTGACTCATCATTTTGAAGATTACGTTCACCGCTAATGACGAAAAATAAACAAAGGGTTGAAAATTAATGTTTTCGTTAAAAAACTTTATTTTAAAAACTTTTTAAAAAATGTATACACGCTTTAACACAAGCGACTTATCTTTCGAAAGCGAAACAACATTTCAAATAATCTTACAGCGCTGTAAACTTCAAATGTATCCTTTTTTGAATAAAAATGCACTTTAAAATGAAATTTCATCGTTTATTAAAAACAGCAGATAAAAAACCAAACAAAGACTTATATTTTAATAAAAATGAACGATTTATTACAATAAAAAACATAAAATTTGTCATAAAAACTTCTCATATCTTATTTCTCAAAGGTGTTTTTTTTTTTGTTTTGTTTTTTTTTTTTATCTCTCTTAATACTTCATCAAAATCAATGATTGAGATATCATTTTGAAGATTGCGTTCACGTCTAATGACGGAAAGTAAACAAATTGTTTAAGATTAATGTTTGCATTTTAAAAACTTTATTTTAAAAACCTTTTTACAAAAATGTAGTTGGCGCTATCTATTGACAATGTATTTAACTAACATGCACGACAGCTTTGGAGTTGTTATTATTTGTTAAAGGTGGTTTTTTGTTTGCGAATTATTCGCACGGGTCAACTAGTATAATAATAATAATTAATAATAATAATAATAATAATAATAATAAACCTAGATTCTTGGAAAGAATTCGATGCGTTTGAAGACCAACACCAGTTAAAGAACAGGCAGCTGTGATACACATTGTTTTGTGCATAAACAATAATAATAACAATAATCATAAGCCTCTACGGACCCTACCTCCTCGCGGTTGGGGTGGGAACTACCCTAACTTGGTTAAAGGGTCCTACCATCTATGATGAGGTCTTGTTGTAGTGTTGAGCATGCTGCTTCAGGTGTGGCACAGGATAAAGTCACCAATGTTCAACGATTAGGCAGACTCCTCCGGTTTGAAAAATGTACTACACTCTCCCGCAGTTTGTGATGTAGGAAGTAGCCTATCATTCTGTAGTATGGCTATCATAATGCGCGGACAACACCATCCAGCCGGAGCGGTCGGAAATATTTCGTTTGTATCGGCTTACCTCGGACACTCTAGTACCATACAAAATCACACACTTACTTTATATGGATGGCATTAACCTGCATACTACAACCACCACTCAATTTACCAATCTACTGCAAGTCACCACACAGTTCACCAAAGACTTTGGGGTGGAATTTGGAATCGATAAATGCCACAAGCTACATACAACACGCGGGAAGACCTCAAATTTGGAGGGTTTTGAACTGGACCGTGGGTTGGCCATCCAATCCATGGAAGAGCGAGAAACCTACAAGTACCTTGCTTCCAGCAAATGCTCGTCACGGACATTGCAAATATGAAAACTGCACTCAAGAACACATATTGTGCTCGCCTTCAAAACAGCCTAAAAACACAACTCAGCGCCAAAAATAAAATTAGAATCATCAATACTTTTGCTGTCCCCACACTAATATACTCCTTTGGTATAATCTCCTGGACAAACATGGAACTCGAAACACTACAAAGCACAACACCCACTACATTCAGAAATACAGCACCTTGAAAACTCTAGCCCAGCATTCAGCAGCTGCGTGAATCATAGGCTCGTAAGGAACTCTACCGCAGACATAAACACGAACTTAGCCAGTCTCATGTCGATATGGAAGATTCGAACAGATGCCTGACGAGCCATTTGGGGAGCTAATTTGGAGAGACCGAAAGGTTCAGAATCGCGATACAGCACCAAGTCATATCGACAGGCAACTACAAGAAACACATTCTACGTCATAGAAACACGCATGACAACACATGCTGGAAATGACACACTACATGAGACGCTCGACCATGTAATATTAGGCTGCCCCTTCTCTCCCAGACAGACTACCTCCACTGACGCATCAGATAGCATCGATCGTCCATCAACACCAAGCATATAAACACTCACTAATTAAGAACATGATCCCGTACTACAAGCACACCCCACAAAATGTGCTTGAGTTACCCAATTATAAGTTGTACTGGGACCGCCCCATTCACACAGATAAAATCATTCACCATAATAGATCTGACATCACACTTGTTCATAAGGCCCTATCTCATTAGTGCAGTGCCTATCAGCAAGAACATGCAGAAAACTCACGCAGTCATGATCAATAAGTACACCGACTTAGCACACGAACTCCAGAAGCAGTGGAGGCAGAACCGAGTGTATGCTGTGTCCTTAGTCCTGTCCGTCACTGATCTGGTGCCTTACAGATTTCACCATAGTCTCAACACACTAGGACTTCATAAAAGCACTTATGCTCAACTCCACAAAGCTGTAGTTCTCAACACAACGCATAGTTAGGAAATTCATGGAGACAACCACACATCTCTCACCCCTCGAACATATTTTTTACACTTGGCAACATGTGCTTTGGTCTTTGACCTGCCATGTTTTCGTAGCTGGGGAAAGTATAGAAAAATTTAGATAATAATAATAATAAAACTGTCAAACGCAATCATAATTTATTTCGTAAATTTTCGCTGTTTCAGAAACAGCTTCTTCAGACGGTATATAAAATAAGCTTTTAAATTCAATAAACAGTTAGTATTCCAATACAAAAATCGAAATGATAATAATAAAAAAAAAAGCTGAGTTTTAACCATATTAACTATATTACTCAGAATGGATAACTGAATAATTTTTTTATAATCTGAATGTCCTCGTGGGAAATCTTTTAAATTTTCCATATTAATCTTTGTTGAATTTCTTTTCTTAATTAGGAAACTGGAAAAACACTTTTTTTCTTTTATCTTTTACATTGTAAAGACAATTGTTTGTAATGCTCTTCTTAATTTGTTATCATTTTCTCAAGAATATCAATCATAGGATTTAGAATTGTTTGTTCGATTCTAATTCTGTATTTTTTTACCACATTAGTGTCTTTGTGAAATAAGAATATGTGAAACATTATCTGATTGACTGGGAATCCATTGTATTGCCAATTGCATTGTACTGCCAATTGCATTGTACAGTTTCTACAGGATATCTTTATGTAGAAAAGTACTATTTTCTATACAATAATTAATTGTTGGCACAGTCTCCCAACTGGAGTGACTTGACATTTGTTTCATCCAGGAAAGAATGTTGCAAGATTTGTTTATTCGTGTATTTATGTATTCTATTTTCATCTGATGAATCAAAGGGTATCGCACACAAAATAAAACTCTTTGAGGTTCAAAAATATTGCACGTGACATTTAAGATGTAAAGTTCAGAAAGTGCTACATTAACTTTACAAGAAAAACTTAGTCATGGAATATTTTAAAGATATCGTTAAGCCTAAAACGCGAAATATAACACTTTTTTTCCAGAAATGAATGTCCATGTCTGATTTCTGATTGAAGGTCAGATCAGATTTCAATCTACATAAATCAAACTCAAGTTAGTTATTGATGATATGATTAAATTTCAATCTCTAAGAGAGCAAAAGCCTTTGGGGATCGTCCATAAAATACGTCTGTACCCGAAGGGGATTTGTTGCCATTTAGGAGAGATGGTAGAGGAATCAGACGAGTTATAACGGTCTGACTCTATTTCTTTTTTGCTTTGTAGAAAGTATTATAATTAAAGTAAGTAATATAAATTTTAAAAATACTGAAACATGAATCCACTTTTTTTAATTATTTTCGAAATAATTAAAAAAAAGTAGATTCATATTTTGATCTTTTTGATTCTTAATGATTTTGCTATACATATAAAAAAAAATTAACGAAATATTTAAAATATAAAGAAATTGTAAATAATAATGACAGAGTGAAGTGAATTTTTTAATCCTGAAATGATGATTTGAACATATTCCGGATTTGAAGTTTTTGGTTTTGTTTTGCTCTTTTATTGTATGCAGCAATACCTTATTTTAAGGTGTGAATGTATGAATTTTATACTAGAGTTGCAAAAGTAGAAGGAGGGATAAGCGAAATGGGTTGTTCTTTTGAATTTCGACTGTAATGGAACCTTGTGTGATATGTGAGAAGTGTCAAAAATTGACCAAAATTTCTAAACATCGTGGTTCGTTATGAAGCGTGATCTTAAAGTGATTTATTTTTGAACCAGACTTTCCGATCTAAACAAATAACTAAATTCAAAAAACTGAATTTCAAATGTTTCAAAACATTATCATTTGATTTCCGTAGCCAAAACTGAGCAAACTTGAAATCTTGTGAAACTTCATTGTAACTATTCACAATATCAAATTCTACATACTGTTCGTTTTTGTTTACGAGAACCTTCAGCGCTTTTGCGCTTGCGTCAGGTCTCCCTCGATTTCATCAAAATAGGTGTAAGGAGAAATAAAGAGGGATGTTTACTTTTTATAGTGTTTGTTTACTAGTACCTGCGTTCTATTTGCGCTTTTCGGGAAAGAATTATGGAAAGAATAAATACTATTGCAAAAATACTCCTCCGTTATTTTTTTTCAAACAGGTCTTAGGAAATTGCCTGTCTCAGCGTATCACCCCTCTGCGGAGTAGAATCGTCCACGAGTGACGGGTCTGGCTTTCGAAAACGAACGGTACCAAGATACAGTTTCTATAAAGAAAGCTGATTTTTCTGTAGTTCTTTCACTTTTTTTTTACGCTGCAAGGATTTTAGTCAATCTAACTGAAGCTTTCTTCTAATTTCAAACTTCATCTTCCAAACAAATTTTTAAAGATGGCAGAAAATCATAACACTCAGGAAAAAAATATTTTTTTCTCGATATAAAATTGATATATAATAACCCAAAGTTTAACGTGCTGTGAAATCAACTAAAGAAACAATGATAAGAAAAGAAAACAAAAGAACAGCACCTGAATCAAATAGAAATTGCCTTTCCGATTCAATTATTAGGAGAGGAGTTGGGTACGGCCGAAACGGACTCATCAGCCCAACCCTGCCTCTCCCGATAAGAAGAATTGGAAATCCCTGCGAGTCGCAGGAAAAGGATTTTCTTGATGTCGTGAAGCACAACATTTTATTTTTCTTGCTTTTCCTTTGTTGGGGTCACTTCCAGATTGGCGGTGACTCTCATCAACAGGATCTTACCTTTCCGATTCTTTTTATCGGGAGAGACAGGGTTGGGCTGATCAGTCGGTAGAAGGACGAAACGGTCGTACCCAATTCCTCTCCTAATAATTGAATCAGGCAATTTCTATTTAATTCAGGTACTGTTCTTTTGTTTCCTTTTCTTATCTTTGTTTCTTTAAAATTGATATCACAAGATATAAAATTGATGCAACTCTTAACACCCTTTTCCTGATTTTTAAATTACACACTGTTATAATTTGGAAAAACTGAATATGTATCTAACAACAATACAAAATATATTAGATATTATCTTAAAAAAACATTATTTTTTACATATTTTCTTTGTGGAATGTCTCTCTTAATTATACAGCAATAATCAGCCATCATTATAGGATTCTACTTGTATTGTTATTCGTTACTCATCAGTGACAAGCATGGGGAGCGATTTCACTAGCAGACTTCGCTAGTTAAATCGCTCCTCATACTTGTCACTGACAGTTTCAAGATTATGTAGGAAGAAATCTAACTTCGAGATAAAGTGCGAGATTTTAAAAATTATTAACATCTCCTAGCCTTGTATGATTTCATAAGTTCAAACACTGTATCACATATTTTGAAAAAACATTTTTTAATGATTGCTCTACTGCTTCTACCACTTCACTTAAATATTCTTCAAAATTTTCATATTTGTATTAGGCCTAGATTTTTCAGATCTCATAAATGTTCAATCCTTGATTTTAGTATCACTAACTTTGGGAAATTAATTCTTATAATGCATGTAGCGCTATTTTGATCCATCCAATTATTCAAGATCCAATTATTCATATTTAGAACAGGAACAAGTGATTCACGTTTCAGCCGTTGGTTTTGAATGTTGATTCTATCTTTCTTTGAAGTTCCATTAAAACAGCAACAATACTTTGAGTAACCCAAGCTGCAGAAAGAAACAAAACTGTTTACATCTTTAAATCCCCACAGATAGTTGTCGTATTGGAGCTTTACCAGATTTTCAGTTGTCTCTTTCATAAGCACAGTGGGGAAGGAAATTTATTACAATTATGCAAAAGCATAGTTTTGAAGCTAACTTTGGAAAATTTAACAAATAAATACCAGTCTGTTGGCTGATGTTGAAGGCTAAGAGAACAAATTTATTTACAGAACACATTTATTCTTCAGGAAATATTCTTTAAATTAGAGAAATTTAACAGACATTATTAAAATTAATTAAAAATTTTAAAATCTTCGGTAGCCGATAAGTGAGTGGTAATACAATAACATTCTCGTCTAGAATCAGAACTTATATTCCCGTATTAATAATAGCAATCAATAAAAAATGAGGAGTGAAATTACAGGTTAACACAAAATCAATGAAATAAAAGTCAGCAAGAAGACGAGGAACTCAGAGGGTTGATCATTACACTTGGTATAAGCTCCAGGGTATCAATTAATGGAATAGGAGGGATTCGGACCAAAATCTAGTGTTTGTATTTTAAATTAAACCGTACAGAAGCGTCGTACTTAATTTCAAAGGAATCATTTCAGTTAAATGTTACGATGACCAGAATAAGCACAGTTTTCATAAAAAAAATAGAACAAAAAGTTAATAAATAGTCACAACAGATTCGGAAACCCCTTTTGTTCGATTTTCTTTTTTGTCGGGTAAGGAGACCTTGAAGCAGTTACAGTTAATGCAATTTGGAACGTCACGAACGACGCTCGGCAGTTCATTATGGGGAGAAAGGGGTTACCCAGATGTACTGGCTTCATTAATTCTTATCTTCTTGTTTGTTTGATTTTTTTTTGTTTTTTTTTATTTATTTAGTTAAATGCCATTTGTAGTACATTTTGAATGGAAATTTCAGTGTTGTAACATTCCTTTTCCCTGACCACAAGGATTCCATAGAATTTACGTAAGTAGTCTAAGGAAATCGAACTAAAGGGATTTTTATTGTGATAAACTGTTTGTGTGCTTTTTTGTGTGTTTTTTTTTATAAAAATATTCTGTTCATCTTAACATTTATGCATCTACTGCACGTTAAACAAGATGAATGAATCATTTCAGTTGTTCAAGCAAGAGATTTCGGAAGGTTTTTCTGAGGCAGAAAACTCGAACTAAATTAAATGGGCCAATGCTTGAAGCTTTTAATAAACTACATATGAAATTGATGGAAAATTGTTCTGTCGTTTTCATAATGCGTCTAAATCAGACAAATTGATAAGAAGACATACTTACACTGCGAAGCCAAGCACTGCGTACGTAGATCTATTAAGAAAGCAAACTCAACTTTCTCAACTCAAAAAATAGTAACAAAATGAATAAAGTAAAAATAAAAGAATTAGCGATAGTATTTTTTAGATAAAACAATAATGTCGATGATGGCGCTGTATCTATTAACTAATGGTAAAGTTGGTTATGATATTTAAGGAAGCTTGAAGTTCTAACTAGTTTTAAACTTTTGACGAATAATATTCTTCTGAAATCCTTAAGACATTTGCGAAAAAAAAAATATATTTTAGTGTTTTTACGAAGAAGATTCCACTTTTTTAATCTGGAACAAAAAAAAATGAGTTTGTTTTTGGAAAGAGTTGTTGAGATATTGTTGAATTACTGCGTAAACTTTTGATGATAATCTTATCAGAAGAACTTACTTCATACGCAGGAATACTGCCTATTTTCTGTCTCTTCTGCAACAACTTCCTTGGAGTTCGAGTGGATATTGTTTAAAGCTCTTCTCTAAGTGGCTCAATTCCGATGTTAAATTAGGATATTTTACTTTGATGCTGACATGATATCTTTAATGGTTCAAGAATGTTTCAATACAAGTCACAAAAACATCAGATTTAATCATTTTCTGTACCACAAGGAAGACAAGGCAACCTTATAAACGAAGGAAATGAAAAAGGAAGACGGAAGCAACCTTCAACATATTTAGACACGAGTTCAGCAGAGTAAAAAGCAGGTATTCATACCTAGACAACCTAGGGAACTGTCTAGAGCGGCACTCTCTCACGGGCGACATTGGTTCCTTTATTTGTTTATTCTTTCTTCATTTTATTTGTAATCTTACTGCGAATAAAGCAATAGCAATTTAAAGCTCCTATAACTGATGAAAATCAAGAGAAATTAAAAAAAAATATAATAGCTTATTGAGAAAATCAATTTCATTGTCCACATCCGGAGCTACTTTTGGATATAGATGTTATTTATAAAAAAATGTGAATAATACAGAAATACTAATAACATTAGATACATATTGTTACTTCTGTCGAGGAAGACAGATTAAATTTTCTACCTATGATGTATAAAATTCTACCTCTGAATTGTTTCGTCGAATAGACTATGATGACATAATCAACGACTTCGCCCAAGTGAAGGTGCGGAGAAGGCTCCTTTAATGTAAGTTGCATGCATTTTATAGTTTTCTTTTTTATTACAAATTATATCAATAAATATGACAGACATCAATTTATATGTTTACCCTGTCGACTGCTAGTTATGTATACATTTACGGTACCGTAAATATATATTGGTGTGTTTTTCACAGCATAAATGGGAGAATTTTATGCAGGGGCGGCAAAAATAGCGCTGCCTAGGGACAGCCAAACTTCTAAATCCTGCAAGGGGGGAGGGGCCCATCACTTACGCTATCTCTGACCAGTTAAGTGCAGTATGTAAATGTCATGGGACCATGTCATGACATCCGACACACATAACCTTCGAAATAACCGACTGCACGTTGGAGAATATAGCAGCTGCAAAAAAGAATCTTTGGGGAGTCCCAAGAACCAAGGATTAATTTTTCTCAATGAAGCGGATAACGACAGATATAAGAGCCAAAAGAATGATGTGTTGTTTCCTCTCCAAACTACAGGCACAGAGAACAGCATGTGACAATAACCTTTCTGACAAGATATTCGTCTCGTCAGAAATCTAATAGCCGATATAAGCTAATAAGAATGACCAATACTTATTTTGAGCCTCAATTTTACAGCCAAAGAAATAATAATAAAATATTATTAAGATATAATAATAATTTAATCGTATCTACTTATTAATACTTAGTATCCACTTGTGAGCTCCTGAAATAAGGATTAAAGCAAATCATTTCAGTAGCCATATTATGAATCAGACTCACTACTGAGGGTACTAGTAGAGAGTTGGCAAGTTCAAACATGTCAGAACCCGAATGACCAATACTGTGTTGATTCTGTGACTGAACTTTTCTCTGTAACGATGAATGGTTAGCATCCAAATAATTTATATTTAATAAATAACACTAATTAGATTATGACATTTGGTATCATACGAAAATATGAAAAAATATAAAAAAAAAAAATTACGATGGAGCAATTCCAATAAATAATTGAATTCAATGTAAAAAGACACCAATTAATTTTAATGTAACAAAAACTAAACTAATGAAAATTCACATTAGCAATGTAATCTGCAATCATAGTGATCAGATTTTTGTTGTTGAGATATATATCTATCTTAAAACATTAATAATACATAACAGATATATAGTTAAAAAGTTATATAGTTAAAAAGGCGCGATCAGGCCCAGAGGACCGCGCGATGCCATAAACAGCCTGGGCAGGCCGGTGAGGCCGCTGGAGGGTAGGCTCCAGTGATCATAACCTACGGCAGTGCTCCGCAACTGGTGTGCCACGGCACAATGGTGTGCCGTGAGCCGATACAGGTGTGACGCGGTCAAATAAGACAATATTATAACTAAATAATTTTTCTACAATAATACTATAAATAAACAATATAAATAAATAAAATAAATAAATAAATAAAACAATACTACAAAGCGAAGTTTGCTTTGTATATATATATCTATATATTATATATCTATATATTTTAGTTTTTGATGTGCCGCGGAATTCTAGGAAAAACTTTGGTGTGCCGTAGGTGAGAAAAGGTTGCGTAGCACTGACCTACGGGACGAAGATGAGGTCGGGGGGGGGGGGGTCGGCCCGACACTCGCCCGCCTTTAACTCTCGGGAAAGAAACCCGGTACCCATTCTACAGAGGGCTGGGTAGTCCCAAGGACCCGTTTAGAGGAGAAGGAGCGTGGAAAAATTCCCGCCCTCCGCAGAGGACGGGGAATCGAACCTGACGCCTCCAACCCGCAGCCAAGCGCCATACCCACTGGGCTACCGGGCCCACACATAACAGATATGTCATCTTAATATTCGCTTCAATGTTTGTTGAAATTTGTTTGATTTCCTTAAAGCTTGGTACTTTTTAACGTTTAAAAAGTCTTGGGCTTCACTCCACCTTCTCTCATAAATCATCGCTACATGTTTAGTCATTACTAAATGAATAACTGATCGTGTAAATAGTCTTATCTGAAATCTACTTGCCTTTCTTTGTTTGTCTAATTGTTATTTTGCTGTTAACTGATAACTTGTCAAACATTTGGCTCTGAAGAAGACTGTACCTTTTATTGAAAGTTCGATTTTAAAAAACAGAAAATTATTGATTTGACCGGAACGTTTAGACTCAAGGAGTTTTCTGAAAGTGCAACCAGCCTCTACGAAATTCTAGGCTGCTTTTTCTGATATTAATTCAGTCAATCCAAGACTCTAGGCATAAATGTTTCTCTTTCTACGCAATGTACACTATCTCCTTTCCTAGACCATAACATGGAATATCATGAGAGTAGTCTACAATATTCACGCTTCTTTCAGGCTAAATATAAATATCCAAAAGTCTGCCGTTGCTTATAGCAATCCTCATGAATAAACAATCTTTTCTGAAATCCATTATCACGGTGTTTTATTGTTTGTCCATCCCTGAGCACAATTTATTGCAAGTGACTCTGGGTTTCTGGAACTGATGTAAGGAAGTGACTCTGGATTTACCGGATTGAATTAAGAAAGTGTTTCTGGATTTCCGGGAGTGATTTAAGATACTGGCTCTGGATTTAAGGAAGTGGCTATGAATTTAGAGAATAACTTAAGAAAGATAGTTTGTTTTAAGAAAGTGGTTTGGGTGTAAGGAAGTGACTCTGGTTTTCCGGGAGTAATTTAAGGAAATGACTCTGGTTTTCCGGGAGTGATTTAAGGAAATGACTCTGGATTTAGGGAAGTGATTTGAAGAAGTGGCTAAGGATTTACAGGAATGATTTAAGGAAGTCTGGATTTCCGGTGTCATTTATGCAAGTAGTTCTGGATTTATCGCAGAGCTTAAAAGAAAGGGTAATGGAAGATCAATAACAATTGATCTGTATAGGATTGCTGATACGTCAGAAATGCTGAGGATGGTAATTATAATTGTAGTATATTTTTACTAAATTCAGTCCCAGAAAAAGTTATTCTTAATTAACTTTATTTTCTATTCATTTTTAAAATGTATTTTATGATTCAATTATTAACTTAAATTAAATCTGCAGGATAATTTTTAATACAAGCTATGAATAAATTAGCTGTTATTTTGAAAGTAGTCTGCTTTTTCTCTTTAATTTTAGACTTTCCCGGCGGCGAATGGAAATTCCCCACTTTACGAAGCAGTGGCACGGTTTAATTTCAAGGGAAGTTCATCACTTCTTCGCAGTGATAAATCCCATTCCCGGCTGTGACGTCAGTAGCTTAAATTCTCAATTTAAAGCATTGAGCAGGTTTTCATTTACCTAACATTTAATGCATAAATGTATGCATAAAAACGATGGGTCCACAAATATATATAGAAATAACCTATACCGGTATAACTTATTACATTTACATAGTTGGTTACATTGTTAATAACAAATAAATTTCAAGTAAAACTAGTATTTCCTCAAATATGCAACAATGGCAATGATGGGAGATTCATTTATGACAGATGGGGAGGTTGAAGATCTAGGTGATGTCAAAGTTGTGTTGTAAATAAGTACTTGTACACAATTTTCAAGAAATCCGTCCAACTGTTTTAGTGTGATGCCACCAAAAAAAAGTAGAAAAATGCTAAAGTGGAAGAATAAAACTTCGCAAGCTCAGTCCATTGAAATTTCTTACAACATTGCACAGAAAATTAGGACACCGCTTTTATTTATGATCAAGTGTAATATTACAATTTGAAAGATGATAAAATATTCCAATTTGAAATATGATAATAAATTCTCATTCTTGTAAAAATTATTGTCGAGAATAAAGAGGTAGGTTAGCAGTTATTTACACTTTTTTTTCAGTGATTTCTTGAGTCAATAGTAAACACTCTCAATCGATCGATTCCTAAGAAATTCAATCATGAACGGAGCCACTGCCAAGAGCCTTTAGTGCAGCGATTGCCTGATCTGAGTTGACCTAAGATTTAGTAAAAGAACACCAGGCTGAGAAAGCGAGTAAAAGTGAACCGGGTCGATTCACCCTTTTCTTAATCCAGACCTGTGGTCAAGCGAAAAAAGTTTTATAAAAGAAATAAAAGACCTGAGATTTAAAAAGTTCTCAGAAAGATGTAAATGAAACATTCACATTTTATGAATATTTCCACGGTTCTTCATTCACTGTTCTTTTTCCTCCTTTTTCTTTTAGAACAATGAAGCATGCTGTTATTTTGAGGGTTACAAAACAAATCATTATATTGAACCTTAATCAAAAATTTCTAAAATGATCTTTCTTGTTAAGATAAATTAAAACATACATTCGTTTTGACAATTATTAAAAAAAGTACAATTCCTCATATTGACAAGTTTTTTGATGCATTGAAACATGATACTGTTTTGTCGCTTACAAAAGAAAAACAAGCTTATTATTTTAATATTCAAATTTGTGATGAAAGAATATAAATATTTAAAAGAATCTCATAATTCAAAGGGTACAAAAGACACTGAATTGGTGAAAGATAATAAATAAAATATTTTATATGTAAAGTTCCCATATTTTTTTAGTAGATCTTTTTTCCTAAATCTTCTACTATTAAATATTTCTAACATAACACCAAATTTAAATGTAAAGACTACATTTAATATGAAAAAGCAAATTTTC
>JAFIDM010014012.1:41628116-41667176 GCA_023159025.1 Thereuonema tuberculata | reverse complement strand
ATTGTGTAATTTTTAATTTTAGTCATGTGCGTTGGCTTGATTATATTAAATAATTTCACGCACGTTAACACTGTTTTATTATCAGAAATTTATTAACAACACACAGAACGTAAAAGAAAAAATAGTTAAATTATGCTCTAGGAAATATGAATATTTTCTGGGTAATACAGTACAGATGATGTCTGCCATCATTTCAGTTAAAAGGTACAAGTTTTTAATTGTTTATTTGTTGTAGGCTTCATTCATTATAGGCCAGTCAAATCGTACCAAAAAAAAGTAAAACGCGATGTAAAGCTGAATTTCTGGTATATTATTTGGACCCGTTAAGGAAGTGTGAAACTTCGTTTTGCAAGCAAAAATAAGTTGTGCTAGCTGCGTAATACGTGAAAAACTGCAAAATTTTCGCACTTTTTGAAGGTTTTGCAGTTTAACTCACAAACTATGCGTATTTTGACATTACGTGTCATTATCATTATTAAAGTATACGAAATTTGTGACAATGTAAAGCCCACCCACAGCTCCGTATTGTGTGTTGAGATATATGTTGAGATATATGCCATATATGGCACCTCAAAAATTGGCATTTTTTCCAAAAATTAAGTTTTCCCTTTGTTGGCAGCCAAATATCGTCACAACTGCTGTTACTGCGAGAAAAATTATAAGAAACTAAGGTTTAGCATATTGAATTACCTTTCATGTAAGCGCAAAACCGGGTCAGTAGGCAATATAGTTCTCTTGCAATCGTTAAAAAAACCAAACATTGCGAAAATAGAATTTGTAAGAAATAGGCCTAACCTAAACATTGCTAACATGAAATTGTGGGCATTTTAGGCGAAATAAAAAGCCTAGGGAATTTTTTCATACTTTGAGGGATTTATCTTTAATTTATACATTCATATGTTTATGTAACAAGATTCTAAAAGGAGTCTTTCAGTTTCATCATTACATTTTTTGCACTACTCCGACTATTGGATCTGGGTTGTGTTTCTCATTTATGGTGTGAAAAGCCCAGTCTTACAAATTAGGTTGCTTGTTGTTGTGCGCCCTTATGTGTTCAGATAGTTTTTTTTTTAACCCTTTCAGACCTGATTTTTTTATTTAAGTGAAAAAAATTTTTTCTTTTTTTAAACCTGCATTTTAGGATGCAATAAACATAGAAATTATTAAAATTACATTTTTATCGAATTATTTATGAATCTGTGAGTATGTCCAAAATATTGGACACCAGGTCTGAAGGGGTGTGTTTACTAAGTTAGTGGAAAAATTCAAACAGAGTGTTTGCTTGTAGAAATTTATTTTATAAAATAGATATATTGCAGGAAACTATAAGTTACATATAAGGGAGCTATTAACCATTAATGAAAAAGATCATATAAATCGGATAATAATAATAATGTTATTATTTTATATGAAAAATAATAAAACAACTTCTGTCTTTCTTTCGACATAAATGTACTTTACACGTTGAACACAGAACTCTTCGTTTTTGCCTTTGCAATCTTTATTTTTACATCTGCCTCCATCCTTCCTTTAGTCTGTTGATGGGAAATGATCGAAATGATCATACCAACTTCTTCAATTGGATGTCTTTCTGGCCTTGTCTTTTTCTTCTTGAACTGATGTCTGATATTGCTTGGCCTTCCTCTTTTTTTTTTCTCGGATTTTGTCGAGAACAACCAATGTTTTCGGTTACTCTCATTCTAAATTCAAGATGATTAAAACATTTTTAATTCAAACATTATTGGTTTTCAAGTAGTTTCGGTATTCAATCCAGCTATTAGCAAGTAGAAGTCCTATCACAGGTATTACAACTCTTTTAATTTCCATTTTCTTGACTTTTTTCACTTCCAAGTCTGATGGCTTCATCTATTTTTTACTGGTACATCTTCAAAAAAATCTTTATCATCTGTGAAATCTAGATCAGAAACTTCTGCAGATTTAATCATTTCAATGACACATGAAGCATCTTTCTGATTTGACGAATCATAGTTTCTTTCTTCCTATAAATAAAAAAAAATATTATTATTATTTATTACTAAAAATAAATAATTATATTATTAATATTTATAATTATAATTATTATTTAATAAATACGTAATTATATAACATCGGGAAAAAGGATTTGTAAAGCTAAATATGTACCGGTAAATAGAAAACAGATTATAAAGATATAATACAATATGATTAAAATAATATTATAAATGATAATATTAAAATGACATATTAATATATTTTATTATATATTTTAATTAAAAATTATTTATTGTGATTATTCATTTATTAGAATTAAATTAATTTATATCCCCAAACTGTTTTTTTTTGTAATATATAAAATTTGAAATACGTAAACTTCAGTTTTACTTCAGAAATAGTTGAAAACATATTTTAATAATAATTTCAGCTATAAAATATTAATTAACATTAATTTTAGCTTTATTATGGTTTAAAATTACTTTTTCAGAAAATTATAATGCTAACTGCAGCTTCACTACACGTCAAAGAACTTTCCTAACTTTTGCAACCTCTCAAACCCCATGTCCAAAATATTGGACATAACTTTAACAATAGAATACAACAAATTATTACAAACACGAAAGCATTTCAAATTATTAAATGAAATTTGACATTGTTTAAATTGTTATAAATATTTTTTTAACTCTGAATTATCAAAATTAATAACTAAATAAATTCACAGAAGTTACTTACGAAAGGTTTCAGCTCCTTGTTCCGCCGCTGTGGTTTTTAAACTTCGTAATTCATTCCGTAGCTACTAGATGAAAACCAGCACGTGAAAAACCTGATATAAAATGTCTAAAAAAAAAGGTGTATTGGGTCTGAAAGATTATTTCAGCTTTACAAGTACATTAACTGAATTTTTAAGTTGTGTCCAAAATATTGGACACCGGGTCTGAAAGGGTTAAAGTTCTGGTTGAATTTCCGTAATATATTTTCTGGCCGTCCCTACATTGAAGTTTATATATAATTCCCATATTGAATTTGTCTTCGTTCTTAGGTCTTTTATTCAATTTCGTCAATTTGTTCTCTTAAAAAAAGACGATTTTAATGTTTTTTTCAGAGCATAATTTTCTAATATCTTTATTGATTCTTGTGCCAATTGGGAATCGTATATAATTATTGTAATTAGAAATTGTTTTCATAGTTTGAACATTCTTTTTCAAGTAGCTGAAGAATTCTTTGACGATTTTATTAACATATGTTATAGGGTATTCATTCATGTAACATTTATCTTTCATAATTTCTATTTTACTTTTCCATTTTCTTTGATCCTCTATATAACTTGTAATTCTTTTTAGGTTATTCCAAATAATTGTTTTTTTTTTTGTTTTGTTGTTTACATTGGAGTGAAAGTTCATGATCTGATTACTCTTTAAGTCTTTTTCGAAGAATTCATATGATAAATTGTTGTATTCCCTTAAAATTGGTAAGTCCAGATAATTCAGTTTCTTATTTTCTTCTTTTTCGAAGGTGAATTTTACTTTATCATCCAATGAATTGACATAGTTGAAGGAAATTTTGAATTGTCTTTCGGTTCCTTTCCAGAAAATGATGATATCGTCCACATATCTGCAATAGTTGAATTTTGTTCCTTTCCAATTGTTGATTAGTTTATTTTCCAAATGATTTAGATAGATATTGCAGATGGATCCAGAAATAGCGCTCCCCATCGGAAAGCCTGATGTTTGTTTGTAAATTTTGCGGTCAAATTTAAAATAACTGTTGTTACAAATCATTCTAATTAGTTTCATAAAAAGTGATAGTCTTATGTTAAAACGCTCCAAAATCATAACAAAATATTGAATGGATTTATGAATTCATATATTGAATGATATACAATGTACAGCAATTTCCGTAAAGAACATCATTTCCGTAATGTCATGTGTAGTTATTGGAAGCGATATGATGCTTCTTTAGTGGAGGAATACAATGTGTTTTAAGACTGTAACTCTGTAAAGATAATTGGACATATTTTAAAATTGCCTACAGACTATAGAAGTAACAAAATGAAATGTAAGTATTATATCAACAGTAATATAGAACAGATTTTACTAGAAATTAATCAGAACACACACTAACAGCTTATAATGAGACAACGGAAACATGAAATTCTTTGAAATCCAAAAAAAATATTTGGAGGAATAATGGAAATAGAATAAGTTGAAGCAAGAAAAATTAAAAAATATATTTTTACTAAGTAAGAAAAATAATTGTCCGTATAAACGTCTTCTTACGTTCCTATCAATAAGATAATAAAGAAGTACTTCTCGTGAATACTACTGAAATAAAACATTTCTTATTATCAAAATAACGGTGTCTAATGTTTGCAACTTTAATGAAAGACAACGATCGAATCAGACTGGATAAAGTGCTCACATTCTGTCTTTTCGCTTGATGAAAATTAACCAAATTACAATGCAGCATTTTGAATTACAGATAAAAACAAACAACTCTATAGGATAAAAATAGAATTTAAAGAGAAATAATGTAACAACTTAGCAAGAATCGAAATACAGCAGAAAATAAAAAATAATAATAAGATTCATGATACAAGTAAATAAGATATAAAAAGCTGAGATTAAAAAGAAAATTAAGAAAAATGAACCGTTGTCAGCTAGTAGAATTCAAAAGTAATAAGCAGAGGAAGAAAGACGAAAATCAAGAATGAGAATCAAAATTAAAGAGAAAAAAAAAACCTATCGAAATTTAAGATTTAAGAAAAACAATATATGATTTATATTTGTGTGTGGTCGGTTCGCACCGAAGTGCGAGCTTCGTTGCCGAAACATCCGTGCTCCAGGGAGCGCTAGTGTTCCCAAGACGGCGAACCCCTAGCAGACTCCCTAGAATTACAAGGGAAAGATACTGGGGTGGTTTCCCGTGGCCTTCCCCAGGACGCCATTAAGGAATGACGTCAGACCGAAGAGAAAGTGAAGAAGAGGCTACAACACAGGAAAGGAAATTTTTGAAACATCCATGCTCGCTACCGGGATTTGAACCCGCCCGCTGGCACATTGATCTCACGACAGACCGACGCCGATTTATATTTAATTAGATCTAAATATATAACTTAATAGAATAATTGGGATAATAAAAATCGTTTAATGTAAGATATAATAAGCTTTACAACAACTTTTGCTGCATTTTCAAGTGAAATACAAGTGAATGACATCAAAATAATACATGAAGATACTACATCAAATTTCAAAAGTGACCAAATGTCGGTGCCCAAATGTTGGCCACCAAATGTTTTTTGTGTTTTAGGAAACACATAGTGGTCTAGCTATCATTTTTTTCGTTTTACACGATTTTCACATCTTTGGACTACCATCCTATCTTAGTTTAAATTGTCATCTCCAGATGTCGCCATTTACTTTAAGCTGTCATTGAAGACGTGAGATTGATTGTTGCGGGAAACGATTATTTTGGCGAGATTCTGCAGAGTTGCAAAGTTGAGAATTCATTTTCTCCAAGCCAAAGCAATACTTAGATATCTTGTTTTTTGTATGAATTTGATATTAGCAAACACTCAGCTAATATTTTAACCTTATTTCCTAAGTAATTAGTATTTATTACCTTAAAGTGCTTCAGTATTTACATTTTATTTTCCTATTTGAAGTTGCCGTAATGTCGGCCATGCAGTAGCCCAAATGTCGGCCATTGTTTATTTGTTAGCGCGTAGCTTAACCTACTTAACAGTTTAGTAAAAAATATAAACACTTATCTTACTTATTAAAGACTAGTGGCAACCCAATATTCACGGAAGTAAAATAGATTCCACATTTTTGAAATACCGTGACATTTTTCAAAAACCCAAGATTCAAAACGATGTTCTAAGCTCATTTTTTGAAACCCATGGCTTCCATAACAACCCAAGTGTAATTTGACTGATGACTAAGCAACAAAACAACATATGTACTTTGATCATGGTACCTCTTGCAAGCATGTAATTATCCATATTTAGAGGTTAGTTTCGAAATATGTTTGAAGAGTCAATGAGGTGTGTGAGTCATTATAGAGTCATTATAAGTTAACCTCCTGCCCTAAAATAATGTCGATCCATACAAAGAAATGTTAGTGGACACCACCTTGTATTTTGTTTCTGCGTAACTCCTGTTTCTGTAGTGCTGTTGAGATGACACGGAAATGTGGTGGCGCCACCTTGTATTTTGTTTCTTGCTTAAATACTGTGTCTGTAGCGCTATTGGGATGACACAGATCGACCGACCGACATCCGTACGTACAGTTTTTGCCTATTAATAGGATGATTAGGCCTATACTTCTTTTCGAATATAAGAATATACGTAGGCTAAAAAAAAATAATTAAAAAAAAATGTGATATATTTAAATAGAGGATAGTATCCGAGGTTTACATTTCTATCAAAGCCTAGCCTAGATCTCACGACATAACTAGGAAATCCTTAGTTTTTTTTCCGAATTCACAGAGGCACAGCCATAAATAGTTTAAAAAAAAGGGAAAATATTAGTATTAACATCCTTTTAACTGCCAAGGAAATTATGGGATGGAGAAGGACAATTTCGCTAGAAAATGCGTAGGAAAATTAATTTCTTTTCATCTATTATTGTAATATTTCCACTGTAGGCTAAGCTATTGCACATTGAAACGATCAGAGCAAAGAATTGTATTAGTAAACATATTTAGTTTTATAAATTCCAGAAATTACTTTCGTACCATGGATGAAATAAGATTACAATAAATACAAGAAATTACTTACAATCAACATTTTGTATTAACATCAGATGTGGTATATGAAATGAAACTGAAAGCTGCAAAAGAAAAGAAAGAAAAGGAAGAGCTACAAATAAAAAAAAAAGAAAATAGGCTTAAAGCTGCTGCTTTGAAGAAAGAGAACAACTAAAAAAAGAGAAATCGAAAAACAGCAACAGAAAGAAGAGTTGAAGAAGAAGAAAGAAAACTCCCAAAATCTAACAAGGAGAAGAAAAAAAAAATATTTTCATAATATTTTTTCCATATATTTGTATTCTAAATGTTAAAATGAGATTTTTCTTAAATAAATTCCTGTGAACAGCAATGTCTAACTGATGCATGTTTTAACTGGCCAATATTTGGTCATCCCCTGGCCGACCTTAAGGCACCCTGGCCGACATTTGGTCACATTGTAAGGTTTTTATAATTAATGCGTAGTTAACTTAATAATAGGTATTTTTCGTAATAACATACTTCTTTATTTCATTAAAATCACAATAAATCTAAAACTTTGTTTCAATCATATAAACTAAGTCATCAGATCTTTTATTTTCAGGTTATTTGTAATATGTGGCCGACATTTGGTCACTTTACCCTATCCAAAATTCTTAGGAAACAATTTTTCAAAATAAAATTGTAAACTGAATGTTGACAAAAGCTTTCATAAATTTTAAAAAAGCTGTTATCAGCATACAGAAAACCGATAATGACATCCTAACATAATTAAAAAGTTAACAATTAAATAAATCGGTAACAGCAGGAATTTGAAAGTTTCTGTTCATTAATTTGATGGAAAAAATTTTAATTTAAAAGGCCTCTTTTACTTGTTTTTCTGATAATTATTATAAATATCTAAAATTTTGATGTTGTCCAAATTAATAATATGATTTCGAAATTGGCTTAAATGTTCAGTAATTGCAGTTTTAAAATTAGTGGAATTTTGAGTTGTGGAGAAGTTTTAGTTGTCTAATTCTTTTAAATAAATTTCTCTTAGTAAGACCAATGTATCTAAGATTACATGATTTATGAAAAGACACATGCCTTAATTCTATATTATATAGAAATAGCAACAGCTATAGCTAGTTGGTAAACTTATTAGCAAAGTTTCATCAACAACTTTCGTTAACATCTTGCGTTTTTTGTCTACATCTGTCAATTTTACTAATTGGGCTATCGGCTAATAGCCATAACCCTTCTCTTTGCAATGATGTTCTTATGGTGATTTTCCATTTCATATAGTTTTCACCATTAAATAACAACATTTGGCTAGCCATCTTGCTTATTAATAAACAGACACAAGAATATATAAATATAACTATCTGACAAGTAAACCTTCTCTCCTTTGATACCGGTTTTCCGGAAACCCATATATTTTCTGAAAGCTTATGTCACAGGTAGAAAAACTGTGAAATCTTTGGGGCAAAGGGCCAAGCGTTTAGGAGCTATAGGACCCACAAAGTATCAGTAAAGTGTTGGAAACATGACACCAAAAGTCGCTGAAATGCTCGTTTCACGTACTTATATGAATTAATAATATGGTAAGAAGGTGGAGACCTCAATATAAAGGAAGAATCGAAAGAATACAACGATCAAATGTGTAAATAAGTGTTTTCTCAAAGAATTAATATGTATAGTTAGACATTGTCACAAGTGATCGTTGAAATGTTAATCTGATTAGCTAATCTGATTTTAAACAACGGAAGAAAGTAAGGTGGATTTAATCCGATTTCTTTTTTCAGGAAATGGAAAAATTTATATTTCAGCAACTTAAAAATAAATATAGTCTTTTCGTTTGTATGGTATTTTGCGACTTTAAAGAAAGAAAAACAAAAGTATTAACTAAAAGAATTAGAAATTAAAAATTACGGACAATTTTTTAGAAAGAAACTTTTTTCATGAACTTCTAGTTTATTTATGCATACATTATATTTCAATTTCACAGTAATCCAAAAACAACAACACTTCTTTAACTTTAAAATAAAAAATTAAGTTGTTTCTTTTCAAGGAGTTGCTTCTTCCTTTATATTGAGATCTCCACCTTCTTATCATATTATTAATTCATATAAGTACGTGAAACGAGCATTTTAGCGACTTTTGGTGTCATGTTTCCAACACTTTTCTGATACTTTGTGGGTCCTATAGCTCCTAAACGCTTGGCCCTTTGCCCCTAAGATTTCACAGTTTTTGTACTTGTGACATAAGCTTTCAGAAAATATATGGGTTTCCGGAAAATCGGTATCAAAGGAGAGAAGGTTTACTTGTGAGTGAAAATTCAAGTCCTCAGAAATTAACCTTTTTGTTAATCCTATTACAACTAAATAAATTGAAAAAAGGCAATTGATGTATATATTCAAATAACAGTCTTGAACTACAAACAGTATTTTATCATGCAGCAATCAGCACCAAAAAAAAAATATACTCATACTCTGCATACAAAGTCTATGTTATATAGGTTCAGTCTTTATATGAAGTAGTTAGTTTTACAATTCAGCTCTTATGCGTCTTTACAGTTCACCTCTTTTGCCTCTTGCGCAGTGGATGCGTAAGCACTGGTAGTTCCATAACCATTGAAAAGACACAAGCCTTAATTCTATATTATATAGAAATAGCAACACCTATAGCTAGTTGCTAAGCTTATTAGCAAAGTTGCGTAGAGGTGATAATAAGTAATGAATAATATATGCAAGAGTCAAAAAAAACTTTTATAACACTAATTGGTAATTTACTCCATCTGTAAGATAATTACAAATAAGTAATTCTTGTTAAATTCATAATTCAAGACTTGTAATATGTTTGTCTTGACAAAGTTCCTAGTAGGGCTAGACAATCATCAAAGTTTACGGTAACAGTTTCATCTACTTAATACTGTTCCAATAAAATTTAATTGGCTCAATTTCTTCCATTAACTTTTGCAAATTAATAATTATTTACAGTTCTCTTAATTAAAGAAATGGCTATAATTTAGCACCTTGTGTGAATAAATGTTCTGTAATTATCTTTAACTATCATTGAATGGTATGCTATTCATCTTGTGTGATTTAAGTAGATTAAATAGATTTAAATAGTTTATATAGTTCAATGGTGTTTCTGTATCCAATACAATACCCAATGGTGTTCTTTTGTATAATAAATACATGTAAATCTATATGATTTGAAAAAATTTTGGATATAACATTAAGAAAATGAGAGATGCTTGATAAATAAAAAGTAAGTGACAATATACACAACTGTTTTGGAAATACACGAATAGCAACAGGGATGGAAGTTAATCTTCTAGTAACAATGGCGAGCAGGGTATTTGCGACAATAGTATTTGCGGCAGGGAAGCCAAGCACTCAACAATGGTTCGGTACACACTAAAACTTTTTTATTGTAACAAAGGTTGTAGTCAGGCATCTTCTCACTAAAAATGATAAAATCGAAAACTTCAATTTCACAATACAATATTAGATATCAATGTTGTGGATCTAGATGAATCAGGTGTAATCTGCCTGATACCACATTCGTCTTCTATACTTTTCCACTTACTAATGCCTCACCGCAAGATTTTGGTAGATTTCTTCGACTAAAATATAGTTTGTTGTTGCTCACAACGAGGCTGATTTTGTTGAAATTGTATGAGAATAATAACATATGTTGCAACGATTCCAGTCACCTAAGAATGAGAAGAAATACATAAATTATAATCTTATCAAATGTATTCATAATTAAGATGCTTGAAATTCATCTAACTATATACAAAGACAAAACCTGACTCACTCATTCACACACTCATTCACTCATTCATTCATTCACTGACAGATCAACGCCCAGCCCAAACTGTTGGACCTAGAAAGCTGAAATTTTGCACAGAGATTCCCTTTATGGTGTACACAAGGAATAAGGCCAGATTTTGCGAAATTCCCGCAGATTCGGGAATAACGAGGATTTATTGTCAATTTAAAGGTTTCTTATTTCCGTAATTATTTCCGTACCTATAATTAGTAGAGACTTCAAATTTGGCATGTAAGTAGGTTATTATAAACACTAAAACCATTTTTCACGATTTTTTGAAATTCCTACGGGATCGGGAATAAGGAGGGTTTATTTTCGCTTAAAAGTTTTCTTATTTCCGTAATTATTTCCGTAACTATAATTAGCAGAGACTTCAAATTCGGCATGTAAATAGGTAATTATAATCACTAAAACCTATTTTCAGGATTTTTCGCAATTCCCAGGGATAGGATAAAACCCTTGCTTTAATTTATAAAGCTGAAAGTTTGCTTCCTTTACTATTGTTAGGTTTTAGGTTTTGTTATCGTGACAATGAGAACTACACAAATATTTTTATGCAAAACTTAGAGCTACACTATTGTTCTGCAGAATAGCGCTACATATGCACCCCCCCCTCCGGTGGCGACAGTGGGAACTATACAAATAGTTTTGTGCAGCAATTGCAACGAAAATATTATTGTCCATAATAGCGACGGGGTTTTCGGTTTAGATGTAGATTTGTAATGATCAGATGATTTTTTACGAACTAGGAGAGGTTTGAAGTGATAGGGTTATGACATTACAAAATTCTAATTAGGGATGTACACTGGGAGGAAGGTGAGTGGATGGACAAACATGGTTCAAAGATACTTCTACGAGGTTTTCGGGATATAGATTTGTAATAAAATCAGATCTGTTGAGGTGTTGTTGTTTTTTACTTAGTTTGTACCAACCAGGAAAGTTCCAGGTTATCTCGCAATTGCAATTTCTTTATCATCCACATTAGAACATTTATTTTTTGTAACCCGAGCGAAGAACGAGTCTTTGGCTAGTTTTTGATAAAATTTGTACTACAGTATTAATGAAGATTGTGGACACTATTAATCTAGCATAGGATTTACAGTAACATTTTTTTTTCCTTTTAATAGAGTTAAAAAAACGGTATATTATGACTGATTGCTTAAAATCATGTAAGCTTGTAGAAAATCATATGCTTGAAATAAGATAGTTTAACGTGCACGATTTTCAATAATTAAATATAGGTAAATAGAGTCTACGCACAATCATTGATTAATTAAATGTATTTTAGAACAATAATAAACATACATGCGAATTCAGGAGTCTTTCGATTTTTGTTAAGATTGTTCTAAAATACATTTAATTAATCAATGATTGTGCATAGGCTCTATCATTTACCCACATTAAATCATATGCTTAAAATCATTGACAACAGAATCTAAGCAACATAGCTAGATAAAATGACTTAAAATTCAATTAATGAAAATAGAATGAATATGCATATAGAATATATTAGGTTAGAAATCCTAACTGTCGGATTGGTGTGAACGAATTGAAAACTATTTTTGAGTATCGGGTGTAATTTTTTATTATTCAAAATAGGCTCCATCTTCATCTACACAATCTTGCCAATGCTGTATTAAGCTATAAATTCGATTAAAAAATTTTTAACGTGTGTTAAAAAAAGTCATTATTAAAAACGTATTAAAAAGTCAAACACACTAAAAATTAACATTACATTTATTGCATATATTATTGCATTTAATAGCCCATATTGTATGTATTTTTAAATGTAATGTTAATTTTTAGTGTGTTTGACTTTTTAATACGGTTTTAGTAAGCTATAAATTCCTTTCTTGCACATATCCGTGGTTTTGTTTTGCAGGAATATTGTTGTCCTTCGATGTCCTTTTTCGAGATCAAAACCTTGGAGTTATCTCCTGTCCTTTAGAAAGTTGTACATATGTCTGAATAGGTGAAAATCTGTTGGCGGTGAATCAGGCAGATGGCGCAAAATCTTACAGCTTTGCCGTATGTAGCTTTGCTACATTTAAATCAATTCTGACACGTATACCTTGGCTATAATGGTTTGTCCCCGGAGAAGAAAGTCCCAATGGGTAATTTCAGCCATGGACCACCAAACAGTCAAAAGAATTTTTTACGGGTGAATAGGAGGTTTAGGAGTTGCTGCATAGCTCGTTCTTGTCCACAGCCAAGATGATGAGCGCTTTCTATTGTCATAAAGTATCCGCTTTTTGTCGGAAGTTAGAATTCTGTCCAAGAAAGGCTCTTTTTCGTTGCGAAGATGGAATGAATAACAATTGGGAACGTTTAACCTTTCTTCCTTCAGGAGTTCATTGGGTACCCACTTGCCCATCTTTCGCACTTTGCGAAGTTCTGCCAGGCTCAGGCGATGTAAAATTATAATGTGTGAGATATCCCTAGTTTCTTCCATGAACTTTGATTTGGGCCAAACTCGTTCAGTTCTTTCACCTTCTCGGCTGAGACCACTTTTTCATGCCATCCTCTATGTTGTAATCTTTGTTGTCTTTATGTTGTAATCTTCATCACGAAATTTTTCCAACCAACGCTGCACTGTCCTTTTGCTTACACGGTCTTCACCATTAAACATTATATAGCAGCAGCTGAAGCAAAAGTGAACATAAGAAGTCATAAGAAGTCATAAGCCTCATAAGAAGTCATAAAGTGACTTTAGATATAAGATTAGATGACTTTAGCATCGCTTGTCAAATATCTAATGTCTCCATATTTTGTTTCAACTCACAAAACAAGAAGCAGAACACAGAAAGATCCTCATGACCAATCGATACCAAATACAGTAGGAGTGATTTTTCAACCGACATAACTACGCACCTAAAGCATGTTTTAATTACTGCCCTAGAAGTGACAATATTAGCAAGTCAATCATACCGACATTTTAGGGTTTTCAACCTAATATAAATTTGAAAAAAGGCTTATTTACACTTCAAACAATAAAAATACATCTGTCAGAATATTAAGGAATATTAAGTCTAACTATTATCTTATGGGTTTTATTGATAAGAAACAAACTACTTTATTATTTCAAAAACTAAGGTGGCACATCTGCTATTCAAATAATTTAAATATTTAATGAACACTAAAATTAAAATAAAACACGACCTAGGTTTCGGCTTGAAAAACAAACCTTTTTCAACTGATTCGTTTATGTCAGATGGTTCACAACGAGTTAGTTGGAAGGACCTTAATATGTATTCAAATAATATGTATTCGGTCATTAACAACAGCAATAAACAATAATGCTCTTGCTTATTTGGCATTATTACTACTGTTGACAAGAACGTTAGTAATTAAATTTATTCATTGAAGTCTTGAGATGAAAACTGAATAATTATTAGGCAATTTCGATTAATTATAATGATAAGCCTTCTAAGCTGGATCTGGCTTTATTACTAATTATATTGTGTTGTTATTATTCAGAGAATTGTTACAAGTAACAATCATTGTATGTTAATGATTCTGACAATCTACTGGATTGATTGAATTGATTGAAGTTAATAATTCCTATTTAGTGCAGTTAAAAAAACATATTTTTTTAAGATTCCATATAGAAATTTTAATTAAAAAATGTGTAAAAAATATATGATATTTATTTCATTTCTTCTTTACATAGTATCTTTTGTTGTTAGAAATAAACCACAATATTTTTTTTTAAGTTTCTGCAAGAATATTGTAAAAATATAAATATACATCTAAACTTAAAATGAAACAGTAATTGCTGATATTTTTATACTTACTTTATTTTGGATAATCTATTGAGTAAACTTTGAGTTAAATGCCAATTTGATAAGTTTTGTAACGTTTTAAAGAAATAAATAATAACAAATAACTAATCATTCTTAATAATTCTTTTAAAACTTATTTGAATGTAGTTTTTAAACACTTACTGTGAACAAAGCTCGCAAGTTTACTTGAAAAAGACCAAAGCCATGGAATTCCACATCTGGAGAAGAAGTTTTCACTATGTTTAAGAATGCCTAAAACATAAAAGAACTTATAACTATTTGAAAAATTCTCCAAGAATGAATAAGACAAAAACGATAAATGATTTAACTTAATTTAAATGATTTAATCAACTGTTTCCAGCGCTATGCATTCATTCCGGCACGAGAAACACAGTATCGCCCGCAACGCCTAAACCCCGTCCTACCTCGTCGAAAGCATCAGCCCAGGACAAACCCATATGCTTTTATTGCCGTCGAATCGGACACGTAATCAAACACTACCATTGCCACCAAAACGCCGAGCGACGAAACAAAAAGTACCAACCCAGCAAATGACCCATGCAGCGACCTCCATATGATTCACAGATCTACCCAAAGACTGTTCACCCTATCTCTGCAGAGTCATTGCAGAGCCATTGCAGTCACTCACGATTGCCAGCAAATGGAAGACGCTACCCCACACCGCCTGGATACTATTAACTCACAAAACAGTCACAGTTCTTTCCCCACAGCTCCGCTAAAACTAAGCGACGCATTTCCATAACCAATTCTTAAAAAATTTAATTACAATGAAATATAATAATATCCTGGTGTAATTAAGTCATTACAACTAAACACACCAAACAAAGCAGAGCCCATATGCCACAAAAAAAAACATCATTTAATATGTTGTCTAAATTTGATTTGATTACATATATGATTCTTCTTTTTACGAAAAAGTCTTATCCACAGATCCTATTTTATGGCTCTGTATTAGCACTTTTAAAGTTCTATATCTATCACAGATTAGATTAATAAAAAAAGTCTAAGGGTTCTTTCTTAGATATGTATTCAACGTTTACATATTAATCTTCTGCTTCTTAATTCACAATTAAAAAAAATGAAATAAATTTCTTTAATCCTCGTAAAATAAACGGTATTATTTTGAGTACTAATCCATAAACAAATTATCTTATTTAGTTTAACTTTCGCTATCTCACTTCTTGTATTGAATGCGAATTAGCTAACCCTATTCCGATCTTCGAAATAGTCTTATGCCCGCATGGCTTTTCACCATCTGTAAAGATTTCTCACTAAAATTCACTTCTGTATATCTTAAGCTACTTGTCCTCATTTCCCTTATGTCGGAAATATCATTTAACCTTTTACTATTTATAATATGCTGAAATTCTCGTCGATATCCACGTAATAACGTTCGATATCCGCGTCGATGCCTCTGTCGATAAAATGAAGAAAAATAAAGTCTACTTACATAACATCTTTCATCACGCAAAAAAAAATACAGTAAAACCCCGTTATTACCCTCGTCAAGGGACCATGACCTACAAGCGTAATAAGCGGGATAGCGCTATAGACGGGAAATGATTTATGAGATGGGCAAAGATTTCAACACCATTTTGCATGAAACATACATGATTCTGCAATAGATATAGTGCAAATATGAGATTAATTCCTATTAAAAGATCTTCGATTGTTGTTTGCCGCGTGTTTGTGCTACAGTTATGAATTATGACAATTTCAATGTGGTTCAGATAACTATTAACGTCAATTGATATACCACCAGGAGCAATACTAATATATTTTCGGAGCAGATTTAGTGGACATTTTACTTTTTTACTTTTGCAACAACCCTTCGCTGCATCGGTAAATGCATCCCTGTTTTTCATTATTGTTCGCAGGCTGGACAAGGGAATTCCTAGAGATTCTGCGAAATCCTTCTGACTTCTGTAGAATTCTTGTCGGAATTACGGAGAATTTGCAATTTTTCACTTATAGAAAGGGATTTCCGCTTCGACATTTTGCACAACTGTACCACAGATCCGCAACCTCAGAGTTTAAAGATTCCCTTCTACCACGGAAAAAAAAAAAAAGAATCTTTACAGTGTTACATTTCTTTTCGATACAAAATTTCCGATATAAAGAAAGCGCTACAAGCGGGATTTGAAGCATTATAAGAGGGTAAAAGTATACAGAGTTACATAGAAAATTCCAGGGACCGTATGAAAGGAGCGTAAAGAACGGGATAGCGCTATAAGCGGGCGCGTTATATCGAGGTTTTACTGTATATGCAATTTGCTTGGTTCTTGAATTATTTTCATATCAATTTGATTTTAAATTTAACTGAACATTTCAAAATCAAATTCGCTACGATAACACTCTTCGTAGATTCAAGTGGTTCGTCTGTTTGTGCTACCTTGATAACATTCTGATTTATTCAAATGACTTTGAGGAGTACTTACAACGACTTGACATTGTCTTAAGATGTTTTAACGCCGCTAACCTGAAATTCAATCCGAAGAAGCATTGTTGCAATCTGTATCAACTTCTGGTGTGGCAAGAATATAGTTTTGATCGGCTTAACCCCTTTTCGGGAAAAAAAAGGTAAGGGAAAAGAAAGGGGAAAAGGAAAAAAGAAAGAGGGAAGAGAAAAAAAAAAGGTAAAAGGAAAAAATAAAAAAATAAAAAAATAAAAAAAATAATAAGATAATTTTTTTTATCCTTCCAGGCCAGGACTTAAAAGTGCTTTATCAATTGTTACTTTTGCTTTCCGACAACAGGTGGAGGAATATGCAATGAATTCTCTGATCGAGTGTTTCTCATTCAATTACTCAAAGAATCCCCGATAGGGAGGACGGGCTGAGGGTAGGGGCGAGTTTTTAACATTTATTTGTTGTTTTGTTTTTAATTTGAGAAACAAACATGCGTACAGAGGTTTGAAACATACGTGTTTTTAGTCTTTTATCCTTTCAACGGGATGTTTGCTTTTAAGTGTCGAATTAATTGGATCCATTTTTTGATGTTATTCACGACACGTTAAAATATCAAACTTTATAATGATAGCTGTAGACGTCACTTTTACTAGCGTTTTTTACAAGTATCCGACGTTGAAACACGAGTTTAGAAAATTCTTTGATTTACACAAGAGAATTGAGGCGCCTATGGACGCGATCATTTTTAACGGGATCTGCCGCAAGCATACCCTCACCCCCACACGTTGTAAAATCCATGTTCCCGTCACCAACTGTAAAATTGAACGTGTTACCAGTAATCTCCAGAAATTACTGCTTGGAGAAAAAAACTAATATCGAAGTTTATTGAAGAAAGTTTTACGCCAGAAGATTTCTGTTCCATTTTAATAAAAAGGGCGAAAAAAGCCATTATTGGGAGAAATTGGGAGAAATTAAGAAGGCGGACTGTTGAACTACATCCCTCTATTATGGTGACCACGGAGCGCACAAAAATCATCAATGATAGTCAGATTGCCTTCACTCCCTCACAAATAAATTTATTAAAATTAGGCTTGAAATTTAACATGGGAAATGAGAAGCTCCATGTTGTAAAAACCTTAACTTATATAGAATCTCAAGTTAGATTTATTCAAGATAAGGAGGAGCGTACTATTGTTAGAACGAGGGTGGGGCAGACAGTCCGAGGCAAGCGTTTTAAAAAAAAGAACAGCGCCCACCCATAATGATTTGCAGATTAGGGATTTAAACATTTTAAACGGCTATTGCGATGAGATAATTTACACCCAAGCTGACAAAGGAGGCGCTATGGTTGTTTTATAAAGAAAGGATTATATAATGATGCGTGAAAGATTCATCCAAGAACAAATGGGGTTCTGCTCCGTGGGATCAACCGAGGAAACGCTTTTAAAAGAGATTAATCAGAAGATTCGTAAACTACTGACCTTGGGAATTATCACAAAGAAAAGAAAAAAGCTATGGTCCGTTGTAATAAAACCATTCCCGGGTTTTAAAGGATTACCCAAGGTTCACAAAAACAAGGAGAATGCGGTTTTTAAAATAAGGCCTATCATTAATTGGAGTGCTCAGAAGCCAATCAATGTAAGCCAATAAACCAAAAAAGGAAATAGGTTTTTTTAAAATTACGTACCAAAAAATAACAACGTTTGTAAATTTGAAGAATGAATTTTTAATTGAAAGATAACATAACTATGCACTTGGAGGAGTGATTTAGGCACTTTGTCAACCGAAAGTATAAACATTAGAGTATGACTTACAGAAAAAATTTCAATTTAAAACAAAATGACTTATACTGATTGGCTTCTGAGCACTCCAATTGTAGGAACAGTGCATGTTTCCACGATTATCGTAAACCGACTTAAGGCAATCCAGGTCCGATCCCCATTGTCGATTGAAAACCGCATCCCGGTGCTACAGTATCTCAGGGAGAATGGAACCATACCTGATACAAGGATGATAACTTTGGATATCGTGAGTTTGTACACATCTCTTCCTCCTTCCCTTGTATTAAAGGCATTACAATTCGTGGTGGACAAGGACAGTGATATCAGGGAGGGCATTAAATTCTTTAATATACAGGAAGCCAACACCCTGATTGATACACTGTTTCACTTACAATATTTTTCCTTTAATGAATGCCTGTATTTTCAAACTTCGGGTAACTTTATGGGGCTCTCCTCCTCCACTATACTTGCGGAGGGGGTCATGGCTTGGATTGAATATCAAGGGATGTCGATTGAAAACATCTTTCATAACGTGCATTATATAGCACGTTATGTTGACGACACGTTTTTAGTCGTCAAAAGCCATTATAAGGATAAAGTTCTCGAAGACTTTAACAGTATCAATTCGAGCATACAGTATACATCTGAAGAAGAGCATGATAACACGTTGCCGTTCTTGGATATTAATATTAAAAACATAGGAACAACGTACGAAACGTCCGTGTATAGAAAAAGCACTGACGCGTGCATCACGGTGAATTACAATAGCGCGGTATCCGAAAGCTACAAAAGAAATGCTTTCACGATGGCTATAAGAAGGGCACATGAGATTTTTTCTAGCCATAGGGTTCTGCAACACGAACTTGAAGTAATCCTCAACATTTTTAGGAATAATGGATTCCCCATGGAAACACTAGATAGATATCTTAACATATATTATAGATTGAATTGCCGATCTCGATATACCTCCCCAATGTCCTCGTGTAAAATGAATGGGAAAAAGCATTCGGTTCAGAAGGATCGATATGTATCGCTCACTTATGATCGAGTGATGGTGGAAAGATTAAAACCCATCCTATCCAGGATCGAAATATCGGTGGCTTGCAAACCACACAATACTCTTGGCAATGCGCTTAACCGTAAGACAGCCACTCGCAATCAAGAAAGGTTATTAAAAAATAACCAGGACACGGTTTATGGAATATTCTGTAATTCCAACAGCGCTCGAAGTAACGAATGCTTGTATGTGGGCCAAACTAAAAGGGAGTTGGATACCCGTATAAAGGAACACATTTACGCGGTAAAAACGGGCAATAAAACATACTACACCGCAGCCCACTGTCGCACCAAGGGACATAGTATTGAAAACAAAAACATGGTCATTTTCGGAACATATAAAGATCGTTATCTTCGTAAATTTTTCGAGTCAGGGTTCATCAAGATCTTAGGAAGTTACAATCAGGAACTCTCTACTCTAAATGTCTTGGAGTATGGCCTTTGAATGGGAACACAAAGGACCACATAATGCTTAACCCATTTTCGGGAAGGAAAAAAATAAGGGAAAAGAAAGAGGAAAAGGAAAAAAGAAGGAAGGAAGAGAAAAAAAATAGGTAAAAGGAGAAAAGAAAAAAAGAAAAAATAATAAGATAATTTTTTTCCTCCTTCCATGCCAGGACTTAAAGTGCTTTATCAATTGTTACTTTTGCTTTCCGACAACAGGTACAGGCATATGCAATGAATTCTCTGATCGCGTGTTTCTCATTCAATTACTCAACGAATCCCCGATAGGGAGGATGAGCTTAAGATAGAGGCGATTTTTTAACATTTATTTGTTGTTTTGTTTTTAATTTGAGAAAGAAACCTGCCCACAGAGGTTTGAAACGCACGACATTATGGGAATTTTAAATGTTTTTAGTCTATTATCCTTTTAACGGGGTGTTTGCTTTTAAGTGTCGAATTAGTTGGCTCCATTTTTTGATGTTATTCACGACATGTTAAAATATCAAACTTTACAAGTTACCCGGATGTTGGATGAAAAAGTTATTCAACCATCTCACAGCCCTTGGAGTTCACCTTTTGTAGTGAAGCAGAAGAATGGAGTTCACACACAGAATCTCCCTTTGTGTACTATAGGAATTTGAATGATGTTACAAAACGAGATGTTTCAAGAATTGATGACACTGGATTTTGTTCCTCATTGAAACTACTTCTAGAGCATAGATCTTCGGACAGAATATTGGCAGATCAAAGATGATGAAAAATATCGTGAAAAGACAGCTTTTGTGACAACTGACAGCTTCTATGAATTCAATGTTATGCCTTTTGGACTGCATAATGCGATATAGCGATATTTGAATATTTAGTGGATAACACTCTTCGTAGATTGAAGTGATCTATCTGTTTGCACTATCTTGATGACAGTCTGATCTATTCACATGAGTTTGAGGAGGACTTACAACGACTTGACACTGTCTTAGGATGTTTTAACGCCGTCTAACCCAAAACTCAACCCGAGAATCTAGTTACAATCCTTGGACACATTATGAGCCGAGAGGGAATTTGTCTGAATCCCAACACCGTCGCTACAGTCAACAATTTCCTATCGCTCATCAGAGCGATACAGTAATTAGTTTCTGTGGATTATGCTGTAACTACCCAAGGTTCATTCCCAACTTTTACGTGATTGCCCGCCCATTATCCACAGCCATTCGAGAAGAATACAGCAAATAGCCTTTGATACACTGAAGTAAGCCTCGTCACCGAACCAATCGTAGCACATTTTGATGAGACATCTCTTACTCAGCTCCACACAGATGCATCAAACTATGGAATCGGAGCCATACTCATTCAAAAGCACCGACGGAAAACAATACGTGGTCGCTTACGCGAGCCGAACGATATCAAAGGCCGAAGAAAACTACATCACCACACGCAAGGAATGCCTAGCAAACGTATGGGCACTCGTCAAATTCTGTTCCGATCTTATGACCATGAGTTCACCGTCGTTACTGATCATCACGCCTTATGTTGGTTAGTCAGCTTAAAAGATTCCACTAGTAGATTAGCTAGATGGTTCTTGCGATTACAGAAATACAATATGAACATCGTTTACAAGTCCGGAATTAAGCATCTCGATGCAGATTGTTTATCCAGATACTCGTTCAACCAGCGAAGCCACAGCCTGACTTGATTGCTCAACGCAATTGAGTTGCTCAATGAAACGTTTAACATCGCTGCAGAACAATGCCAAGATCTCACTCTTAGGAAGCCCATCGACGCACTGCAATCATCACAACAACCGAATAAGCATGGATACGAGCTTAGAGATGACATCTTGTATAAGCGGAATTACGAACCAACTTCCAACCCACTATTACTTGTGATTCCAGCTCATCTCCGGCAAACTGTCATCGACGCCTGTCACTGGGATCCAACTGCCACTCACCTCGGTACAGCGAAGACAATTGCTCGAGTCCGCGAAAAGTATTTTTGGCCGGGGCAAAAGCAAAGCTGTATGCCGTTTGTCACTCGATGTCTCATCAGCCAACCTAGGAAGAGTTCATGTCAACTCCCACCCGACAACCCGCAGCCCTTACCTGGTGTTTCAGCAACAACATCACTCTACCATGAAGCCATCGACTTATTAGATCTCCTTCCGAATTCAACCGACCGAATTCTATTTATAAAAATACGCAGTTACTAAAGCCTTGCCGAACATCTCCGCAAAGGAGGTGGTAAAATTCTTCGTAGAGGATATTATGTACAAGCATGGTGTGCCGCAGATTCTTCTATCAGACCGAGGATTGAAGTTCATGTCCGACACTCGAGTTGTGCTGAACAATTCATCACAAGACTTCCAGCTATCACCCACAAACCAACGGTCTATCTGAAATCTAAATAGAACTTTATCCGCTGTAATCTCAACATACGTTGATGTTGACCCCCAGCAATTGTAACTTCATATTACCTTTCCTCACGTTCGCATACGAGTCATCCAGCAGTTCACACGTTACACTCAACGATCGACACCTTGCTGCCAGTGAAACTCGAAACACAACAAGACTATTCTTTCCTCTTCAAATCATCATTAGACGAAGCACATCAATTAGTCCGGATTGACATCAGAGACGCACAACAGACGAATAAACGCCAGTACAATTCAGATCACAGAACTCTAGCTTTTCGGCCTCCTGATTTCATATGGATACATACGAGTCGGCTTGGCCGACAAGCTACTTCACACATGGTACGGACATTTCAATTAATCCACCAGGCATCGACGTTCACCTACGAAGTTGTTGCTACTAGATGTATGATCGGTCACCCTCATCCACATTTCCAAACTGAAACCCTACCTTGCTAACGATGTCATAGAGCCTCGATACCAGAACCTTCAACGCCAGCTGATTCACTCCCCGTAGCTGAAGGAATTACCCTACAATCAAGCACAGTTGTGCCCACAGCCTGATCCCAGTGCCTTTCGGATTACTAAAGTGAAAGTGAACTCTTAGTGACATTTCGAACTTTCATAAATGTGAACTGTTTCAGAGACTTTGAATTACATTAAAATATCGGGATCAGACAATACATCTCGATCTTCGTTGTGATAGTGTAATTAAGTTAGTTGTAAAATTATTATTTTTTTTCTGAGCTCAGTATTTTATTTTTCCCCATATGGCAATATTATCTGTTAAGTCCTATTATAATTGTTATTTTTAAAAGTATATTCTTCTATAAATAATTTTTGGGGACGAAAAATCTTGGAAGCGGAATAGTTTTAATGATTTTTATTTTCATTTATCTGATTGTATGTTTTTTCGTAATTTTTATAATTGTCACCATTCTTTACCACCATTTATTTTATTATCAATTGTGTATTCTAATTTTTACTGTTTCTTTTATAATTCCATTATTTTATTCAAATTTTCCATTAACCGTGCTTCTTATCCCTGATTCGTTATTATTTAAAAAGACAGCTAAACATCAGTTAAATCCCACTTGTAATTTAAATCCACTATTCAATTTGTAAAGCACGGCAACCAATCACAGCCTTTGTACGTAGTCTATTTCAATCCCTGCATCTTGTGAATAAACGGAATTCTTGCCAAATCTTACTATTAGTCGATTTCAGTCTAATTTTACCGAACTAGTGGTCACAAATATTCACCACAATATTTGATAAAATCTGAAAAAAATTATATTTTGAGAATCACCATTATATAATTGGAGACTTTACTAGGAGCATTCGTTATTAGTCTATCAGATAAAATAAATGACTTTTAAAAAAATTAAAGACGAGATATAATTTAGATAAAAAATTAATAAAATAAACTTGGTTTTCAAATAAGTGTAAATTTAAAAAAAAATTCAGATTAAAAAGAAATGATTCAACATTCGAAACTCAACATTCAAAGTTCTTAAGAATAATATTGCCATACAACATAAGATTGATATTTCAAACATACAGAAGTGGCGGTTCTTAGTAGAAAACCACCAAGATTCTCCACTGAATTTATACTTTAATGATATATTTAATCCATTGCATATTAATTGCGTTCTAATGAAAAATGAAAATCCCATTTATGTAGTTTTATTTTGCATCGCGTCTCAAAGGAACCTAATTATGTTGCACATCGAATTCTTGCTTAATATACAATTATTGTCTTTAATTATAATCTTACTTGAATTTCAGCACATTTTCTTTCGTCCTCAGTTGTTGCTGATAGATTTAACAACTTAAACTTCAAGTTAGACACCTATAAAATAAAAAATAACAAAACCTCAATTCATTTGAAAAATTTCAACATTTTTTTTTTTTTTTTTTTACAATTTTCACTTTTTACAGCATTTTTTTCCAGCACTTTTGAGAAAATATTGCTTAAAGACTTCAGTTGTGATGAGTTTATTAGATTTGTTTTTTTATTTGGATGTTAGCATCCAAATAAAAGATATAATTTCTACTTTTGATAATACAGGATGATTCACGAAGATATGCAGAAACTTCGGGAGCTCATTCTACATGTAAAGAAACAAAGTTATATAAACATAGGTCCGGAAATGCTTTGGTAGCGAGTTACAGCTAGCGAAAGATTTCGCCCATAGTTTGGTATCCTGGGTGAAATGAAGTCACCTGCTGGAAGTCTGGGAAGGTAAATTAAGGGGCGAAATCAGTGGTTTCATATGGTTGTGGACCTGAAAAATCGAATGAAACATGTCGCAGAACTGTATGTCCCTGTGTTTGTAAGCGTAACCCACGTGGAACCTACAAAAGAGGGATCACGAAACAACGTTTTTTCCGTTTGACGTACAATAACGTTGGAAAATTAGGTTAGACACAAAAGTTTAGAACAAAAGGTGTAGAACATTTAATTCTGAAGAAAACGGTGCAAATACAGTATACAGAACGTTAGTGGATGGGCGAGTAAATGAACGTTTCGTCAGAACACAACAACACATGTTGTACATATGGCCGACAATAACGTTGTTAATTTCCCAATAAACAGAGTAAACGTTTATTACAACTTTACATGTTACATTTATAATTGTAAAAGTACAAATGAACATGTGTGTCGTAAAGTATATTAATTATTGCATTGAAATACTGTATGATAGAATATAATTTTATTTAAAACCACAGAATAATGTTGTGCGAAAAATTGTCAACTTATATAATTGGCTAAGTTCGTCTGTCTGTCTGTCTGTCCGTAACTCGATATAATTTTGTTACCACTGCACCGATTTTAATGAAATTTGGCATACTTACTCAGTTTTTTACGCTGATTTTGAAACTCAAAACGATTTTTGTCGCAGTAGCTTCGTTCACAAATTAGCGCAGTATTTAGATTATACAAAGGTGAGTTTTTAATGCCTTTCGGCGTTATGGGTCAAAAATAATAATTATTCATTAGATAAATTAAACTTTAGATATGGTTGGTACTTTGTTTTTCTTTTTGGGTGGAAAATGATCCTTTATATTAAACTCTCAGAACCTATATTACAGGTGTACAGGTAAGAAGTACACCTAAATAGGTCTGATAAACATTAAAAAAATTTTTTTTTTTCAAATTAAATCAGCAATCGAATCAAATATATATAAATATATATAATTATATATAAATTGGCTAAGTTCGTCTGTCTGTCTGTCTGTCGGTCTGTAACTCGATATAATTAAGCTATTAAGATAGATCCAACGGGTTCTCAATGGTACCATTTTAATGAAATTTGGCCTACTTACTCAATTGTTTACGCTTATTTCGAAACTCAAAACCATTTTTGCCGTAGAAGCTTCGTTCACGAGTTAGCACAGTATTTAGATTACATTTACTTTACATTTGATATTTGATAATAAAATGATTTTTCTGATTTTTTTTAAGGCTGTCGTCCGACAGGCTTTGCTGCTAGTTAGTACATAAGTTGGCAACACAATAACAGCTGTTCAACAATAATGTGTATTGCATTGTATTGATGTATTGTGTGCGAAATCTTTCGCTCGCCGTAACTCGCTACCGAAGCATTTCCGGACCTAAGTTTATATAACTTTGATTCTTTACTTTTACATGTAGAATGAGCTCCCGAAGTTTCTGTATATCTGCGTGAATCATCCTATATATTCAATAATGTATCTTTTTTATGTTAGATTTTTTAAAAATATTTATATATTTTTTAAAATGTAAAAAATATATAGTGTATGTTAGTTCTTTTAGTTTTACACATTAATTCGAACAAAGTGAGGAGTAAGGATTCATATGAAGTATTTGCAGTATTTTTTTTTTATTAATTCAAAAAATGAAAGAGATTGGAGATTTGAAAATGAGTTTGTCTGAATTGATTCACAAATACTCATTAACGACAATCTATTGATTCACAAATACTCATTAACGACAATCTACAGAAAGAGAGAGAACTGCTACGAAATTTAGATAAAAGATATAGTATCGTATATCGGAGCCACTTTGGTAAATTGTGCTTATTCTGCGATGATAGTTCTAATTAATAAAGGAAAAGAGAAAAATGAATCTACTTTAACGGATGTGGAAGAATTTCTGTCTTAAAGCTATTTTCAAAAAAAGATTTGCCATTTAATGTTGCCAACAAAACTATCTGATTTGAACTAAATAATAATGATGTGATTCTTAAAAAGCAGAATTCAATGCAATTCAATTGTTATTTAATTATTATGTTACTAAACCTTCCTGAAGCAAAGATTCATCTCAATAACTGATAAAATGTTTGCGATTTAAAAAGATATGTTAGAAATCATGCTCTAAGAAACTAATACTAATTCGGTTTGTTAATAGACTTGATATTTTAATAGTAATGAAGTTTTTAATAGAAGCAGTAGTGAGTAGAGAATGTGTTCAGTTACTAACGTAGTGTAGACAGTTATACATAAAAAACATTATAGTTGTTTGTAAGCCACTGTATTAGGGTTTTTTTCTTTGTCTTTTTTTAGACCATTGTAAGTTAATAAATAACATCCAATGATAAGCACATATCACATATTTTCATTTCTGTTACATTTCTCGATGTCTCACAAAATCGTTTATCTAAAATTATTTTGAATACTTTCTAAAACTTTTTACCACAGACGATATAATGTAATAAAATGTTACATATTCGGATATTTTGCTGTTAGATTTCCTTTGGACCACACCAAATTTATTTTCATTTCTTTTTTATCCAGACACGATATTCGTAAAATTGACATTCATCTTTATTTACAGTAACCAGAAAATAAGACATTCCTGATTTTTAACTTTCGAATTGAAACTGAATAGTTTTTCAGTTCTCATGTTCTTTTCTTATGCACTAACGACAAGATATAATACTTACTGAATTCTGCACTTTCTCTGAGGAATACACGAACATAGATAATTAAATTGCAGACGAAATAATTATTGTTGTGCAATCATTGCTGACTGATGTATCTGTAGCATTACGGTAAACAGAATGATAAAAATTTAACCATACCCGACAATCATAAAACACAGAAATGGAGAAAATATTAATCGGTAAGTTTTTCAGTAAAATAAAAAAGGAATTCTAAGAGCTTTCTAACTTTTTAATTGTATTCTTCCAAGTCTTTATTTGAATTTCATTTTCAGATTTTTTGTAAATAAACCAGATTTCGAATGTATATTTGACAAAATACATAAAACAAGAATAAGAAAGCAAAAATCCTCAAGACAGTTAAGAAGTCAACAGAAATTAATGAACACCACGTTCAAATACTCTACTTTTTAGATCAAATGCATGGTCTAATAGTCAAAAACTTGGTCTACGGTAATACCAGAATGAAATCAATTCTATTAGAATTAGTTCATGTTCAGCACATTTCTTAAAATATGCAAATAATGAAATACTTATATACTGGAGGAATGTATACTATTATATACTATCCAAAGAATATTTTCGATATTAAACAGAAGTATGTATTTAGGAAAATTGTAAACTTATCCTTTTGACAGAAAAATTGTCGTTCTTGGTATGTTTTCACTTACACTGAAATTGACCAAGCAATGTTAAGTAACTGCAGCTCAAGAAACACAAATAAAGAAATCTAAACTCATCTTATTACAACCAAATCTTTGTTACTTCTTATTTCACCTTGAATAGGAAAACAGTCAACATGTTGCGAAACGATTGCTAACTTACGAACTCTTTAATAGATCTTTATAATTATATCTCAAATATATCTAAGCTCAAATATTGCTACTGCTTTATTCCTAGATTGCCGGCTGACACATCGATTTTTTCTTTCTGGTGTTTAATATTTTTTGGATCTCCCACTATTTGCCTGTGGCTCATATTTGCCCTTTTCTCTGAGGCGTCGATCAATGATTGCAAATGCTGTTATATGGTAAGATATTAGCCAACTTGAGAAATGTTTTTGGTATGACTGACGTCCTTCACGTTTATTTTCACGAATCAGTTCAAACATCAAGTATATGTCTGCCATTTCACAAACCAAGTACTTTTATTCACTCCAGCTGAAAGTATCTCAAATAGTTCCTTTGGTTTTTAGTGATATTTAGAAAATGAGCGTTTCTATGAATATTGAGATTGTTATGACTTGTCTTTGTAGGAGCTGTCACTGGTAATTGTCGATATTTTTATTTAAAAGTCTAATTTTTTGACAAATTTCTGAGTTAGGTGGCGAATAAAGGAGTGTTTGCCCGAGATAGAACACCAAAGACAATATAACCAAGTTGATTTTTATTTTTTTTATCCAGAAAAACGGTAGTTTTCTAGTTTCATTGCGTGGCGCTACGGTGCGGGTGCAACGAAAATGACAGTTTTGCAACGTGAGAAGGCATTTTGCGTCTTTGATTACGTGAAAATGAGTTCAGTGATGACGTATTACCACAACCCCGTAAATGGACATCTGAACGACAAGTTACCACAACTTTGGATAGGGTGCATAACCTAGGGTAATCAGGTCTTACTGAGCTAGTCCCCAAGGTCACAAGATCTGAACCCTACATTTTTCCTTCGTGGTATGTCAGGAACAAAGTGTTCGTTTCCCAACTTCCTCCTGAACTTATCGAACTGAACGAACTAACCGAACAGATCGTATCACCAATGCAATTGCAACCATCGACAGTGATATGCCTCACCTCCTATAGTCAGACATTGATTACCGCCACGTCACGCGGCGACAAGGTCGACATACAGGACATTTATGAAAAATAAAACTTGATGAATTAGGATGGAGTGCATCAAGCTTTCGTTAACTTTGATGGTTGATGTATCAACTGGCATTTTCCGTGCACCAACGTTCGTTAGAAGTTTACCAGTCGTTAAATCGCTGATAAGTCGTCAAATTTTAACAGCTGCTAAACTTCTAACGAACATTGGTGCACAGAAAATGCCAGTTGATGCACCAACCATCAACGTTAACGAACCGTCAAAGTTAACGAAAGCACTCCACCCTTAGTCTTTCATTTAAAATCTCACCAGCTAATATCTCTTTTATTCGGCGCACAGCTAAGTGCCTCTAACGTAAGTCGAGGAATTAGGCTTATTGTAAATACAGATAATTTTCAGTAACAGTTCCAACATAGACAAGTCAGTGAAAATCTTAATATACGTGGCATCGGTAACCAATCATTTTCTAAATATCACTAAAGAACAAAGAGTCTATTTGAGACGCTCGCAGCAGAAGTGAATAATTCGTTTCTGAGATGGCAAACATACACTGAATAAAACAAATACTCAACTAATTCGGCACAAATGTAAAATTATAAATTCAATAAAATGACGTTTCGAAATTCGACAGTTAAAATTTCATTCTCAAATTACTAAAAAAAAAAAAAAAAAAAATTACATAAAAATAAATGGAAATCCCCCCTACTTTAAAAGGGTTAATACGTCCTCCCTTATCGAGAGTCGTCAGTCAAATGAGAAGGAGTGTTACATGGAATCTAGGGAACTAAGGAGAAGGAAGGCCTCCTGGCGGGATACATAAGAGTAAGCACGTCATTTTATTGAATTTATAATTTTACATTTGTGCCGAATTAGTTGAGTATTTGTTTTATTCTTAACGGCACGTTAAATTGTTTAAATACACTGAATAACCCTGTATGTCCTTAAAATTCATTTAGGCTAAAGGTATAATTAAAAACGTTCCAATTAGATCAGATCTTCATACTGCTGCTGATTTTAAGTATAAATTTATTACGAAGTTGTTTGGTGTTTTTTTTTATTACTACTGGCTTTTAATTGATAGAGTGCATTATCTCCAAATGGATTATTACAAAATACTACGAGTAATTGAACGTCAAACATTGCACTAGTTAACAAAACTCTTATGTACAAAGACTCTTAGAACAACTCAACAATGTTTCCAAAGACTGCTATAATGATAAGTGTATGGAATTTGATTGACTTACAGCAAAAAAAAAACCTGAGACAAAGCTATTTACAAGTTACCGTCGGTAGATTTGTTTTCAATTCGGAAATCACTGTATTCATATGGAATAAATACTTATCTGATTGTAGAAAAACTAAAACAGTGCTCAAACGATGTTAAGGATTCACTTAACATGGAAGTAGTTACACATGGAAGCAATAGTGAATATGCTAACTGGAACTGTTCTAAATTAAATAAGGAGCAGAATCAAGAAAAATAGTTTTGAAGCAATTCTAGATGATGTTGTTGAGGGAAACAATATTCCTCCAGAGACCATCCTAGAGATGCTAGTTAGGATTAAGGTCGAGAGACCTGCCTATTTCATAAGTACAAAAATCACCTCTCAAGATATTGATATTTCTACTTAGCTCGATACAGACATTCACTATTGTCTATTATATCTGAGTAAGAGCGAACATAGGCGTCCAGGAAATCATATCTAAATCGTCTCCTATTTACATTTTTTCTTTCACATCAAATATTCAAGTTTCATTCATTCAATTGATTTCTCTAGGGGTTTTCTTATTCTTTAATGAATGAAAACTGTGGAAACAACGTCAATCAAAATCAGAATTTTATTTATTTTTATTGCACAAATTAAATAAAAAAAATTAATAATCAGAAGATGAAAAAAAATGTGTAAATTAGAAAATATTTAAAATACTTACATATGCCTTGCGTTTCTCTGCAAAATATACGATGACTGATAATTTCATTACACTATAAATGATTATTAAAATATAAGACATGTGGTTTGATGAAGCCACAAAGATATGATAACCACAGTGACACAAATCAACAGCATTACTGATAAATGTAAAGCACAAAAATGGAGAAAACATTTCAGTGGTTTGCTTGAGAAGAATAAGAACTGAATTGTAAGAAATTTCTAACTTGTTCAAAGTATTTTTCCAATTGATAGTTTCTATTGCATTTTCGACTTCATTGGAAATAAAGCTGAAATACTGACTGTACACTTGACAAAAGTATATATAACAACAAAGTGTAAGAACGGAAATGGATGAATACCATAACATGTTAAAGGAAAACAACAACATATCTACAAAATATAATGATTGATAAATATCAATGGAGAGACATAAAATTAAAGGAATCACTGTTATTAGGGGACTAATGACAGCATGAAGTAAATTAACACAAGATGGGGTTAAACTTAAACATTTGATTAAGATAGATTCATGTTGAGCCCATTTTTGCAAATGCCAAGAGAAGGAAATGCCGAGGAATTGTAAGAGAGCAATGAACAGAAAAAGTATAATAATAACCAGAGATAGCGAGTATGTTTTTACCGAAGTACTAAATTTATCCTGTTCAGAGGTAGTATTATTCTTAGCATGAAAATATCGCATTTCACCGCTGCTAAGGAGAATGAAATAAATAATGCTTAACATACATGAATAGAGAAAGCTTAGACTCTTCCAGTGAAACCCAAATGCTTTGTTACTTCTTAATATTCCTTGTACAGGAAGAAAACCAAAAATTTTGAGAACAATTGCTAGCTTACGAAACCCTCTGTAGATGTTTGTTGATCTAGGATCCATCACCGAAATACTCTCTAAATTATGAACTCTAGACGTTGCTTTATTATCGAAATCAAACATCATTGACCAACGAATTCTATTAAAGGTAAAGAAACAACCATGAACAGGTGTAGAAATTAGGATATATGATTCCACGGAAATTGCTGCAAATGGAAACGGAATTACGTATAGTATTCATTCGACTGTATCGTATGATAAATAGAGATATTTTCTCAAAAGTCAAATGTTTTGACTTGGATTTTCTCTTGCTCCTTTTCCATTTTCAAGTTCGCAGCATTTCTGTTTAAGTCCTGAACGCTTTCCATTTAAAAAGTGCTATTCGTGCCTGGCTGAATAATCAATCAGCCTGAGTCTCTCTCTCTTAGTGTTGTGTAATCCTGTGATATGCAATAAAATAAATCATTCAATAATTGCACACATCAGCAAATGGCCATTAGTAAATTAAGGTCTGAAGTACTAATAAAAGCTTTTGTCATTTCAAAAGCATTTGAATATATTTACATAGCTATCTAAATCAAATAAATTATTTTCAATTTAGGCTCAAATAAAATTATGCGTACACTTTTTGAAAGGAAAAAGAAAGGGAATTTCATTATTTTAAAAAAAATTATTTTAATATCTCAGAAGTTTTTAGATAAAAAATTAAAGAAATATTTTTAATGTGTCAACTTTTACTTCCATTATAAAACGACATACAGAGAGCATCCTTTAAAAAACAGTAGAATCAACAGAGCAATTGACGTAATCCTGAAACAGTTCAATCAACCATTGAAACAGCGCGTTGCAGGTGGAGGGTACAGATATAATTAAGAAACAATCCAAACAGCATTCAGATCTAGAAAATACAAGTAAGAGAAACCAGCAAACACGACGTTATACTTCGGAGGGGAGCAGATGCCAGAACTAGAATGATTCAGCTATGAAATCCCTTAAAGTAAATGTAACTGAACAGAAAAAAAAGTGCGCAAACCAATTAAAAAAATACAGGTCAATTAATTGCATTTCCGTTGTAATTCATAGTTAATCACAGTTTGCACCGAAATATTCTCATAATAATTAACTATTGCATAATCTGTGGATTCTTTACTTATCCTTTTGCAAGGGATCGGAGGAATAATGAAGGATTAAGAATTAAAAATTTGTGTCTAGTCATGTCCTGTTTTTCCAAATGCTTCACGTGAAATAGATATCGTGAAATAGACACCGACATGAGCTTGCTGTTTCTTCTATATCCTATCTTGAACGGTTATGTCCTACCTTGAATGGCAGCCCGTTTATACGACTTAAAAGATCTCTATGAATTGGTGGTGAAATGAAATTTTCTTATCGTATTAGAACCAATAGCTGATAAATAAATTTCTACTGTCTAAAAATGAACAGTGAATATATTCTTTTCTGAATGCACGTATATTTTTGAACGATAACCTCTGTATTACGTCTCCTTTAATTTAAAAAAATTAATACTCCTATCTGAAACCAAAAGCAAACAATCTTTAATTATATGTTAAAATATACTTAAAAGTCACATCCTTCCGATCTATCCAGATTTTTCAACATAACATGATCTAATACAATAACACTCAAATTTATTTTGAAAACGTAATTCCATATACAATGCCCTGCCAATATTATATCCGGATACTCCTACACATAATGACTGGTCACCCATATAGAACTGTATGGAAACTGTCGTAAAAGGAAGGCAGCAGTTTTGCAGAATACACTGACCACATGCCCAAGATATTTCAATTAAGTGATTCTTGAATGAGGCTCGGGTCTCTCGGCGCAGTATATCAGTGGAAAATCTATCCGTGAGATCAATGTTCCGATCGGGCAGCCATGAATTCTACAGAAATAAGGAAAGCAAATTGCTACGTCGGTCTTACCACCATCAGAAAGACTCAGTAGCCTTTCGATCACAAGAAATGGGGCATTGCCCGAGAGGTCACGAAGACTCGTAGAACCACTATTCCGGCTATCACAGTCCTCTGATACATTGGAGCCGGCATTTCTAGCTTCTTCCAGTGTGGCCGATCAGTAAGAACAGTGCTGTTCATGGGTTTTTGAGAGCTGGGAAGAGGAAGCATTTCATATCGGAGGAGAGTGCTCGGCAGCACCTGCTCTAGTGTAAACAAAGCCAGCACTGGACCATTGATCAGGGGCAAAACTGATTCGGAGTGATGAGAGTCGATTACTCTCTACTAATTGGAAGATCGAGTGTGGTCTGACGGCGCCCTAACGATAGATATATGACCAAAACTATCTCGTGCTTACAGTGAAGGATTATAGTGGTGGAGTTTATTCTTTCTATTCTGTAGGTGTGGAGTGCAGCGAAGCATAAATTTGACGCAGGTAACGGACTCCCGTGCAGAAGATCCGAACTTTGTTTTGACACTTCTGAAATTCCTTTCTCGACTACGCTCTATGGCATTGACGTACGCAAGGCCGACGTCCCTCCGATCCTGCTGAAAACAGTAGCACTTGAAACAATCGCCAGTAATTTTCTTGTATCAACCCGGATCCAAGACTACACTGATGGATCTGCTTTCGACGATTGCATCGGAGCTATATTTTTCTCTATGCTTATCAATGGCGCTTTCCCAGTGGGGAAGTTAAGGACAAACTTCGACAGCGATGTAGCGGTCATAAGTGAAGCAGCAAACACACTCCTCCAACTGGTATTACTAAAAGCGTGGTCTTCCTTTCGGATTCAATGGCTGCGATACAAGCAATTGTCTCCACGGACCCACAAGAAAATGATCTTGTTGCTAAGTGTCACGACCGACTTCTCCGTTTGCAAGCTCTTACTGACATCCATCTGCAATGGATATCTGGCCATTGCGATATTAATGGCAATGAATAGGCTTATAAACTTGCCAAAGAGGGATGCTCCATGCTCCAACCATCGCTCCCTCTCCCTTATTCCTCTATTAGAAACCAAATCTCTACTATTATTAAGAAAGCAATGGAAGAATCCTGGAAAGCAGTGTCTGTTGGTAAAAGATGGGAGAGGTTTGTTATTTCAAAATCCATCCCCGAAAAGCATCCCCGAGACGTCGCAATGGCCACTTTCAGAATGGTCACTGGCCACGATAATCTTCAGAGCCAGCTATAGAAAATCGGCAATTTTGATTTCCCCCCTCTGCTCGCATTGCATGAAAGAGGAGGGCAATGCCGATCATCTTCTCAGTTTCAGTGCATTGATGGTTGATGCACGAGAAGATACCCTTGAAGGACGGCCACGGCTCTATTGGGCGGAAAGGCACCAAACGGCTGAACAGCCAAGAAAGGGCATAAACTAAACTAACCAATAGATTGCAGATTTAACTTCACCTTGGCAATTTATTTGGCTATTTATTTAATGGAATAAAAGGGATCCCATCATTTATTTCGATATAACGATCTCTCTCGATATACTTCACTTCAGCTCGCCATATTTTTGCGTATTTTCTTTTTTCGAAAAAAAAAAAAAACTCTTTTTTGTTTAGTACATCGCGTCTAACAAATTTAGGTCACGATATTGTCTTCACATTGCATTGAATGCATTTAATTATTGTTACATGATAATGCATTTCTATTTGCCTTTAACAATATATATATATAATTAATTATTTTCTCTTGCATTCTGTGCTTCTTAAATTTACTTTTACTTTTAGAACGTAAGACTTAGGAGTATAGAGAAACAAATTTCTCCTAAACATTATTAAGAAATATAGATTTAGTAAATACAATCTATGATATTCTTCCCTACTTCCGTTCTGTTTTGTTTATATAATTTTTTATCTTTAAATGTCTCTTCTTTCTCCTTACCATAAATACAAAACTAAAAATAATGAAAACAAAGTTATTCACAAACAGAACTAAGTATGAGTAATTCTACTAAATATTTAGAGAAAGGGTGATCGAACCAGCTACAAGAAAACAATGACCTAAGATGGGTAGGTTTTTTTACGATACATATGTCTGCGATCTTTCTTCATGCTGTGGTTTAATAGTCGTCAGGATCTTCTTCAGCAGCAGCAGTAGATAGATATAAATTATTTATAATAACAAATTTGCCGTGCTGGCGTGGCCGTGTGGTTTAGCCGGCGCGCTGCCGTTGTGGCCGATGCGCCAGTATCCGGGTTCGAATCCCGGTGATGGCATGGCTGTTTCTTTCTTCTTCTGTGTTTCGTCCGTTTCCCACCTGGGACTTACTATCTCAGGGCTATCCTGGACGGGATATAATTCTCGTCCCCCCTTTCTTGAATTTCACTAGCCTCGCCCTGACGTTGTCAGGTTGAGCTAGTTATGTGGTCCCTAGTTGGCCAAATTCGATAAAAGGAAGAATAACAAATTTATAGTTATTAAAATATGAATTATTTTAGGTTAGCCAGTATGAGTATAATACTTGATTAAGACTAAAAAAAAGGTTAACAAAAGTAAAAAAGAACATGATTTATTTTATCAAAATAACCCTTTAATCAGCCATCTTATTTTTCATTGTAAAATTAATTAGTTTGATTCTGACTAAAGATTTCTGTTACATTGATATCATATATAAGTATTGTTTAGAAATGCCATTAAGTAGCGTTGAATATTGAAATATTCAAGTAATTTATGATTCGTTTAATGTAATAAGCTTGATTAAAGACGTGCCAGCAGTCGCGGTTAGACGATGAAGTTAAATGAATTTTTTAATTTTATAATTAAACTAGTCGGCTACCCGTCGCTTCGCTCCGGAAGCCTCGCGTATGTAACGGAAAACAATATTATTTTTTAAAAAAACACACACACACAAATTACATCAAGTAAAATAAAACTAAAATTTTTTTAAAGTTTTTTTTTTATTTTAATTTTTGATGTATATATTCTCTCAATTCACGACTGCTTTTAGAATCAGCGTGTGAATCATATATCTGTGATATATTTTTATTTTTTATAGAGATTAGAATGTAATCCTTGTGGTCTAATGCCTAAGACGTCTAACTTCGGAGCAGAAGGTTGCAAGTGGATTCCAGTAGATAACTTGTAGAAATTATTTCTATTTTTGTAAATTACAATAATTGCACCAGACCGAAAGAGAAATAAAAGATTTTCGTAATATAGATACAATTTTCAGTCGCTTTTGAGCTACAAATAGTGAGCTTTCAGTATTCTACTTAATAGAAATAGTGCTTTTTTCTTTCTTGAGTCTCTTTTTTTTATTTCCATTGATACTTTACAGTGGTTTTTGAGTTAGAAATAGTGATTGTTTTTGAGTAACGAATAGCGATTTTTCAGTATTCTACCTAATAGAAATAGTGATTATTTTTTTTTCTGTTCTTTTTTATCCAATTCCAATTGATACTTTTCAGTGGTTTTTGAGTGACAAATAGTGAAAATTATCTATATATATTAGCTAGGCCATCAGATTGTTCGATATAGATATTTGAAGAAGAGATTTCAGATGGACGTTAGTTGATATAGATGATAAATGAAGATCATAGCTTGTATACGAAATTCTTCGCAAGGAATTGATTGGGAATATTCTTTAGAGTGAAGATAACCAAATTCTGTTGAATTGTGACTCAAAGACCTAAAGTTGTATGTGAGTTAAGACAACGTTTTCCAATTATATGGCAACTTTATTTAGAGTTTGTCCTTGAGCTTTATTGATAAATATTGCATAAGAAGGTCTGATCGGAAATTGTTTTTTTGTGAAAGTGAATGGAAGTAGATTACAGCATGGTTCCATAGACATCCTATGGATGAAAACAAAATCTCCTTTGTGAGTTCTGTTATAATTTCGGTTTCTATGAGATCATTATCGAAGGAACAGCATTTAAGTTGAGTTCCATTGCAGTATGCAAACTTGGGATTGATGTTTCGCAACAATATTATTGGAGATCCAATCTTCAATGACAAACGATGTTGAGGAATTCTGCTGAGATTCAATGCGTTCAGACACTTGGGCATATAGAGATGTTCGTGTGATGGATTATCAGAAGTGTCAATTTTTATTCGCACTTGTATTGTATGCTCTGTAGTCTCTCCTTGTATTCTTAGACTTATCATTCGATTGATGTTATCGACACTCTCGTTCATCTCGTTTATCCAATTCCAATTGATACTTTTCAGTGGTTTTTAAGTTACAAATACTGATTTCTGAGTATTCTACCTAATGACGTACTGCGTCTTTCTTTTTTGACTTTCTTTTTAATTACAATTGTTACTTTTCAGTCAAAGTCAGTTCAGTTTTGACAGATAAGTCAAAAAAGCAATATGAAGAGAGTTGTAGTTCCCATGGCATAATGGGTAAGATGTCTGACTTCGGATCCGAAGGTTGCAGGTTCGATTCCTGTCGTGGATGTTTCATTGTAAAATTTTTTTCTATTTTTCATTCTCACAGAAAACTGCGCCGGACAGACAGACAGACACACAGACAGACAGACAGCGAAATTAAAGATTTTAGTAATATAGATTGTTACTTTTCAGTCAAAGTCAGTTCAGTTTTGAGAGATAAGTCAAAAAAGCAATATAAAAAGAGTTGTAGTTCCCATGGCCTAATGGGTAAGATGTCTGACTTCGAATCAGCAGGTTGCAGGTTCGATTCCTGTCGCGGATGTTTCATTGAAAAAATTCGTTCTATTTTTCATTCTCACAGAAAACTGCGCCGGACAAACACACAGACAGACAGACAGAGAAATAAAAGATTTTAGTAATATAGATTGTGTTCTAAATTGTATTATAGTAAGATTAAAATAGGATGGATTTTTTTTAATTTTTATCGTATAATAATAATGGAATTGAAGTTATGAATATATTATATAAGCCAGGATTAGATACCCGGTAAATAGATACGTGTTCATCAAAAGTGTCGTATGGTAGATAACAAAGTGAACATATCTAACATATCTTTGGAGGTCAAATTCTATATTACATCGTATCAAATGAAGAAAATGCAAAAAGTCTATCAATTGTCGGAGTCAACGTCCAGAAACATCATCAGCAGTTCAACTTTTCAACCTTTCATCAGCAGTTCAACTTCCTAATTAGCTAATTAAAAATTGCCGACCATTAAAAGCACATACACATTTAAAATTAATTAAAAATCA
>JAFIDM010014012.1:41598757-41623116 GCA_023159025.1 Thereuonema tuberculata | reverse complement strand
TATAACAACAAAGAGTAAGAACGGAACTGGAAGAATACCATAACATGTTAAAGGAAAACAACAACATATCTACAAAATATAATGATTGATTAATATTAATGGAGAAAACTAAAATTAAAGGAATCAGTGTAATTAAGGGACCAATGACAGCATGAAGTAAATTAACACAAGATGGGGTTAAACTTAAACATTTGATGAAGATAGGTTCATGTTGAGTCCATTTTTGCAAATGCCAAGAGACGAAAATGCCCAAGAATTGTAAGAGAGCAATGAACAAAAAAATTATAATAATAGTCAAAGATAATGTGTATGTTTTTACCGATGTAGTAAACTTATCCTCTTCAGAAGTACTATTATTCTTAGCCTGAAACGATTGGATTTCACCGCAGCTAAGGAGAATGAAATAAATAATGCTTAACATACATGAATAGAGAAAGCTTAAACTTTTCCAATGAAACCCAAATGCTTTGTTACTTCTTAATATTCCTTGTACAGGGAGAAAACCAAAAATTTTGAGAAGAATTGCTAGCTTACGAAACCCTTTGTAGATGTTTGTTGATCTAGGATCCATCACCGAAATAGTCTCTAAATTATGAACTCTAGACATTGCTTTATTATCGAATTCAAACATCATTGACCAACGAATTCTATTAAAGGTAAAGAAACAACAATGAATAGGTAAAGATATTAAGATATATGATTTCACGGAAATTGCTGCAAATTGAAACGGAATTACGTGTAGTATTCATTCGACTGTATCATGATAAATAGAGATATTTAAGTCAAATGTTTTGATTTGGATTTTCTCTTGCTCCTTTGCCATTTTCGAGTTCCCAGGGTTTCTGTTTAAAAACTGCAGGTCAGCTAAGTTATGGACGCTTTCTACTTAAAAAGTGCTAGTCGAGCTTGCTGAACTATCAATCACCCAGAGTCTTAGGATTTAGTGATTTCAAATCACTATTATGTAATCCCGTCTTATGCAATAAAATAAATCATTCAATAATTGCACACATCAGCAAATGGCCATTAGTAAATTAAGGTCTGAATTACTAATAAAAGCTTTGGAAATGTCAAATGACATTTCAAAAGCTTATACAATTATATTTACTTAGCTATGTAAACGAAAGAAAGTATTTTCAGTTTAGCTCAAATGAAATTATTCGTACACTTTTTGAAAGAAAAAAGAAAGTGAATTTGATTATTAAAAAAAAAAAACTATTTTATTATCTCGGAAGTTTTTAGATAAAAAGTTAAAGAAACATTTTTAATGTGTCAACTTTTACTTCCATAATAAAACGACATAAGACAGAGAGCATCCTTTAAAAAACAGTAGAATCAACAGAGCAATTGACGTAATCCTGAAACAGTTCAATCAACTATTGAAACAGCGCGTTGCACGTGGAGGGTACAGATATAATTAAGAAACAGTCGAAGCAGTATTCAGATCTAGAAAATGCGAGTAAGGGAAACCAGCAAACGAGACGTTATACTTCGGAGGGGCGCAGATGCCAGGACCAGAATGATTCAGCTTTGAAATCCCTTAAAGTAAAGGTACCTCACCTTAACCCTTTAATGCCCATAGTCAAACTAAAAATCTAGTGATGAAAATTGATACACAGAGCAAAATTAGTGTAAAAAACATGAAAAAAAAATATTTTCGAAAAAAAAGTAATTTGTATATATGTATTGGAATGTCCAATATATTGGAAATTGGTCATTCACGTAATGAAATCATGTATTTTTATGAAAGTCACTAAATCAATTTTATTTATTAGTTCTAATACACAAATGAACTTTGTACTTCACACATAAATTTCATCTTTCTTTTGCAACCCTGAGCTTTACAGCGCTGTCCATGGACAACAGAGTCTATGCTTGGTTAGTGATTTTCACACTCAAATCGCCTTGAATGTGGAACAGACTGCACGTTCTATTTATTTCCCGCTTTACCCCGAAAGTGGAAGCCCGCACCACTATGGTATCCCACACCAGGCCGACGGCATCCGAAAGAAGACGCCATGTCTCTACGCATGTTATCCTCGTCTGTCATCCCACCCCCCAGGTCTACCCAGCCGGTTATAAACGCACTGTAGCCGGTTAGGCCTACACATCATGTTAGACCTACTATGCCACCGCCTAAAAAATTTTGCGAACTACAAATTATCCAGTAATTTTAACAAATATAATTTGAAACAGAGATCGCTTTTTCTTAACAAACCATACCGTTATGGCCCAATGTCCAATTTATTGGACATTTTGCTAATGATCTGTAATATGGCTGTGAAATACATTTAAGCTGTAAAATTTTTCATTATATTATAACTTTAGATATCCTAAACATGTATTTGGTATTTAAAATTTTGTCTAAGGTTGCAAATTTACTTTAAAAAAGAAGATACTCATGTGGTTCTGATTTTGTAGGTAGACACCATTGTTTAAAGTGATCTCATACAATCTCGCTAAGAATGCAACACTTTGCAGTATATGAGTTCATAACACCGATTCAAATAGTGGACATTGATCCTTTAATCATTTCTCTAGGTGCAGTAGTTACCGAGAAAATTTTTTTTTTTTTAAAATGTCCAAAATATTGGAAATTGGGCTGTAAAGGGTTAAAAAAAAGTGCGCAAACCAATTAAAAAAATACAGATCAATTAATTGCATTTTCATTATAATTCATAGTTAACCAAAGTTTGCACAGAAATATTCTCGTAATAATTAACTATTGCATAACGTGTGGATGCTTTACTTCTCGTTTTGCAAGGCATCGCGGGTATAATCAAGGATTCAGAGTTTAGTTGTGTCTGGTCATGTCCTGATTTTTCCAAATGTGAAATAGACACCGACATGCACTTGCTGTTTCTCCTATGTTCTACCTTGAACTTGTATGTCCTACCTTGAATGGCAGCCCGTTTATACAACTTAAAAGATCCCTATGAATTGGTGTTGAAATGAAATTTTCTTATCGTATTAGAAGCAATAGCTGATAAATAAATTTCTACTGCCTAAAGGATGAACAGTGAATACATTCTTTTCTGAATGCACATGTTTTTATTAAACGATAACCTCCGTATTACGTCTCTTTTAATTTAAAAAAATTAATACTTCATCTGAAACCAAAAGCAAACAATACTTAGTTATATCTTTAAACATACTTAAAAGTCATATCCTTTCCGATCTATCCCGATTGTACAAAATAACAGGATCTAACACAATAACACTCAAATTCATTTTGAAAACGTAATTCCATATACAATGCCCTGCCAATAATATATCCGGATCCCCTTACACACAATGACTGGCCTCCCAATATACAACTGTATGGGAACTGTCGTAAAAGGAAGGCAGCAGTTTCGCAAATACACTGACCAAATACCCAAGATATTTCAGTTAAGTGATTCTTCAAAGAGGCTCGGTCTTTCGGCGCAGTATATCAGTGGAAAATCTATCCGTGAGATCACTGTTCCGATCGAGCAGTCATGAATTCTACAGAAATAAGGAAAGCATATTGCTACCTCGGTCTTACCACCATCAGAAAGACTCAGTAGCCTTTAGACCACGACGAATCGGGCATTGTTCGAGAGGTCACGAAGACTCGTAGAACCACTATTCCGGCTATGACAGTCCTCTGATACATTGGACGCGGCATTTTTAGCTTTTTCCAGTGTGGGGCATCAGCAGGAACAGTGCACTTCATGGGTTTTTGACAGCTGGGAAGAGGAAGCATTTCAAATCGGAGGAAAGTGCTCGGCAGCACCTGCTCTTGTGTCAAGTGAGGCAGCACTGGAGCAGTGATCAGGGGCGATAATATGGAGTGATGAGAGTCGCTTTACTCTCTACAATTGGAGGGACGAGTGTGGTCTGGCGGCGCCTTCACGAAAGATATATGACCAAAACTGCCTCGTGCTGAAATTGAACGATTGTAGTGGTGGAGTCGTAGTGTAGTGGTAGGCAACTTTCTTTTCTGTGCGTGTGAAGTCCAGCTGTGGTTAGCACAGCTGTATGGAGTCTCAATATATCCCGGAAATGCTTCGTGAGATAGTAGAATGCTTTTAAAATGCCACCCAATCTATATTCGAACATTTTTGTCCCAAAAAAAGTGGTGCTTCGCGGTCGATTCCGCATCTAAGATTTATTTCGTTTTATAAACACAATCTAATGATTCATTCTGCAAAGTTTCATTAAAATTTGTGATTTTAAGGTTTGAGAGGTTTCCTTGTGAGTTAGAAAGTAAAACCGAAAAAGTTGCTGTAAAATAAAAATTATAGTAAAGCGATTTGAAAAAAGTTTATCAGACCAGAGCATATAAATTTTTTAGCGTACAACGTTATGATATCAAAGTATAAATATTACTGCTAATAACAATGTACATGCGACATCTTAAGGGAAAATAGAAATAATATTTAATAGTGCTGTTTTGGAATAGAAATCTACATTAATAACGAAACTAATTTCCTTGGCCAAAGCTTTAGATAATTTCCTGTGAAGGAGCGATTAGTATGAGTACTAAGCGATTAGTATGACGACTGAATGTTGTATCGATTACTTATGTACTTATATTAGGCAAGGTATTTTTTTCTGGAGATATGAAATTATAGAAAATATAACTATTTTAACAATTGAATATTTATAATGATATTTTATCTTTGAATTACATTTGAATCGTAAAATCTTTTATATATTAATTTCCTGAAACTATTTACAGTCTTTTCAGTTTCATATTTAGATAACTTTCCTGCAATCGTAAATATTGTATAAATTAAATAACAATTTAATTTATAATATATAATGCATAAGATCTAGCACCGCGACCTACGGTCTATTGTACTTTCCTCAACTTTAATCCCCAAAAAGACCAGTAGCTACAGCAAATGCCAGTAGTTTTGTTTAATCCTTTGGTTCTAAGAAAAAAGATCCTAGTATTTTATGTCTAAGCGCTGTGTAATATTCACAGTTACATAAGATGTGTGAGGAAGTCTCAGCTTCTGAATCACATCTCCTACAGACGGGGTTGTCTTTTAAGTTCAAAAGCCATAAATGCTTATTGAGACGACAATGCCCAGTAAGTAGACCAACAACAATACCAAATTCCTTTTTCGGTAACATTAAAAGTTCGGAGGAATGTTTATTGTTTGGTCCTTAATTAGCATCTTGGCTTGTCTTTATCCCTTAAGTCTGTGCCATAGCTTGAGCTGTAGAACTCTCATTTTCTTAAGAAAGATCTTCCTAATCATGTTATTGGATAAGCCAATAACAGGTTCCGGACCTATAAAGGTCATCTCCGAGCCTTTCTTAGTGAAGGAATCGGCTTTCTCATTGCCTTCATGACCACTGTGTCCTGGCACCCAAAAAAGACGAACTTTATTGAATTGTGCCAGTAAAGACAGAGTTTTGAGGCAATTGAAAACGATCTTAGAAGTAATGCAGCACTGATTCAGAGCATTCAGTGCTGCCTGGCTATCAGAAAAAATATAAATATTCTTATTCCTAATGTTTCTGTTCAAACAGATGCCGGTACAAGCAAGAATTGCAAAGATTCCTGCTTGAAATACAGTTGTGAAATTACCCAGGTTATAAGAAAAACCATACCCCCAGTTAGGTAATACACACCTGCTCCGGAGCCATTGGCAGACTTGGATCCATCCGTATACCAAACAGATTCATATGTGATAATAGGAATTGATCCCGAATCCCACTCAGCTCTACTTGGGAAATGTATGCTGAATGGTCTTTCAAAGTAATAATAGGGAAGCATTTTATCAGTTGTCATTAGCAGGACAGACTCCTGACTCGAATGCTGTGTGTAGAGTTTAGTATGACTGCTTGCCGAGTGGGTGTGACACCACTCACCCGCAGTCTTAAGCCTTAAAGCTCCCAGAGTGGCTTCAGCCTCAATATGTAAATGTAGTGGCAAGAATCCCAGTAGCAATTCCACTGCAGCCGTAGGTGCAGTTCTCATTACCCCTGTGATACCTATGCACGCCATTCTTTGTAGCTTATTGAGCTCGCATTGAGCTGTTTTAAGTTTGACCCTTGGCCACCATACTACCGCAGCGTATGTGAGAATGGGTCTAATGATCATAGTGTAGATCCAGTGTATAACCTTTGGGTTAATACCCCAGGTTTTACCAACAGCTCCCCGACATGACCAAAAGATTCTTTTTGCTTTCTAATCGAGTGTTCCAAGTGTTGTCTCCAAGTCATTCTTTGGTCAAGTATAACACCCAAACACTTGACTTCCGAAGAAATCGTGAGCTTCCTATCAAAGAACATAAGAGCTTGCAGCTCATGCAAGTTCTTTTTCCTTGTGAAAGGTATCAAGGTCGTTTTGTCTGGATTGACTGAAAGACCTACTTTTTTACACCACTTTTCAACCAGTAACAGAGCGTCCTGCATGACTTCTGATACGGTTTTAGGGAATTTACCTCTAACGACTATTGAAATGTCATCCGCATAACCAATGCAGCCACACCCAAACCTCCCAAGAGACACCAGCAGTTCATCCACCACAAGGCACCACAGCAGTGGAGAGAGAACCCCTCCCTGCGGGCAACCTCTATTGGTAGCGACCGCTAAGGTGTCCCCGAGGAGTGAGGATATGACCACACGTTCACTTAGAATTGATCTCAACCATCGCCGTAGGGTAGGATTAATTCCATGATTATGAGTGGCTGCATCAATAGCTTCTATAGAGATTCTATCGAAGGCCCCCTCAATATCCATGAAGACAGTTAAAGCAAATTCCTTCAGCTCACGGGCTTTCTCCAAAACTATTACAATACGATGATGTGCCGTTTCAGTCAATTTACAACAATTTAATTTACCTATACCTTTTGTATTCGTTCGTTGATTCAAGCACTGCAAAGACAATCTTTATCCCTAGATATCACATGCTATGAGAACAACTAAGTATTTGGGATACAATAGGACACAAAGATGAATTTGGCACATCACATTGACAACATTGCAACTAAGGCCACTAAGAGGACTTGTATACTCAAAAGACTCACTGGTACCAATGGGGTGCCACACTAGACGTTCTGGCCACCACCTACAAAACGTACATTAGGCCAAAATTTAAAATATGGCTGTGAAGTCTTTAGCACGGCCACTGAAGCTATTAAAAAGAAGTTAAATACCGTCCAAAACAAAGCCCTGAGGGTCAAATGTGGAGCTGCCCTGTCTACACCGATTCCCGCACTTGAAAGCTTTATCCAGATTGAACCTTTTGATTGAACCTTTTGATTGAACCTTTTGAAGTCCGACGAGAAAAAGCAATGCTCAAGTTTTTTGAGAGATGTCATAGAACGACAGAGATTTTGGAGGTATTACTAATCGGCTAATACAAGATTAAAGTGGCAGCACACACCAATCATGAAAGCTCAACAGCTTACTGAGAAGTATAAATTTGACGCAGGTAACGGACTCCCGTGCAGAAGATCCGAACTTAGTTTGACACTTCTGAAATCCCTTTCTCGACTGCGCTCTTTGGCATTGGCGTACGCAAGGCCGAGGTCCCTCCGATCCTGCTGAAAACAGCAGCACTTGAAACAATCGCCAGTAATTTTCCTTTGTCAACCTGGATCCAAGTCTACACTGACGGATCTGCTTTCGACGATTGCATCGGAGCTGTATTTTTCTCTACGCATATCAAGGGCGCTTTCCCAGTGGGGAAGTTTAGGACAAACTTCGACAGCGATGTAGCGGTCATAAGTGAAGCAGCAATCACACTCCTCCAACTGCTGTTACTAAAAGCGTGGTCTTCCTTTCGGATTCAATGGCTGCGCTACAAGCAATTGTCTCCACGGACCCACAAGAAAATGATCTTGTTGCTAAGTGTCACGACCGACTTCTCCGTTTCCAAGCTCTTACTGACATCCATCTGCAATGGATATCTGGCCATTGCGATATTAATGGCAATGAACATGCTTATAAACTTGCCAAAGAGGGATGCTCTATGCTCCAACCATTGCTCCCTCTTCCTTATTCCTCCATTAGAAACCAAATCTCTACTATTATTAAGAAAGCAATGGAAGACTCCTGGAAAGCAGTGTCTGTTGGTAAAAGATGGGAGAGGTTTGTGTACTTACGTATTAACGCCACCGCAGCTACAGATTTGGAGGAAATGCCGCCAATCAACAGCTAACGCCACCGCAGCCAATAAAGAGCAATCTTGTATTACCCGAACAATGGGTGTTTGGTGGTATATGTAGAGAAACAAAAGATTCGTTTGTTGTCACTGTTCCTAATAGAGCTGGGTCTACCCTTCTTGATAAAATTATTGAAAACATTGCAGATGGTAGCACAATTTATTCTGACAGTTAGAAAGGTTACCAAACAAATAGAATGGAAATACAAGGATTCCTACATGCTAAAGTTAATCATAAATACAATTTTATTGATCCTAATACAGGAGTTCATACACAAACACTTGAGAGAATGTGGGGCAGCGCTAAATGGAGGAACAAGAGACATAGGGGGACAGCGGGACATCATTTGGAATCTTATTTATCAGAGTTCATATGGCGACAGCATCATGTGAAAGAAAATAGAGACTGTTTTGAATCTACGTTAAACTCTATATCGGCCAATTTTCCACCGAAATCCGATTGACTTCTTTCTTTTTAAATAAACTGCTTTGAATTTTGAAAGTGTTTTGATTTTAAATAAAGTGTTTTATTTTATGATTTGTCGAAAAAATTTTAGGTGTTGACTACTTTGTTTTTATATAAAGTGCTTTGGCTGCTCTGTATTGGCTGCGGTGGCGTTAAGTTCTGCTGCGGTGGCGTTAGATGTAGATTCGCAGCGCTTCCGCCAAATCTGTAGCTGCGGTGGCGTTAATACGTAAGTACCGAGGCTTGTTATTTCAAAATCCATCCCCGACAAGCTTTACCGAGACATCGCAGTGGCCACTTTCAGAATGGTCACTGGCCACGATAATCTTCAGAGCCAGCTATAGAAAATCGGAATTTCTGATTTCCCCCCTCTGCTCGCATTGCATGAAAGAGGAGGGCAATGCCGATCATCTTCTCAGTTTCAGTGCATTGATGTTGATGCACGAGAAGACACCCTTGAAGGACAGCCAGGGCTCTACTTTGCGGGAAAGGCATCAAATGGCTGAACAGACGAGGATGGGCGTAAGCTAAACTAACCAATAGATTGCAGATTTAACTTCACTTTGGCAATTTTTTTGGCATTTTATTTTAATGGAATAAAAGGGATCCTATCATTTATTTCGATTTACCGATCTCTCTCGATGTACTTCACTTCAGCTCGCCATATTTTTGTGTATTTTCTTTTTTCGAAAAAAAAAAAAAAAAAAAAAAACTTTTTTTTGTTTAGTACACAGCGTCTAACAAATATAGGTCACGATATTGTCTTCACTTTGCATTGAATGCATTTAATGATTGTTACATGATAATGCATTTCTATTTGCCTTTAACAATATATGTATATCATTAGTTTTATTCACTTACATTCTGTGCTTATTACAACAAATTTCTCCTAAACATTATTAAGAAATATAGATTTATTAAATACAATCTATGATATTCTTCGCTACTTCCATTCTGTTTTGTTTATATATTTTTTAACTCTAAATGCCTCTTCATTCTCTTTATCATAAATATACAAAACTAAAAATAATGAAAAACAAAGTTATTCACAAACAGAACTAAGTATGAGTAATTCTACTAAATATTTAGAGAAAGGGTGATCGAACCAGCTACAAGAAAACAATGACCTAAGATGGGTAGGTTTTTTACGATACATATGTCTGCGATCTTTCTTCATGCAGTGGTTTAATATTCTTCAGTATTATCTTCAGCAGCAGCAGTAGATAGATATAAATTATTTATAATAACAAATTTATCCATCCATCCATCCATAGTATTCTGTCCGGAGAAAGGTCCAATTCTACGGAATTTGCATGGAATTCCCAGAAATGCCTGGGGAAAGATACTGGGGTGGTTTCCTGTTGCCTGCCCCAGGACGCCTTTAAGGAATGACGTCAGACCGAAGAGAAAGCGAATAAGAGGCGAACAACACAGGAAAGGAAATTGAAACACCAAGCCACTGCCGGGATTCGAACCCAGGTACTGGCGCACTGGCCACAACGGCAGACCGCCGTCTAGTTCGCACGGCCATGCCAGGACGGCAACAAATATCTCTAAATGCCTCTTCATTCTCTTTATCATAAATTACAAAACTAAAAATAATGAAAAACAAAGTTATTCACAAACAGAATTAAGTATCAGTAATTCTACTAAATATTTAGAGAAAGAATAATCCAACCAGCTACAAGAAAACAATGATCTAAGATGGGTAGGTTTTTTTACGATGCATATGTCTACGATCTTTCTTCATGCTGTGGTTTAATATTCTTCAATATTATCTTCAGCAGCAGCAGTAGATAGATATAAATTATTTATAATAACAAATTTATAGTTATTTAAATATGAATTTCCCAGTATGAGTATAATACTTGATTAAGACCGAAAAAAAAGTTAACAAGAGTAAAAAAGTACAGGATTTATTTTATCGAAATAACCTTTTAATCAGGCATCTTATTTTTCATTGTAAAATTAATTAGTTTGATTCTGACTAAAGATTTCTGTTACATTGATTTCATATATAAGTATTGTTTAGAAATGCCATTAAGTAGTGTAAAATATTGAAATATTAAAATAATTCAGGATTACTTTATTGTAATAAACTTGATTAAAAACGTGCCAGAAGTCGCGGTCAGTATAATAATAATGGAACTGAAGTTATGAATATAATAGGTAAGCCTGGATTAGATACCCGGTAGATAGATACGTGTTCATCAAAAGTGTCGTATGGCAGACAGCAAAGTGATCATATCTAACATATCTTTGGAGATCAAACTCTACTTTACATTGTATCAAATGAAGAAAATGCACAAAGTATATCGATTTTCGGAGTGAACGTCCAGAAACATCATCAGCAGTTCAACTTTTCAACCTTTCATCAGCAGTTCAACTTCCTAATTCGCTCTTGATATCTGCCTTAAAACTCGGTAGGGGCTGAAGGATCGCTCGAAAGGAATCATCTCCTTAGATGTTCATTAAGTTTGCGCCTTGACTGCTGTTTGCTTTACTACGTAAGCTGGCATACAACTTCAACTCCAGAATTACTCGTGTTCATCAAAAGTGTTGTATGGCAGACCGCAAAGGGAACATATCTAATATTGTCGAATTCGTCTTCTACAGGATGTTTCAAAAAACTTTTACGTACTCAGAGGGCGGGTTCCTAACACTAAAAAAAGAACAAAAGTCCATATAAACAAATGTCCTAAAATCCCACAGTTTTCAGTTATTAAAGATTCCCACTTTACCGTCGGTAGATTTGTGTTCAGTTCGGGAAAAACTATTTGTATGGAATTAATGCCTATCTGATGGCAATAAAACTAAAACAGAAGAGTGAAATGAAGTTAAGGATTCACTTAGTTACACATGGAAGCAATTGTGAATATGCTAACTGGAATTGTTTTAAATTAAATAAAGAGCAGAATAAAAAAAAAATACTTAAAAGCAAATATAGGCCCCTATATGATGTTGTTGAGGGAAATTTAATACTCCTCCAGACACCATCCAAGAGATGCTAGATAGGATTAAGGTCGAGAGACCTGCCTAATTCTTAAGTACAAAAATCCCCTCTCAAAGATATTAATCTTTCTGCGTAGCTCGAAACAGACATTCACTTTTGTCTATAATATCTGAGGAAGAACGAACATAGGCGTCCAGGAAATCATTCCTAAATCGTCTACCATTTATATTTTTTATTTTCAAGTCAAATATTCAAGTTTCATTCATTCAATTGATTTCTCTGAGGTTTTTTTTTTCTTCTTTAATTAATGAAAGCTGTTGTGGAAAAAAGATCAATCAAACTATGAATTTAAATTATTTTTATTACACAAATTAAATAAAAAAAAATTAATAATCAGAAGATGAATAAAAAAAATTGTAAATTAGAAAATATTTATTGGAAAGTTATTTTACGTGTGCGAGAAAGGTTTCAATTGGAAAAGGCCAAACACACAGTTTCTAAAAAATTAACTTTATAAAAAATTAAAAATACAGAATACACAGACGTTTCGGCTTGCCGAAGTTACAAGCCTTTCTCAATGTGATTTACAAAATAGGAACAGCACCTTAATTTATACAGCTAAGTAAAACAAAAAAGAACAATCATGGGATACTACCCTGTTTTGGAGAACCCCGTAGCTAAAGGATCTGGTCCAACCAGAATGCAAATATTCAAGTACCAATCAGCGAATGAACTACAATGCCCTCTGTGGTAAAAAAACGAATTAAATTGATAAATAACTTTACAAGGTTACATGTGGTTAGATCAAATTAAAGTAAACCCATTAGAAAATATTTAATATACTTACATAAGTCTTGCGTTTCTATGCAAAATATACAATGACTGATAATTGCATTACACCATAAATAACAATTAAAATATAAAAGATGTGGTTTGATGAAGCCACAAAGATATGATGACCACAATGACACAAATCAACAGCGAAGCTAATAAACATAAAGCACAAAAACGGGGTTTTTGCTTGCTTTCAGGGGTTTGCTTGAGAAGAATAAGAATTGAATTGTAAGAGATTTCCATCTTTTTCAAAGTATTTTTCTAATTGATAGTTTGAATTGCATTTTCGACTTCATTGGAAATAAAGCTGAGATACTGACTGTACACTTGACAAAAGTATATATAACAACAAAGTTTAAGAACGGAAATGGAAGAATACCATAACATTTTGAAAGAAAAGAACAACATGTCTTGAAATGATAATGATTGATTCATATAAATGAAGAAGCATAAAATTAAAGGAGTCACTGTTATTAGGAGACCAAATACAGCATGAAGTAAATTAACACAAGATGGGGTTTAAGTTTAACATTTGATGAAGATATGTTCATGCTGAGCCCATTTTTCCAAATGGGAAGAGCAGGAAATGCGAAGGAATTGTAAGACAGCAATCAACACAAAAATTATAATAATAACCAAAGATAATGTGTATGTTTTTACCGATACAGTAAACTTATCGTCTTCTGAAGTACTATTATTCTTAGCCTGAAACGATCGGATTTCACCGCTGCTAAGGAGAATGAAATAAATAATGGTTAACATACATGAATAGAGAAAGCTGAGACTCTTCCAATGAAACCCAAATGCTTTGTTACTTCTTAATATACCATGTACAGGAAAAAAGCCAAAAATTTTGAGAACTATTGCTAGCTTACGAAACCCTCTGTAGATGTTTGTTGATCTAGGATCCATCATCGAAATACTCTCTAAATTATGAACTCTAGACGTTGCTTTATTATCGAATTCAAACATCATTGACCAACGAATTCTATTAAAGTAAAAGAAACAACCATGAACAGGTGTAGAAATTAGAACATATGGTTTCACGGAAATTGCTGCAAGATATGATTTAAATGGAAACGTAATTCCCTTTAGTTTAGTCTTCATTCTACTGTGTCATGGTAGATAAAGATGTTTTGTCAAAACATGTGAAATGTTTTGATTTGGATTTTCTCTTGCTCCTTTCCCATTTTCGAGTTCCCAGGATTTCTGTTTAAAAACTGCAAGTCAGCTAAGTCCTGAACGTTTTCTATTTAAAAGGTGCTTGTCGTGCTTGATGAATAATCAATCAGCCAGAGTCTTAGGATTTATTGATTCCACATTACTGTTATGTAATCCTGTGTTATGCAATAAAATAAATCATTCAATAATTGCACACATCAGCAAATGGCCGTTAGTACATTAATGACTGAGTTACTAATAGCAGCTTTTGACGTTTCAAAAGTATATGATTGTATTTACCTACATAAATGAAATAAATTATTTTCAGTTGAGCCTCAAATGAAATTATTCGTACACTTTTTGAAAGATAAAGGAAAGTGAATTTGATTATTAAAAAAATATATTTATTTCAATATCTCGGAAGTTTTTAGATATTTAAAAAATTAAAGAAATATTTTTAATGTGTCCACTTTTACTTCCATTTTAAAACGATCTAAGACATTTAAAAAAACAGTAGAATCGACAGAGCAATTGACTTCATAGTGAAACAGTTCTATCAACCATCGGAACAACGCGTTGCAGAGGGTGCAAATATAATCTAAGAGAAACCGGAAAACGAGACCTCATACTTCGTAGGGCCGCAGGTACCAGGACCAGAATGATTCAGCTATGATATTCCTTAAAGTAAAGGTACCTCACCGTAAAAAAAGTTGCTTAAACCAATTAAAAAAATCTACAGATCAATTAATTGCAATTCCGTTTTACTCCGTAGTTAACCATAGTTTGCATCGAAATATTCTCGTGATAATTGACTATTACATAGTATGTGGATTCTTTATTTCTCCTTTTGAAAGGCATCGTGGGAATAATCAAGGATTCAATGTTTAGTTGTGTCTGGTCATGTCCTATTTTGTTTTGTTTTTCCAAATGCTTCACATGAAATAGACGACGTCCTTAATGCCTGCTCCGACATGCGCTTGCCATTTCTCTGATGTGCAGACGGAAAAATAAAGATCCCTAAGAATTGGTGGTGAAATGAAATTTTCTTATCGTATTAGAAGCAATAGCTGATTAATGAATTTTTACTGTCTAAAGCAGCGGTCGGCAACCCGCGGCCCATGAAGCGTTTTGATGCGGCCCGCGGGGCATGTTGGAATTTTTTTTTTGCTTGTTAAATTAAGATTTTCCGGTTGTTTTTTTTTTGGTTGTCAAAGTAAGATTTTCCTTTTTTTTTTTTTTTTTTTTTGGTTGTTAAAATTTTTGGCCTAAGTGTGGCCCGCAGTAATCCCCACGTAACATATTTGGCCCTTTTACAACAAAAGGTTGCCGACCACTGGTCTAAAGGATGAGTGTTAAGAGCGAATACATTCTTTTTTGAACGATAACCTCCGAGTTACGCCCCTTTTTTAATTTACAAAATGAATACCATATATGCTCCAATAAACGCCGAGTCTCCTTTTGTCGCCGGTCTCTAATAAGCGCCGGGCGGCAGAGGGGACACGGCCAAATAGTTGGGCGCAATACCTTACTGTACATTGCCTTACAAAATGCCGCCGAAACGGTCATTTGACATTGCCTTTAATATTCGCGCGGTGGAATAAGCGAAAGAAACTTCCGGTGAGGCGGGGCGCCCGTCATTGCGGATTCGGACGAAGCATAGCGGCGAAAGGTACAGAAAGACATTGTCATTTATCTTTAAAAGTCTTATGGAACATGTGAAATTCAAATAAAGTAGCTGCTTGTAATATTAGCCGGTATTTATGTGTAAAAATATTGCGTTCTGAAGGTTTTTGTTAATAATGGCCGGTAAAGCAAACTGATCCAATCTTTAGTTACATCTTAAAATATATTTAAAAGTCATATCCTTTCTGATCTATCCTTTCTATCTATCTATTTAGGTATCCAATCTAACCGATTGGATCGGTTTGCTTTTGGTTTGAGATAAAGTACCGTGTATGCTCCAATAGAGGCCCCCGGCGTTTATTTGCGAAACTAGCCTCGGCTCCCGGCGCTTTATAGAGGCCGGCCATTATTAACAAAAACATAACCGTTACAGCCGGCACAACATAACCATTACAACATGACCATACAACACAGCCATTATCTAATACCATTACTGTCAAATTTACTTTTAATGTAATTTTATATGCATTGCCCTGCCAATAGTATATAAAATTATGTTTCAAAATAAATTTGACTGTAATGGTATTAGATAATGTTATGTTGTACGATATTCCCTATCCGGATATTCCCTATACCGAATGACTGGCCTCCCATAAAGAACTGTAAAAAGGAAGCCAGCAGTTTTGCATAACACACTGACCACATGCCAATACATGTCAGTTAAGTGATTTTGAATGACCACGGTCATTGGGCGCAGTATAAGTGGAAGTCTATCCGTGAGATCACTGTTCCGATTGAGCAACCTTGAGTTCTACAGAAATAAAAGAGGGCGGTCTTACCACCATCAGAAAGACCCAGTAGCCTTTCGACCACGACAATTGAGTCATTGCCCGAGAGGTTAGGAAGGCTTGATACTCTTCAGGCTATCACAGTCACTGTATCAGTGGATCCGGCAATTCTTCCTTATTCAACTGTATCATAAAAACAGTACAGGATGCCTTTAATGGATTCTTTGAGAGAGCTGGGAAGAGGAAGCCTGTCATATCGGAGGACAATGCTCGTCAGCACCTGCTCTAGTGTAAAGGTAGCCATCACTGGACCAGTAATCAGGCGAAAGTGATATAGAGCGATGAAAGTTTCCACCAATGGGTGTGGAGGCCCCCTTTACGAAAGATACATTATAATAGTTTATATGTAAATATTTTTAGAAATCATTTATTTGTTTTTATCTGTATACATTTTAATAGTTTTAATAGACAAATTGAAAAAAAACTAATTGTAAATATAGAATTTTAGAATATATAAAAAGTCAAAAATATTTAGGTATCATTCTATTAATAGGCAAAAGTTGTAAATTTGTAAATTTGTAGATTTGTAAATTTGTAGTTTTGTAAATTTGTAATTTTAAATAACCAATCACAGTGCAGCGTTGGAACACGTCAGGCATGACGTCACGCCCATGTTTAAAGATGGCGTCTCTACTACTTTCTCCACATCACCACGACGAATCGCGATTACATAATTACTATCAGCGTATTGAGATTTTCTTTCCCACATAAATGAAGTTTACACTGAAATGCATGAAGTTCATGCGTCAAAATTTATCAGAGAGTTTGTAAAATCTCGGTTTTTACATAATTTCGGCTGTGGAGTCACTCGCTCACTAATCAACAAGTAGGAGACAATGACAAGGCACATGCCGTCATTGTTGTCCAGACAGGATTATTGGTATTGGCTGTTGGACATTCGTTATTGTTATTGTTATTGTTGAAACTGGCAAATCATTTTTTTATTTTCTTTTATTGTAAAAAAAGTTTAGCTTAGTCATTCATTAAAAATGGAATTTTTTCATTTTTCATTTTTGAAAAACACAAGACTGAAAAATATGTTCTAAGCTAATTTCTTTAGAAGCCATGACTTCCACAGCAGCCCATATGTAATTCGAATATCGGCTTATTTGTTAAAATGATATTATAATATTGTTAAAATAAAAAAAATTAAAAAATTGATTTACCACTTTCATAGTAGCCAGCGCTGCGGTTTCTCATTATGAAATATAATGGCAACCTGCTGCCCTAAAAGAATAGGCCCGTCGAAATTGAGGAATGTTAACGGAAGTAAACCAAATGCCACATTTTTGAAATACTCTGAAATTTTTGAAAAACACAAGATTGAAAAAGATATTCTAAGTTCATTTTTTAAAAGCCATGACTTCCGCAACAGCCCATATATAATTTGAATGACTAAGCCAAACTTCAAATTACAAATTAAAAAACTATAAATTTACAAAGATCGTATAACTTTTGCCTATTAATAGGATGATACGTTTGTAAACAATAATAATGATGTCCTGTTTGCAATTGTTGGTATTGTTATGTATGAAGCATCATTATTATTATTGTGTTAATTGTTACCATTATTAATAACACTGCTATGGAAAATGTTAATTTTGGGGGTCAGGGAGGGGTTCTAAAGGTCTGATTTTTTTTTTTTACGTTGTCGCCTATATTTGGATGCTGAACACAATGGTGAAGGTTTCATTCTAATATCTCTAACCGTTTGGCTGCTGCTGAGTGAGACATGCAGTGTGACAGACAGACATTACAAGAGCAAGAGCGGTTCCCTATGTTAGCTTTAACATGAGGCCGCTAAAAACAACTTACACTTGATATAATTTATAAAAAATTCAGAAAAAAAATTTAATTACCAGTCTATAATTTATTTTATTAATTTTTTTTTCATTTTTTTATAATAATAATGCATTAACTAAATAGTCTCATATCAATTATTCCAGCACCTGTAACACAGGAGTGATTTACTTTAAAAAAAATCTGTATTTTATTCATTTTAATCTTTACCGTTATTTATTTTAAATCATTCGTTTTCTATTTCATGATTGTTGATATTCTGTTTATTTTTAAATTCTTTTCCATTGTAGCCGTTTAATTAGTTAATTAATTTAAATTCATTATGTTCTTGTCCAATCACACGTATATTTTTAATTGATCTTCCAATGAAATTCAACTTTTAAAACTCTAAACAATGCATGTTTTCTGTTTAATAAATCAATTCAGTTCAGTTCTAAACTTGACTCGTTGTTTTTTTGCTCCTAAAAATCTCTCCCACAAACACCATTACGATATGATCAAAACTATCTCATGCTTACAGTGAAGGATTGTAGTGGCGGAGTCGTAGTATGGGCAACTTTCTGTTCTGAAGGTGTGGAGTCCAGCTGTGGTTGTACATAGAGACTCAATACATTCAGGAAAAGCTTCGTGAGATAGTAGAATGCTATTAAAATGCCACCCATTGTTTATTCCAGCAGAACAATGCACCAAGAAATGCTGCTCATACTACCCTAAGATGGTTCAGAGAGGCTGGAGTTACCCTGTTGCCTTGGCCGGCCCAGAGTTCCGATTTGAATCCATTTCAGACTTGCGATATTCTGAAGCCCGCATCCGTCTGTGGAAGCCATCTGTCATCAACCATCATCAATTGTTAGAACATTCAAAGGCCGAATGACAACTTATCCCGCCAGAATATTGTCAGCAACTTCGACATCCTTCCACGGTAGGTTGCAGCGGTGATTGCTGCAAAGGTTGGCCCAACATTTTATTAACTGCATCTATCATGTGTATACATGATGTGTATCGTGCTTACTTTGGCAGGGCATTGTATACTTTCAGAAAATAATTAAATTTACCGTCACTTAAAGCATAATTTCTGCATAATTTCTAAGTGCAGAGTTAGAAAGTAAAAACCGAAAAAAAGTTGCTATAAACTTAAAGTTATAGTAAAGCGATATAAGTTTATCAGACAAGGGTTCCACATGATTTCATATGTTTTAGCATACAACACAATATGATATTAAAATATAAATTTTACTGCTGACAATGTATATGCGCCATCTTTATGAGAATGTTTAACTAAGGAAAAATAGAAATAATATTTGATATTTTCTGCTGTGGAATAGAAATCTACGTTATTAACGAGACTAATTTGATTGGCCAAAGCTTTAGGTAACTTCCTATGAAAGAGCGATTGGTACGAGTACTAAATACAGTTAACGACTGAATGCTGTAGCGATTACTTATGTACTTATATATTAGTTATACATTTTTTTCTGGAGATATGAAATTATAGAAAAAAGAACTTAGAAGACGTCTTGATAAAACCTTTATGATAAAAAGGTGTTAATAATAACCTTTACAACATATAAAATATTAGATTGAATTGGTGATACAAACTATATATACTGTCAGAGTAAATACGCATCAAGGGAAAGATACATGGGCAATGAAAAACTTTAAAAATATTTATTACAAAAAATAACATTTGTTATTTTATAATAACCAAGTACATGTATAGCTAAAGATACCTTCGATAAAACTTTACGCGCATTAGCATAAATTTAAATATCAAAGTATGTAATTCTGATTGACAATAAATTGCTAGTAAACGTTGATATTCATAAATAACCTTAATCTTTGAATAATTATGCATAATGCAAAACACAGTATTATATAATAATTCTTGTTACGTCACTTATGACATGAATACTACACCTAAATACAAATTATTAAGAATGGCTTTCCATGTAAGCATATGGAAACAAACTTCAAAATACTCAATATTAAGAATAAAGTAATTTCACACCTATGTGATATTTGGCAATAATTTACTAGTGCTTTTACTGATAACTTAATGTAGATTACTAAACAATGGTTTTTCACTTATGTGAAAAATAAACTTTTAGTCAATCAATCAAGTACTACTTGTATATTCTACACTTGTTGCGTACTGGAAATATCTTGAATAATCGATACACAAAATAAAGTAAAATGTACTTACAATAGCAGACTTCCGATGAAAACTCGCCACTGAAGCACTATTCACAAAATTAGAACTTTATTATCAACTACTAGTTGAAATTAATGATTCGCACTAAATAAATAAACAGGTCATAAATAGTTTCACAAATTCACACTTGAATTTTCCTATTCACTTGTATGAGTTCAATTCGATTCTTCTTGATTAACTAATACTTATTTCTCCTTGGATACGTCTAATCTTCCGTACAGCTACTTCTTGGAAACTTGATCATAAATTATACATTTGATTTCTTAGTCCGGGCTGACTGTTTCCTACATCCGAATGGATTCTTCTGTTACAAATCGCTAAGCCTATTTAAATGTTCTATCTTCGCAATTCTTTGCACATGGCTTACAATCGAATTCATCCTTTATTATATCCTATCAGTTTTCAGAAAATAAAGCCTTTCAATTCGTCAAAATTATATCCTTTTATTCAGGATCCATCAATTACTTACAACTGTTCTGTTTAGGTTTAATTCTTCGGCTCTCACAGATAATGTGGACTGTTCATTTGTCGAGCAGGATATCGGAATCATAATAAATGTTTCTTATTTAGTTTCGTCATCTGCAAACATATTCTTTAGACCTTTAAGTTTCGGCAGTGACATTCCATATTCAAAAGTCCCGCTCCCCGTTCCGTATCAGACTCGAGACAAACCAACCGTCGTTGTCTCGATTCAAATCGAACATTCAGTAACTGACATAGTCCTTACGCCATCTTGTGTGTCATCACCTCACACACGTTCATCCCGTAGAAACTAGAAAAAAACTCTCCAACTAAGAAATTTTCTTTTCAAGCATAATAATAAAAAAATTTATTAAAAAAAAACTTCAACTAATTAAATATAAATATAGCTCATATTTAATTTAATATATATCAGCACGTCTGCATTGACTATTGAATAATTATAATTATATTTCATTTTTAAATTACATTTAGGTCGTAAAATCTTCTATTCATTAATTTCTTGAAACTATTTACAGTCTTTTTATTATCAGTTGAAAACCCTGTTTCATATTTAAATAACTTTCCTGCAATCGTAAATATTGTATAAATTAAATAACAATTTGCAAAGAAAATGGATTTAACGTGCTGACAAATTGATTGAAAATGTCCGTAAAGCCCAGCACAGAATAAACAAAAACACAATTGCCTTTCCGATTCATGTTACGGTGAGGATTACGGAACAGCTGTTTCACCCTTCTACGGGATCATCAGCCCTAACCCGCCTCTCTCGATAAAATGAATCAGAAGGCGCAAGCCTAAGGTAAAGTCAACAGCCAACCTGGCTGTGACCTCCCAAAGGCAAAAGGCAATAAACAAAATTTCCGAAAAGCCCAGAAGCAGTATCGGAAATATTTCCTACGACTAGTAGCCGAAAAGAAATAAATAACAAAAACACCAAAGGACACGGCTGCATTAAAGCAAAGAAAATGGATTTAACGTGCTGACAAATTAATTGAAAATGTCCGTAAAGCCCAGCACAGAATAAACAAAAATGAATCGGAAAGGCAATTGTGTTTTTGTTTATTCTGTGCTGGGCTTTGCGGACATTTTAAATAACAATTTATCTAAATCTTTTGTATTCATTCGTTGAATCAAGCACTGGAAAGACAATCTTTATCCCTAGATATCACATGCTACGAAATTTTGCCGATAGGGAATCGGGAGTCTCCATTTTGTAGATTCATAGTTCACTTTTATCAATAGAAATCATCGTTGTACTAAAACACCAATAGATTTCATAATTAATTTTACCTTGGCACTTTAATTGAATAAAAGAGATTCTGTAATTTATTTCGATATAACGATCTCTCTCAATATACTTCACTTCAGATCGCTATATTTTTTTGTATCTTTTTTCATATTCCATTGCTGGAAGTGTAGAGAAACAAATTTCTCCTAAACATTATTAAGAAACATGCAGATTTATTAAAATAGTGGAAAAGAAATTTTCACAAACAGAACGAAGTACGAGTAACTCTACTAAATATTTAGTAAAATGGGTTATCGAAACAGCTACAGGAATACAATATCCTAAGATGGGTAGGATTTTTTTTACGATGCATATGTCTGTAATCTTTCTTCATGCTGTGGTTTAATATTCTTAGTATTTTCTTCAGCAGCAGCAGCACTTCATCTTTGGATGTTAATTTCTAAATTACATTACATCGTTTCAAATGAAGAAAATGCACAATCGATTGTCGGAGTCTACGTCCAGAAAACCTTTATCAGCTGTTCAACTTCGTAATTCGCTCTTGATATTTGCCTCACAACTCGGTAGGGGCAAGGCGATCGCCGGAGAGGAACAAAATCATCACATCCACTTGGATTATAAAACATCTCCTTAAGATGTTTATTACGCTGACGCCTTGACTGCTGTTTGCTTTACTAGCTGTGAAATTACCAAGCTGGCATACAACGTCAGCTCTAGAATTACTTGTATTCGTCAAAAGTGCAGTATGGCAGACCACAAAAGTTTAGAACAGTATCTAATTTTGTCTAATTCGTCTTCCACGGAGTGTTTCAGAAATACTTTGGGGGCTGGTTCCTAACACTAAAAAAAGAACAAAAGTCCATATAAACAAATGTCCGAAAAATCCTACTGTTTTCAGTTATTAAAGAAATAACATACTGACATCTCTTAGACATTGTCAGGTGTTAGCAAGTGTTGAAACTTTCAGCAACTCAGAAACTCATAAGAAATGTTAAAATGTCCTCCTCGTGCTTCCACACACGCATGCACTCGTCTGATCATGGACTGTCACACCATTTCAAATACTCCCATACGGTGTCGAATGTTTCCGCAGGCTTCCATGATACGTTGATAAAGTGTCTCTGATTTAGGAATGTCTACTGCATAAACCAATTGTTTGACGTGGCCAAACCAATTGTTTGACGTGGCCCCTCAAGTAAAAATTCAAAGGATTGAGGTCGGTCATAGAACTGGTGCTCCATACCTATCATGATAGATATCAGCCAATGCATCTCGAACAATGTCACTAAAATGTGCTGGAGCTCCATCATGCATAAACCACATGAATCGTCTTATTTCTAAGGGCACATCCTGTTGCAATGCTGGAAGAGTATTCTGAATCATGTCCCTGTAGATAGCGCCTGTCAGACGTGCTGGGAGAACAAATGGACCTACTAGACAGTCACCTATAATTCCAGCCCACACATTAATTTTAAACTGATGCTGGTGTCTAACCTGAATTGTACGACGAGGATTTTCATACGCCCACAAAATTTGTTAGTCTATCTCTTCCAAATGTTGCCTCATCTGTAAACAAGACCGAAAAACAAACAACAGATTGGCAATGTGCAACAAACCATCGTTCTCCTGTGGTGGGCAATTGGCAGACGAAATACCCAGCACACATTGCAGATGATACGGATAGAGGAACATCTCGTGAAGTACCCTCCATGCTGTATTAGGAGATGCATCACGTACTCAGGACACCTATCGTGTGCTGATACCCGGATCTTCTTAAACAACCTCTAAAATGCGTTCTTTCTGATTAGGCGTACGAGCGGCTCCTGGTCTTCCTCGTTGCATAGTTCGTGGTGCTACGGATCCAGTCTAAGCAAGACGACGATGAACAGCAGCAAATGTTGGATGATTGCGGTCTGGAAACGTCATCTGATACACCCGTGCAGCCTGGCGTCCGTACATATCTGCTTGCTCACGAAATGGATATTCTACTATGATTCAACGGAACATTGAATAATGAACTACTACAGACATTGAACTACAACTTATAGTCAGACATTGATGACCGCCGCGTCACGAAAGTTGGACATACTGGACATTTATGAAAAAAAAACTTGGTCAGTAAGTCATTTGAAACTCAGGCGCAAATTTTTTTTTTCGCCGCAGAGCTGCGAGTCTCCAAAATACGTCGAGGAATTAGGCTTATTGAAAGTACCGATAAGTATCAGTGACAGTTCCAACATATCCAAATCAGTAAAACTCTTAATATACATAGCATCAGTAACCTATCATTTTCTAAATATCAATTTGAGACGCTTGCAGCAGAAATGAATAATTGGTTCCTGAAATGGCAAACATACACTAAATAACCCTGTATATCTTAAAATTCATTTAGGCAAAAGGTATAATAAAAACCTTCCAGTTAGAGAGATCTTCATACAAGTAGAAGTTGTTTGATGTTTTTCAATTACTACTGACTCTTAATTGATAGAGTGCATTATCTCCAAATGCCATAATTACAAAATACTATGAGTAATTGAACATCAAACATTGCAATAGTTAACAAAACTGTTATGTACAAAGA
>JAFIDM010014012.1:41576580-41592940 GCA_023159025.1 Thereuonema tuberculata | reverse complement strand
ATTCCGTAAAATTGAAGAAGAAAGGAGAATTCAAGAAGAATTCCGTAGAATTGAAGAGGAGAGGAGAATTCAAGAAGAATCCCGTAGAATTAAAGAAGAGAGAAGGTACGAAGAGCTGCGTAAAATCCAGAAGGAAGAAGAAAGGAAACGGCTGGAAGAACTGAGTAAAATTCGAGAAGAAGGAAAAAGAAGGTTCTTAGAGTTACGTAGGATGCAGAAAGAGGAAGAGAAGAAAAGACAAAATGAAATACGTAAAGTTGAAGAAGAGAGGAGAGTGAAAGAAGAATTCCGTAGAATTGAAGAAGAGAGGCAAAAGCAAGCAGAGTTACGTAGAATTCAAGAAGAGACGAAAAGGCTGGAAGAATTGCGTAGAATTGAAGAAGAAAGGAAAACGCAAGAAGAACTACTCAGAATTCGAGAAGAAGAAAAGAAGCGTATTCTGGAAGAAGAGGACAAGCGAAGACGAGACAAAGACTTAAGATGCCAAGAGGAGCTTCTGAGAAAACACGAAGTAGGCAAAAGTCGAAGGATTGAGAAAATAAATGCAATGCGGGAATTGGAAAGAGATAGGAATGAAGATAGGAGGTTTAAAGGGAAGTTACAAAAGAAACCGTCAGAAGATGTGGAGTTGGCGTGCAAGCATCTAAGAGAGGCGTTAGGGCAATGTCGTGTTCCTGAACACGTCGGATCCGCACCACTTATTGTCAAAAGACGGATGCGAAGAAGAAGGAAAGTAAGAAAGAAGTTTTTGGCTCGGCGTAGGATTTTAAGGCAGACCAAAAAGATAAAAGAAGAATTTACTCGTTTAGCAAGGGAGAGAAGAGGAGTGACTGGATTGTCAAAAAAGCAACTCCCTTGCTTTGTTGGTCCTGGTTCATTCCACCAAAAGAAAGGAAGAAAGGAAGTCTGACGTTCAGTCGGGTGGCAGAGGCCACAAACAGGTTCTCCAGTCTCGGAGAAGTTAGAAGCCAATTGCGGGGAAGATAGTCCTCACCCGCACTCAGAAGAGGGACTCCGGTAAAAGCAAACCGTAGCCGAGGAAGTGAAGCCAATTGCGGGGACGATAGCCCTCACCCGCACTCCGAAGAGGGACTCCGGTAAAAGCAAACCGTAGCCGAAGAAGAGAAGCCAATTGCGGGGAAGATAGTCCTCACCCGCACTCCGAAGAGGGACTCCGGATAAGTCAATCCGAAGTCGACGTGGAAGCCAGCAGGACCGGCCCGATCATAGAAGCCATCAGGACCGGCCCGAACGGAGAAGACAGCAGGACCGGCCCGAACATAGAAGTCAACAGGACCGGCCCGAACGTGGAAGCCATCAGGACCCGCTCGAACGTGGAAGGCAAGCAGGACCGGCCCGAAAGGAGAAGTCACCAGTCTCGATCGATTCCTCAGTTCATCATTTGTGAGACCTGTATTGATAGCATTATCCTTTACTGAATAAATTCTCTGATTTATTTTAAAACTTGCTCTTGTCGCATTCAATCCCCCAGCGCCACCGAACCCAGCCAAAACGTTCGGTAGCAATATTTTATTATTTACTAAAATTTGATTTTGTTGTTCAATTTGCAGTTTGTTAAAGATAGGAAAAATTAAATTTATTATTTTTTTTAAGATTCTGTTAATATTTTTCATTTCATTTTTATTTATATAGAACCACTTAGAACGACTATGCCGGCTATCATAGTCCTCTGATACATTGGGCCAGGCAATTCATCCTTCTTCCAGTGTGGCCCATCAACAGGAACAGTGCAGATTGGCTTTCATTGGTTCTTTGAGAGAGCTGGGAAAAGGAAGCCTTTCGTATCGGAGGAGAATGCTCGGATACACCTGCTCTACATTTCAGTTCATGAAAGAAGAGCTTTTGATGACATAATTTCCTTATAGATTGATGTTTCCAGGATGTAACAGCGCCATCTATTGCTCAAATCCGTAACTGAATCTTATAAACATTACGAAAACATTCTGGGTGTTATATTTTCTACAGTTACAAATATATAATAATAATTAAAAGTGAAAGAATTACAATCGTTCCACACGCTTCCCCTTGCTAGGCTGTGAAAAGTTTGCCTTTCTTAGTCACGATTACGCGATCACAAAACGACGTCATCTTGGACTGACTGCTCGGAGTTCAAGTTGATGACGTCATGACTGGTGACATTTGTTCCAGACAAAATCGATCAGTACGTAATGACCATATTTGGCAAACTCTTCTTTTTTGAAAACTACCATAGTGTAAAGAGAGCCAGCACTGGACCAGCGATCAGGGGCGAAACTGATATGGACTGATGAGAGTCGTTTTACTCTCCACCAATTGGAAGGATGAATGTGGGTCTGGTGGCGCCCTCACGAAAGATATACTGTAACAGTTTATATATAAATATTTTTAGAAATCATTTATTTGTATTTATCTTTATATATTTTAATAGTTTTAATAGACAAATTGATAACAAAACTAATTGTAAGTGAAGAATTTTAGAGTACGTAGAAAATTAAAAATATTTAGTTATTTAAATTGAAAACAATTATAATTGGGAAACTGAATTTTCCTATATTATAAATAAACTATACTCTTTAACATAAATATTATATCATATAAAATATACTTTTTCCTTTTATATACAAACTGTCGATTTTTAAATCTTTGATTGATCCCATTTTGGATTACGGATTAATTAGCTGGATCTTCTAAACTAAATGTCAAATTAATAATTTTAATAGCTTAATTTTTAAAAACAATGAAAAAGTAAAAATAAAACCAGCACCTGCCTAAATTAAAATTTCTTCGCTGTTTCAATTATAGGGAAGGAATAGGGAACGGCCGTTTCGTCCTCCTACGGACTTATCAGCACAATTACGCCTTTCCCGATAACTGAACCAGAGAGGTAAGATCAATAAGTGGAGCCACCATGCAACCTGGTAGTGAATCCTCCAAAACAAACAAGATAATAAAAACAATTAGTGCTTGACTTAAGGCATCCAAAACCTTTTGCCTCCAACGACCAGAATAATAACAACAAAAGAATATTCCAAAGGAAAAATTCAACAATTAGAATAATAACATTTAACGTGCTGTGTGAACTTTCAAAACGACGAAAAAGTAAAAATAAAACCAGCACTTGCCTAAATTATAATTGCCTCTCTGTTTCAATTATAGGAAAGGAATAGGGAACGGCCGTTTCGTCCTTCTTCGGACATCAGCACAATCCCGCCTTCCCCTATAACTGAATCAGAGAGGCAAGGTCAATAAGTGGAGGCCATGGTCCAACCCTGCAGTGCCCCCCCCCTCCCAAAACAAACAAGACAATAAAAACAATTAGTGCTTGACTTAAGTATTATTTCGTAAGTATTCAACTTTGTAAAATCTGTACAAACCCATGTAATAAATCAATTCAGTTTAGTTCCAAACTTGACTCGTTGTTTCTTCGCTTCTAAAAATCCAACAAACACCATTACGATATTATCAAGATTATCTCGTGCTTACAGTGAAGGTTGTAGTGGAATAGTCGTAGTATGGGCAACTTTCTATTCAGCAGGTGTGGAGTCCAGCTATGGTTTGTACATAGAGACTCAATGCATCCAGAAAGTTATCACATGAAAAATATTGATTGATCTTTATCGCCCCGCTAAATCCAAAATAGAACCTGAAAGAAAACAAGGCAGAATGAATGCAAAACACTAAAAAAGAAACACTCAAAATCTTGACTTGACAAATAGCAAACAACTTTAATAAGATAAGACTGATTACAAAAAAAAATTAAAAAAATGCAATAAAAGATTTATAGGCTAGTCCCTAAATTTCTTATAGAGAAAGATAACAGTTTACACAGAATTGCAGTCTCCAAAGGAATCGAGTACTGAAAGAGGTCAATGGACTAAATAAAGCTGTTATTCATTGCTAGATGCTTCGTTTAGTTGATCAATAAGTCAAGTTAAAAGAAAAAAAGTTTTAAAGTTACATACTGAACTCTCTTTAAAAGTTTAAGTTACTGGTTGCATGCAAATTGGGCGGGATTACATCCGTCTGACCCGTATTGCTGACATGTTGAAGCACAATCACTATACTGAGTTGGCACGCACTAATCTTGACAAGAAATCACGAACAGCCTGAGCACATCTGCTCGTTGCCCGTAACGTCGCCTAAAAATAACTTTATTATTAACCATTTTACAAATACATCTACTAAGGGCGATAGGCCAAACATCTAAATGAAGTTCTAAATGGTTCAAAACTTTCAACAAGCTTTAGGCTTATATATGTTCGGTTTTTTTTTGGTTTTTGTTTTTGTTATTTTCATTACAACACTTACAAGTTCTGTAAAGCTCACTTAAAGTTCACATAAAGTTCTGTTAGTTCACATTGGATCTCTGGAACACAGAGTCAAATAATATTATTGATTGTTAAGTTTTTATCTTAATTTCACTCGAAGAATCGAAGATCTGTTTCTCTTCATCCAGGGAATGAGTCTCACTAAACAATATTAAAACAGAAAGGTATTAAAAAAAACAAAAAACAATTACATCAGTTTTTGTCTACGTACGATGTCGTCGCTTAGTACTTTCTTCCACAAAATGCAACCGCTTCTTCGTAGTTGCTGGACTTTAACGCACTGCACCTTTTATTATTGCTTGAGCCGACGAAAAACCAGGAAAAGAACAGTGATATGAACTTGGTTGAATTCTTCCAATACAGTAGAAAACTCAACTTAACACTTGTTGTATTAGACCATCCTTTTCCTTTTCATACTGTTTTCGGGCACAACAAAAACAGACATGTTTCTTTTTATGTCGTCCTCTTGTTCCACCAAAAGAACAAATTACAACAATCACACCCAAAACAACCAGAAACCCCTTTTACGTTGCGTGATCACAGACCAAAAACAGTAGTACCATTGTTTTAGCTTCTCTGGCCGTCTGTGTTTTCACGCAAGTTAAATAATTATTAAATTCAAATTTCAAAAAACTCGAAAGCAAATAAAAGAGAATGCAATAAAAATTCAAAGTTAATTCAGGAGAAAACCAGATCAAGTCCTCCAGCACTTTTCAAATTAAATAAAAACGAAAAAGCATTACAAAAGTCCGTGACAAACCCCACCCCACCACAGATGTCGGAACCAGAAAAAAAACCTACTATTATTAAATAACAAAACAATGCAATTCATAAGGAAAATATTTACAAAGACTAAAATTAGCAAAAGATTAAAGACTAAAACTAAGCCAAAACAGCTAATTAAGCCAGAAAGGTAAACAACTTAGATACAAAGGAAAAAAATCCTGATAGACACAAAGGAATTTAATGAAAAGCTTTATTCCTTCCTATCGGAAAAAAACCTTCCTATCGGAATGAAAGGGAAAGGAAAAAAAAATCCAGCTACAGACTGAACTAAATCCAAAATGTCAGCAACTTCGCTGAAGTGAACAGATAAGTGGAAGAAAAAAAATGATAAATAGCTAATTATCGTTGTCATACTATTTGAAATCTCGAAGATGAGGTACATGTACTCTCTTAACTTTGATAGCATCCTCTCTAAACTCTACTATGTAACTAACAGAGGAGTTTATTTGACGAATCACAAAAGGACCATCATATTGCGGACATAATTGGCAGTCTTTTACCAATCTTCGAAGAGAGATAATGGCCAAAACGAGGTCCTCTATCTGAAAAACAGTGTTTTTCCTACGTAGACCATAACGATTTTTGTCCCGCATTGCGGACGATATTCGGAGCTTTCGAATATTGTCTGTGACTCGATTCAATGAACTATTTTGCAAATCTTTCTATCCAAGACGGTCAACCGCTGAAATTTTTTCAAGTGTTGTGCTGCCTGGTAATATCTCCCTCAGCAACATAGAATAGGCTGGTGAGTATCCAGTTGCTTCACTGATAGCACCTCTCACGCAAAAAAGGAATGATCGACATCTCATTTTTGATGTTTATCCTTCAAATAACATTTGATTATCGTCTTGATCGAGCCGATGTAGCGTTCAGAAAGGTTGCTCTGCGCGTGATTAAGTGACCAGAGTTGATGTCTGATGCCATAATTTTCGCAAAATTCTCTGAAAACGGCCGATTGAGGTCCATTGTCACCCACTATCACACCGGGAAACCCTAATCGAAAAAATATTTCTTTTAAGAATTTAATGCAGGCTTCCGCCATAGCGTGCCTCATTGGCTTCGCCTCAATCCACCCACTAAAAGTATTTACAACTGCTAAACGAAAAGAGTTGCCCATATTACTCCTGGGAAAAGGACCAGCAAAACCTATCGCCAAAGTGTCCCTTCGGTCACGTTTCTCGAATAGTTGTTCCAAGCCAATGGGCCCTTCCCAACTGTGCTTTGCCTTCTGGCAGATTTACAAGTCTTGACGTAATTACGAACGCTTTTAGACTGACCAAGCCAAAAATATCTTTCACGAATCTTAGACAAAGTTTCATATACTCCTTGGTGTCCTCCTATATATTTGTGGCAATACGATAAAATATCATTTACCATACTTCAAGGAACTGCCTTTAATTCGATATAGCCTTGTCTATCTCTAGTTTTCCTCAACTTTATAAGGACACCCCCTCTGATCACAAACATTCTACATTGCTTTCAGTTTTCCTTTCTTCCTTATATGTTCAAGTTTCTTCCCCCAGAATGTGTCTCGCTGTTGCTCTTTGATCCATGTCTCGGTTCAATTCTTAACACACGGCAATTCGCTCGGGATAAGGCATCAGTCATGACATTCTTTTCCTCTTCCTGTGGTGAATCTCGAAATCAAATCTCTGCAATTTTAAACTCCACTGAGTAATACGACTGGAGATTTCAGTTTTTCAAAAGAGCCATCTAAGAGCTCTGTGATCTGAAACAACAACAAAATAGGTGCCTTCAACGTATTGGCGAAACTGAAAAATTCCGAAAAACGACCTCAAGACATTCCACTTCAGACATAGAGTAACGCCGCTCAGCAGGAGCTAAAGCTCTACTCGCGTAAGCTATCACTTGCTCCTTGCCTTCTGCAACTGCATGACATTAGCAGATATACCTTCAGCTGAGGCATCACAACAAATGTGAAACGGTTTACCAGAAGCCAGAATAGACTTGCTAGCTAAGATTTTCTTAATTGATGCAAAGCTTGATGTTGTTCTTTATCCCACCTCCATTTCGAACCCTTTCTTAATAATTCTCTAAGGGGTAATGGGATTATGCTGAGTGTAGGTACAAATTCATGGAAATAGGCGCACATGCCAAGATAGCACCTAACCTCCTCCATTCCTAGGAGCAGGGAAGTTAAGAAAAGGCTTAACCTTTGACGCTGACGGCCTAACACATGTACTATCAATTCGGAGCCCAAAAAAATCCACCTCTTCCATTCCAAATGATGATTTTTCAGAATTTACTCTCAGATTAGTATTTTTCAAATCAGCTAAAATAAAATCAACGATTTCAATATGAGTGCTCCAATCAGGGGTAGCTATGAGTAAACATCTGCGTATCTAATGATAAAATTCTGCCACTCAGGCCCAATTATTTGATCTAATATATAATTCAAGCATGAGGCTTCATTTGCAGAATAAATACTTCATCTAATCTTCATATTAAATAAAAATATATTTTAATTCCAAATTTTCGGAAGAACTTTTTCTTTCTTCCTTTTTCAAATTTGTTGCTTATAATAATATACATCCAAGAAAGAAAAAGTTCTTCCGAAAATTCGGAATTAAAATATGTTTTTATTTAATATGAAGAGTAGATGAAGTATTTATTTTTGCAAATATGTTACGATGTGAATTGAAGAGGAAGTATGCCATTAGAACGAGGCTTCATTCTTCAGTCCGAAGACAACTATGTTCATACAAAATGTTCCTAATCCCGGAACAGAAAACGCTACTTTTTTCTTTGATTCATCATCTAATCTGATCTGCCAATAGGCCTTAGTAAGATCGATGGCAGAAAAAAGTTTTGCATCTTTCAGTTTGTGAATGATGTCGCTAATTTTAGGTAAAACCGGTGATGAGAGTATTCAATGCACGAGTATCGATGATAGTCTTATCCTTACATTTCTTCAAGAAGTAAGGAAGAGACCACGGAGTCTCAACACGACTGACTACACCATCCCTTTCCATGTCAATAACCAATTTGTAAATGACATCTAAATCAGCTGGGGAGAAGTTGTAAGGTCTCATTTTAACTGGCGGGTGGTCGCAAGTGTCAAAATGATGAACATAGTGAGGATTCACCCAACATCCAACTGGTCTTGCCTGTGGACTTCCACTATCTTCTCAACACGAAGACGCTCATTGGAAAGAACTGTTCCAGAACTTATGGATCGTATTTTAGCTCGTTTTCCCATTTCTATTATGCAGCCTCCTTCTCCAAAGGTATAGAAACTCGCTATTTTTTTAGAAAGGGAAGGCAAAATAATCCATCAGTGCCACAACCGGAAAGCGCTAACACTTCTATTTCAAGCTCGGACAATGAAAACGTGCTTGCATTTCTCTCAGCTTTCCTAGCTCAGATGGAAGTAGACGATGAATTGGCCTGGAAAGTTCTATGGAATAATGAGACTCATTTTTTAATCTCAACGGCACTGTCAATACACACAATTGTCGGATTTGGACTATTGAGAACCATCACGCTACTAATGAGATGTCGTTGCATCTACTGAAGGTCACAGTGTAGTGTGGCTTTACCGACTCTTTCATAATTGATCAGTACTATTTCGAAGAACTGCGACCAGTGACATGTTCTGTCAGTGCAGTGCCATATCAACAGATACTGCGAAATTTCGTTATTCCAGAACTTCAACAGCTTGCCTGTCTTGACCCTACTGTGTTTATGCAGGAGGGAGCGCCCCCTCACATAGGATTGACAGTGCAGCAAGCCTACGTCAGCATTTCACCAACGACCAAGTAATTAGTCGATCATTTCCGTCGATGTAGCACGTTCGCTTTATATCACGCCATAACATTTGATTAAAGGGTTACTTGAAAGCATTGGTTCGCCAAGCCCATTGAAGGACCGAATTATACTACACATGAAATCTACGATCCATAGAATATATTGAACCATTTGTGTTACTGCCTAACAATAAAACCTATTGTCAACTGTACGCTTTCCTATTTCTGGTGAACTTACCATACTGTAACAGTTTTCCCACCTGGTGGCGCCATTCGGAACTAAATAAGTCAATATAATTTTGTGCCAAAGCTTACACTTAACGGCGACCCATAATAATATAAAAAATTTAAAAATGATAATAAAAAAAGAAAGAACATTAACGTAAGAAAAAATATAAAAAAAATAGGAAAAAAATTAAAAAAATTAGGAAAATACATGGATTTGAACTGACAACCTTCAGTATGAAGGCGGAGATCTTAATCATGCAGCTGTAGCTGATAACTGAAATGGGTTGCATTTTCAACATTTAGCTAATAGAGAAAATCCAACGAAAACAATACCAAATATCTCGAACACGGGGGGGGGGGGGGGGGAAAAACCCTATTCCTACGTTGTTTGGTCCTGTGAACACGATGGTGAAGTTCATCCGTCAATCCGACCTTCCGTTCGGGAGTTGTCAGGGGTGGACAGACACGGACGGACAGATGGACAGGACAAACGCAACAGCTACTGAGTTTGGTCGCTATCACAACAGTTCGTGGATCGCTAAAAATTTTTTGCGAAGTTGTAATCCCATAGTCTGAATAGTATATTCACCAAATTTGGCCCAACAGTTTTTTGGCTATGGTTCTCCAAACACCTCCTGTATGTCGTACAGTTCTCAAATTTCTATATGGGAACTCAGTTCATTTCATTGTAAGTCATAGAACATTATTGACCTTCGGATAAGGGATAAGGAGTCCCCTATCATTGCAGAAGTGAAAGATAACTCCGATGAGATTTGATATTAAAACCACCAGTCAAAAACAGAGCAACATTGTGTAATAATAATAATAATAATAAGTATTCTTCTATATATCAATTTGAAATCGGTTTTAAGATAGCATCCATTTATATCATCAACTTTAAATAAATTAAAATTTTCTTACAACTTTACTAACTATCAATGAAAACGTTGTCTGTAATCAATTTATTTTATATAAATATCAATTTTTTTATAAATATGTAAAGAAAATGTAACTTATCACGAAATGCTCAAGACCCAGTCATTTTATAGATATATTTATGAAAAATATCTCGAAACTATAAAACATTAAAGGCGAAATTTGGCTGAATGTCATCTCGGTATTATAGGATAAATTCAAAATCTGATCAATGTTATATATAATTACAATTCTATGGTAAGGAAAGGAATAAATATCTGTCTTTAGCATTCAACTTTTCGTGTACCTTGTTTCATTTCTTGAAATTTCAACTTTAAAAAAAAGTATCTCAGTCCATCATTTATGAAAATTGGTCACTGAATATACTTAAGAGAATGGATCTAATAATGTTGCTTATATAAACGTCAATGCTGTCAAGTTAGAAATAGAAAGAATAACATTGAAAATATAAATTTATTTTTTATTACTTCACCAATACTCATTCAAATTATAGTTATAAAATTTCCATTTGTATACTTGCGGATTATGACTTGTTCAGATACTATCCTGATTGCTAATATGAGAGATTAATTGTTGTATACAATATTTATATTTAACTACTAAATGCTTAGTTTTCTATCTTAAAGTTCAGTCATAAAACAGCAATTAAAAAAGTCCGCTTTAAAATTATAAAATACCTGACAATTGTGATGTAAATGGGCAAAATCCAATGAGGGACAAGCATTTTTTCTGCTAAGAATGAAATTTTTCTATCTTTTATGAAAATTAGCAAAAAAAGAAATATAAAATAATAAATTTGAATTAAAATGAAAAAAAAGCTATTTTCTTTTAAAATATATATATATATACATATGTATATATAATTGTAGAGGTGTTAAATTATAAAAGGTAATTTAATTAGTAGAGGAAAAGGTGTAAATATGGGCACCCCCCTTTTGTTTTTGACTTAAAGTTTCTTTCTTTTGGAAAAATTCTCGATTTTTGACCTGTATTAAAAACTATAACAAGTTTACTAAATGAGAGGAGGCAAAACAATGATTAATATCAATTATTTCAATTCGAAAATGAAGATTTACAAAAAGCTTCTATAAAAAACCACTAGAAAAAATTGGGTGCAAATATGGGCCCTCTCCAAAAAAGTAAAAAAAAAAATAGTTAAAAATGTTTTAAAACAGGATAAAACAATACAAAACGGTACAAAGAGCAAGTTGTATATTGGAGAATTTTAAATGAACAACAAATCAAAAATTATTTACAGAAATCGCAAACATAATGGCTCTTTCAGACCCGGCACAATCTAACTGTGCCTACTTTGGCACATAATACATTTAACCCACACTTCTTCGCGAGTGTCTTCAGAGAAATTTTCCTCACAAAAGATGCAAGGTGCATCATTGGATTCTGGTTTATCCCCATCGTTGATATCAGGTCATCATCGCTGTCCACAAGGGGAGGATCGCAGGATCTGATGAGTCCGATGATGAATCGTAGAGAAATCGTGGATTGAATTTTCTTTTTCTGAAGGCCTTTGATCCTCCCAATCCTGTCTCTAACGCCGGGAAAACTCAACGATCTCTTCTTGAGAGCACTTTTGTCATGCGACTTGGTCAACTGATCCTTGTATGACGTTCCAGTGATGAGGCTGGTCCTTGCTGCTTTGCGTCCCCGAGTAGTGGTTCTCTTCTTAATGTTGGGGACAGGAGATATGTCGAACGGAGAAACTGCATTTGAAGTTCCCCGGGAACATTGCGGTATTTCAGCAGCCTCATCAATGGGCATAACTAGTTTATGTTGTTAAGAGAAAAGATGGTGTAATTATAGGCCCCCTTTGAATGGGGGCCCATATTTACACCAACCCCACCTAAGCAAGATGGCCACTATCATACGTAACCTAAAGGCGTGCGTGACTAAAGGCGTGCTTCTAAAAGTAGCGTAGGATCTCCGCTTTCCGGATATCACTATGAAATTATTTTAAACTAACCACAAGGACATGAAAAAAAAAAAACGATTTCACATATCTGTCAAAAGTTTGCAGTCCAGAACAAACACCAATTCGCACAATAACTGATGCTGCATCCACATTACTTGAAATTAAAGGTTCCAACTGCTCTCTGCTATCTTATATCAACAAAAGACACCATCTAGTCCTGGCCGCAAAACTGCAGCACCTCTCATAGCCCCTTGGGGAGGGGGTGCCCATATTTACACTTGTGCCCGTTTTTACACCTTTTCCTCTAATATTTATATTATTAAAGTTGTGTGTTTGAAAAGAAAATTTATTTTATTTCTTCGAGAAGCAAAATTCAAATTGGTAATTTAAATTATGCAAATGACCGTCGATACGTTACGAGAGGGAATGAGATATAATGAGCGTTTTAGCCTCACTCGAAAGGACAAGTCGGTACAGTCTGTTAAGTGAAGTGTGTGAAGGATGTCAAGTTTTATCAGTGAAGTCGATCGGGTTTTATCAGCGAGTCTATCTGGTCTGGAGATAAGAAAATACAGTAAAACCTCGTTAAGTCGTCACCAGGATAAGTCGTCACTCCGCTTAAGTCGTCGTTTTCCTTTGGTCCCGACAAGGTCTCCTAGACAGTAATATAAAATAACCCTCTTTTACTCGTCACCAAATTTAATTCTACTCTGGATAACTCGTCACCCTCAAAATGGCGAAAAGCATCTTTATTCTCAATTTTGCCTGCTATCTTTTCAGCCCCGTCCCTTCACTCTAAGAAAGCCTAGCCTTTACGGGGAATTTTCACGTGGGAAATTCACTTGGGGAAATTACACACTTCTCGCTGCGACTCTTGTCAAGAGTAGACGTTTTTCTTGACCGCTACTGAGTATGATTTCATTTCATAGCGAGTAAGGTCTGAAAATTTAAAAGCGATCGAAATTGTTTTTCTTCTTCCAAATGTAACTGCACTTCTTCAGCCTTTAGATCAAGGGATAATTCTTGACTTTAAACGAAAGTACAAAAAAATGCTTGTAAAGGACATGATAAAAGCATTGGATAGGAACGAAAAGCTACAAGTTTCGGTTTTAGATATGATTAACTATGTGCACAAAAGTTGGAGTTCCATTTCATTACAAAGTGTTTCGAATTGTTTACCACATGCAGGGTTCATAGCAAACGCAGGATCAGAAGAAATCCTCAGCGAAGACATCATCGGCCCAGAAACATTAAAGACTTTGCTGCAAATCGCAAATGAAAAAGGGTGCAGCGTCAATGACGTTAATACATTTATCAACATTGATAACGACATCGCAATCTCCTTACAAGCGACTGTAAAAGCTTTGACATCTGAATTTTTGGAAGAAAATCAAAACAGTTCAAGTGAGGATAGCGATGTCGAGAATATAGATCAAACCCCACTTAACAAGACAGAAACAATCGAAGCCCTGGAGAAAGTTCGACAGTACTTAACATCCATTCAAGGTACAACAGATGAAGAATTTAAAGCCTTAAGTATATTAGAAAAGAAAGTTATTTCCAGTAATCAGCACCTTCATCAATCAAAACTTGGATTAATTTAATGTCAGTAAAAGAAAATAAAATGTGGTTCTTTTTTTTATTTTCCACTCATTCATTTGCATGCATTGATTTCTGAAAATCTTGTTTTTCTCACCGAATCATACAGCAATTCAAAAAATTTTGTATTTCAGTGTTTTTTTGTTTTTTTTTTCAAAAACGCCCACTCCGCTTAAGTCGTCAAAAATGTTCGGGCCCTTGAGTGACGACTTAACGAGGTTTTACTGTAATATGCTACTATGAACTCAAACTAAAATGTTACTAAGATATTACCCTTGAAGAATTCGAAACGAAGACAGTAAATAGAGATTACTGGAAAATAATTCAACTGGAACGAAGAGTAACTATTGGAATTATCAGAAGTAAGATGAACCCGTGAATCCTACGGAATTACTCCGGAAACAATCAGAAGTCAAAAGGCAGAGGAATTAATTATCCCTTAGAAGTAATGGTTAATATAAGACGAATAATTTCACTCAGGTGAAAAGCGAAAGGTCATTCAACGTCCGAGCGCCGTAAGCAGTTATACCATTGTCGTTAAGGAGCAGACTGACAGATACTAAGGCATCATGGGAAAGTTCTCAACTGAAGGAGAAACAGCTGACTGATATATCGGGTGCCATATAGGAGCTAGGAAGCAGAGGTCAAGTACCGGACCATGCAGTATTCCTAACCATTGAGAAGAGGATTGAGAATTCCTACCGAACTATTCAAAGAGAGATTATTCAGCAAGGTGAAAAGCCACAAGTATTCCACATAAACTGTGAGTAAGAATTTATGATTTTATTTTGGAGGGAAAGCATTTTGCCGAGAAGAGCAAGAAACAACTCTTAAGTGAAAGTTAATAAGAAAACCTGATTCGTCTGAATAGAACAGTATCAGCGTGAATATCGTAGATGTTAATTCACACAAGTGTTAGAATTAAAAACCATTACTAATTATAGAGCGAAAGTAAATCACACAGGTGATAGTATTAGCCATTATTATACAGCTGAGATAATTCACACAGGTGTAATTGTAAAAGCCATAGATTATTAATTCAAGGAAGAAGTAATTTATTTGAACTTAACTCTCGCGTTAAGAAAAAACGGAGCGTCGAGTAATAAGTAATTATTTATTTAATAATTAGATCTTAAAAATTGAGAAGTTAATTATTAGGAAGTGTACATTTGAGAAACGTACTAGAGAACTGAAATTAATTGTGAATTTAATTTCGTCGAATTTTACAGAGTTTGTGAACTATTATATTTTGGTTACGTATGAATAACGAATTGATATTAGAACAGTGTGAAGTAATTTGATTAGTGAAGATTACAAGTAGCAAGATTAGAGAACTTTGTATCAAGAACTTTGCTGATTTTTGTGACATGGGCTACAGCAAGTACTAAGTCTGAAAATTGCGTGCATACAACTATTTAATTTCACATGACCTCTCTAATAAATTTTTTAAGATTTTATTTTGTTTGTTGGCTACACTTCCTTCAACTTTAACAAACAAAAATATCCGTTCTGCACAACTAAAGTACAATAATAAACTTATTTCTATATATAAATATATATCGTAAAGTTTTGTAAGTATAGAATGTTCATTCAGACTTGAATTTTCAGCAAAGTTAATAACTAGTAATTCCAATTGAATCTTCCTCTACTTTTTCAGGAGTTTCGTTGTAACTTTCGTGCCAAGAAATGTATCCATTCCTAATTACATCCACATCAATCATTGGAAATAATGCAGCTACTTTTCTAGTAGCTTTGTCTACAGAATCAAAATCGAACTGTTCTGTAGATTTATCATCTGCATGCCATATCTTGATCTTCAAATTCTTAACTGTAATCGCCATATTTGGAAGATATCTGCTCGCGAATATATTATTCAGAAAAGGGCTCGAAGATTCATCGCAAAAAATAGTCTTCATTGATTTATCAAAGTAAGAGAACTCCTTGGGAATGTCTGGTTCAAAGTAAAGAAATTTCATCCAATTTTGATCTTCGTCCGCGTCTTCTGCTTCCTGGTGTGAACGCACATAAAACTGTCCCTCTTTTCCTATTCTTAAGGTTAGAAAACAAAAATTGTATGTATCGGATTCACCTTCTTCAAGATGATGGAGAGGAATGGCAGTGGAAGTAGGATATGAAAAACCAACATCAACGTAATATTTATCTCCTGGTTGTTGTACATCACTGACGATTATCACAAGATGATTATCAGGAATGGAACACAGTGGTACATAGCCTGCACAGATATGAGCTTTATATCCTAGACACTCAAGCAGAGCTACGAAGAAACCTTGCAGGGTGACACAAACTCCTCCCGACTGATTTAAATTCAAGCGGATGCATTCTTCGTGAGTTGGATTACATCGTTTTTCTGATTCAGTTGCTACCATCTCGAAATTCTGAAAATAAGAAAAAAGATAATTAATAATTATCTCGCTATTTCTAAAATTTAAAATGTAATATATTAATTTATTTGAATCTTGACTGAAATAAAATGTAATGCATATTGAAATAATATTAAGTAATTTATTATTATTAGCTATTTAAATATTATATATATATTATTATTATTTTTAAATTAAATGTCATTTATTATTACTTTTTATAAATATAGTATTACGTTTTATTAAATTATGTTTAATTATGTTAATTATTACTTTTCAAATTTTTTAAGTGTTTGTGAAATGTTATTTTTAAATATAATATTTAAGGAAGTGGGAGATCGAGCTTTGCTCATTAAATAAAAATTAAATTACATAAGAACACTGTAGACAATCACCTGGATATTT
>JAFIDM010014012.1:41523417-41548220 GCA_023159025.1 Thereuonema tuberculata | reverse complement strand
CTAATATTTTAATAGTTATAATAAATCGACATATGAGTATTGTCACAATATATATATATATATTTAATAGAAAATAGCTTTTTGTTTTCTATTTTAATTCAAACTTTTTTATGTTATGTTTCCTAAGAAAAATAAATAGTACAACTGTTGTACTTTATATACAACATAGGTTTATATATAAAGTTAAAAATATAAACCTATGTGCTTTTAACAGTCATACTATTTATTTTTCTTATTTAAAATTAAGCACGTTAAAGTTCTTACTTATTTTATTTTTCTTTTTATGCTAATTTTCGTAAAAGATAGCAAAATTTCATTCTTGGCTTGAAGAATGCTTGTATTTTATAATTTTAAAGCTGACTTTTTTAATTGTTGTTTTATGACTGAACTTTAAGATAAGAAACTAAGCATTTAGTAGTTAAATGTAAATATAGAATATAACAATTAATCTCTCATATTAGCAATCAGGATAGTATCTGAACAAGTCATAATCCGCAAGTATACAAATCGAAATTTTATAAATATAATTTGAATGGGTGTTGGTGAAGTAATAAAAAAGAAATTTATATTTTCAATGTTATTCTTTCTATTTCTAACTTGACAGCATTGACTTTTAAGTAAGCAACATTATTAGATCCATTCTCTTACGTATATTCAGTGACCAATTTTCATAAATGATGGACTGAGATACTGTTTTTTAAAGTTGAAATTTTAAAAAATGAAACAAGGTACACCAAAAGTTGAATGCTAAAGACAGATATTTATTCCTTTTCTTACAATAGAATTGTAATTATTTATATGATCAGCCGAAGATCAGATTTTGAATTTATCCTATAATACCGAGATGACATTCAGCCAAATTTCGCCTTTACAAAATTTTTATATTTTCGAGATGTTTTTCGTAAATATATATATATAAAATGACTGGGTCTTGAGCGTTTCGTGGTAAGTTGCATTTTCTTTACATATATATAAAAATTTGATATTTATATAAAATAAATTGATTTCAGACAACATTTTCATTGATAGTTAGTAAAGTTATAAGAAAATTTTAATTTATTTAAAGTTGAAGATATAAATAGATGCTATCTTAAAACCGATTTCACATTGATAATAACTATATCATGATATCATCAGATTCTATTATTTGTTATTGTTTTTTTTCCATTGAAAGAGATGGAAGTGCAATCGTTTTTACAGAAATAGGTGTAACAGAACTAGGAACTACCTGATATTTGATTTTAAGTTTTTTAAATCAGATAAGTTAGCATTATAAAATGAACTTACACTATATTTGCCAAGCACCATTCTGTACCTTATTGGAGTAAAATTAAATTTTCAAGTAAGATGCTTTTGTAGTTTTATTAATTAGGTCGGTAAATAATAATAATGATAATAAAAGGTTCTTTATAACAATAAATTAACAATAAGTTTCTTTTAAACAAAACAAAATATGTTCTGAAGATGTCTGATGTGTTAGCCTAAAAAAATTTAAAGTTAAAAGTTATTTATCTGTCATAATATTACTCTTCGGGAAATAGTTATTAACTCCTTTCTGAAATACATAAGATTTTTCGTGGCACTGTTTGTTAGTTTTATTTCAATCTTCGGTCTCCAACTCATACTTTGTATAGTTTTCGACATGTGTACTTTTAATAAATTTTGTATTATATATATATAATAGTAGAGAATATTAATGTTTTGTAGAAGAAATATAATCGTAAAATATATTCATTTAGCGATACAATATAATATTAAATGTAATTAGATTTGAAAAATACGTTATGATTAAAAATCAAAAACTTTGTACAGAATTGACAATATATTCATTATCTAATAATTAATAAAAATCTTTTCTGGTGTTATTATTGAAACAATTTGTTTTTTCTTACTTTTTCCAAATATTCTTTAATTGTTATATCTAGAACTTTTCTTCAAAGGTATTTTAATAAAATCTGCAGCTTGGAGAAAAAATACAGTAAATACAAGCAATATTTGGTGATTATTAAATATATCTTCAATTACTTAAAAAATCCTTAGCAATTTCACAAAGTTCGCTCCTGTTCAAAAATTATGGATAATGTCATTTACGATCCTAGAAGGGACTGTATCCAAATTTACTAGAACACCGTTGTGGGCAGAATATACAAAAACTTCTTTCGGGATCTAAGTAGCAATGCACACCCACGTCATATCATAACCCGCCGTTAGGAGGCGTGCAGTACACGGCGTTAGCCTAAAAGAAAAAAAAAAAGTTGTTCACTCGGGTTTCAAGCTGTTGTGTGGAATGGAGTCCCAATACTTCCTGAGCTCCTCAAGACTTCTTGGCACTGGACGACATTCTACAAAACATCTTCCCAAGTGTGTTCAGTCGGTTTAAATCGGAGATCCAGCTAGCCACGATTAAACTCCAAATACCCTCTGTTTCCAGGTAGGCTTCCTTTAGGGCAGATCTATGAGAGAGTACGTTGTCATTCAGAAACAAGAAGGTCCCACTGGTCTTCCGTCCAGTGAGTAGTAAGACGCCAAGATTTTCGAAAACGAATGCACTTCTTTTTAATATTGGCTTTAGTAATTTTATAAAAGTCAAATTTGCAGTAACGTTTATTTTATCAATGCTGAAAACATATAATAAGAATGATGTCACATCTTCATAAACTAAGAATTAAAATTTCGTTTTTAGCCACCATTCACTCTGTGGGAGAGGCGAGAAACTTGGAATAAGATGTGACTTTATTAAAGAAAATTAATCAGTGAAATAATAACAAAAAGAGATGAATCACTTTTTTAACAACATATTTATTCAAAAATACAACTATAATGCAATACTGTTTTACTTTATATACATTATTTCAAGTTTGCATTTGCAAATGCTCCATTTGCCTTATAAAATATTTATACTATTCAAGTAACTACGATACTAGAACTTTATTTTACAATTCTTGTATATTATTCAATGTGATTGGAATGTTTTCTGCTTTTATCAACATTTCTAGGAAATTGAGTCTCTTCAAGTCAGTCTTATAACTTTCTTATTATTATTGATACTTTGGAATCGATGTATGAATCTTCTTATTTTAGCATGCATTTTAAGGGCAAGAGATATTCTATATGATTACATTATAGTTTTTTATATATTCTATATTTTTTCTTATATATTTTTTTTATATTTTTTTCTGTATGGTTATCTTAGATAAATAAGCTGAAAAGGTGACAAATGGACATTACAACTTGAAAAAAGAATTTCTATCGATTCTTAAACAAAGGATATCAATCCTATTAATATCTACTCGAGCTTAGTATGATTAAACTAATTGATTCAAACTATTTACACTGGATTTAGTTCGATTTTATTTAGAAGAAAATTAGATTTTATTAGAAGCAATATTTAATTTAAATAAATAACTAAAGACTTTTTATTTATATTGTTTTCATCACTTTAATAAAAAAGAAAAACAAAAATGAAGAAGTACACAATTTAACGTGTGTGAAAATATATTATAATTGTAGAAATAAAGGGGCCAACACACGTTAAAAGTAAGCATCAACATAATCAACACAAATAAATGTATTATGTATTTATTATATTGTGTTGATTATGTTGATGCTTAGTATTAAAACTTCTAAAAGAGAGGAGTTTACAAAGAAATACGGTATAAAATGATTAAAAAAATTTTTTAACATATTAAAAGTGTAAGTTACAAAGTATAAGTTTCAACAGCCGTTGACGAGTCGAGACCGTTGTAACTTATGTTTTAATGTGTTTAAATCAAAAAATTTTTAATAATTTTAAAAACAAAGCTTTTAAGATAAGTTGGCTTCAAGTTCATTCCGAAACTTCTTGTTTCATTATACTTCATTGTAAGTATACATTCTGTTTACTGATTCCAGAAGTTTTTTTTTTTCATAACTTTTTTATTTTAATGATGACTAGCAAACCTGTCAAGTAAAAGTTTTAGTGCTCAGGTGACCTTGGATTCTGAGGTCATTATCTCAGTCACGTGACCTTTGATCGCGATCGTGACCGGAAAAAGTTTATCCGAAAGAACAGAACAACTTTTCTTTCATTTTGGTCATCTAAAATGAACGGCTTAGAAGTTCACCTTCCGTCACGTGACTTCCGGTTGACCCACCTCGATGAAAAATGAAATGTAGCCATCCTCAATGTTATACCTAACATTTAACAGTTTATTTGTATTTCTGGGTCTTATTGTTTCGGATAAGAAGCGGACAGAAAAAAAAAAGCAATGATTTCTGTTGTGTATAAATAAAACCAACGATATTTTATTCTTCAAGAAGTATTGTTTTTTTTTTTTTTTTTTATCAACAGATCATTTTTGTTTCCCTCGAAATGTATTTTTATTTTCCATTCAAATTCTACTTCCATTTACGTTGATGCTTTGAGAATTGTTGTTATCTGTTTCTATTTTTGATTCTTCAGTTTTAGAATGAATTTGAAAAATTAAATATTTGGAAGTTTTTGATTGATTTTCAATTTTAAATGTATTCTTATTTAATTACTAGTCCTGAATATAATATTGCAAACTAATATGTAATTGTAATAATAGTAATAGTTTCTGAATTTTCGAAAATTAAAAAAACTTATGTAAGAAATTCAATACTAGATTGAAGAATTATGTTACCAAATTTTTCCAATTATAGTTTTCCGTACTTGCTTACGTTAATTTCTGATAGTATTATCACCGTTTTAAGAAATTATCAAGAGTAACTATTAAAATACAAAATGAACTTATGAGAAAGTAATTTGGAAATAAGCCATTAGAAGAATTGTCATCCAGTTTGAGAGGCCACGCTGGTGGTGGAGGTTTGTTAGCTACGCTAGGGGAATCCGTAGTTGGGATTTCTTTGCCATTGCCTACATTGCAGAGATCTGTCTGACAGTAGTAATAATAAGTTAAGTAAGTATCATCTTCAATAGCTCCCATCTCCATTCGTGGCACTGTCTCACATCCACGGAAGAAGCTGTCGACAAGATCTAAAAGACAAGCGAGAAAATAAATGTCATGAAATTTACTGCAAGAATGATACCAGATCATAGTGCGGAATTGTTTCGAAATTTTTATCGTAAATCTAAAGAAAAAAATCTTAAGCTCCTATATATTTACTGAAAAAATAATCAAAAATGAATTTAGGTATCAAAAAGCTCTAAATGAAGTTAGAAAAAGTTAAAAAAAAGCTCTGAATATAATTATTAACCGAGCCGAGCTGTTGATGAACGAGTGGTTGAACGCGATGCAACAAAATACTGCATTTATGTCAAATTTGAATCTACTGAAGTCCAATTACAAAAAATTAAATCGATAATATTTATTAAAGATTTATATATTGCTTTTGTAATTTTGGAATTATATAAAATAAGGAATTATCTATTCCAATCAAACAGATAATGAATATAAACAGCATTGGTTGAAGATTGGGATGCGATCCCCCAAAGATTGCTTGATGCACACTCTGGTGTGCTGTATGCCAGCACGTTGCATTGCTTGCGTAGCTGTGCGGGAGGATCATACAGCCTAATTAACATTCTTTATGCTTTCCACAAACACCTGGATAGTACTCCAGGTGCTTCTATCTCAATGACGTTTCGGACATTTTTATTTCTTCTGTTAGAGGTAGTTTTTGTGTGGGGATCGTATTGTAAAGAGCTTCTGCACCCTCCTACCAAGTTTGATTCCGACCGGAGAACCAGAAGAGTTCTTTTTTTGCAAGATCCCTTAATTTTTTTGTATACCGGTTTGCCATAATTACAGAGGAGGTGTTTACAGCTCAATTATCAAACACCTATTGGGCCAAACTCCACCAAATTTGGGGTGAACATTATTTTGACCATGGGGGTTTTGATTTCTAAAGAAAAAATACCAGGGACGGAAAATGGCGATGGAAAATACATTTATAGAGAAAATTGGGCATAATATATAAATAAAGTTCACAATCAATAGATGTGATTCAATATGTTTTCCAATAACTGCATTCTCTGGAAATCAGTTCTTACAGAAGAACTCAACAGCTCTCCGGTGATTTGCCTCACATACAACGTTATCCTGTCCTTTAACGTTACTAAGTTATCCTCCTTGGCACACCTCCTTGGTTCACCAAGCTTTTCAAATATCCCCATAACCAAAAGTCACAGGGAATGAGATCAGACGAACGGGCTGACCAACTCGTAGGAAATGCTCGACTAATTACTCGGTCTTCTGTGAACTTTCTGTACACCCAATCCAATGTGAGGATGGAGCATAAATGTGGTGGATCCAAGGCATCCATGCTGTTGCAGTGAAAAATCAAGCAGCATTCGTTGATGCCGCACAGCATTGACGGAGCAAGTCACGGTCCGTTTGGTGTTCTTTCTTCAAAATAGTACGGACCAATGATGAACGAAGTAGTAAAGCCACACCACATTGTGACTTTCGATGAATGCAAAGGAATCTGCTGAAACATTCGAGGATTTTCCAACGCCCTAATGCGGTAATTCTGTGTATTTACAATTCCATTTAGATGAAAATATGCCTCAGCACTCCAAAGAATGTTTCAAAGCCATTCATCCTAGACTTCCATTCGAACTAGGAACATCAGAAAAAAAGTTCAGACGAGCCTCCGCAACTCCTCGAAGCAGTTGTTGAGTGTGGCTGATCTTGTAAAGGGAAAAAAACATCAGCAGTTTACGCATAATTTTTCACACCGTTGCATACAATAGGCAATAGCAGGCAATATCAAATTGCCCGAATATTGCCCGTGCACTGTCAGACGTGTATGCATAGTTTGGTTCCAGTGCTGCAGTTATAACTGTTTCAAGTTGTTGGTTTGATGTCGGTTTGCATCCTCGTCCTGGCAGCACTTGAACGATCCCGTATTTTCAAATCGCAAAATCATTTCTCGCAAATTTGTGATTGTCATTGGGCCTCTCCTTAAATTCTTCAACCTTTGGCATTCCAGAAGTGCGAGAGTAGTATTCTATTTTTGGTAGTAAAGTTTCACCACTAAAGCACGATCACGTATATTTAGCTTAACGAATGTTTAACATCAAAGCAGCATTGCGCATTCATAGCTCATAAGTCGGACCTAATACACACTGTTCATTTTTATCTTTTTATATCCTTCAATGTTTGACATTAAAAAAAACTATTTTTTTTCTTTGGAGATTAAAACCCATCGTCTAAAGTGTTCAATCAAATTTGATGGAATTTGGCTCAAAACGGTTTTGGTAATTGAACTTTAGATACAACCTCTTATATATATATATATATTATATTCATCATTTACATATTCAATGCATACTTACAATTATACTCTAATGCATTCATCATTTACAAACTATGATTATTCATCACTGTTCGATTACATACCGCTTCTGATAATAAAATGCTGTAGTTTATCAGCACGGCCATCGCTGTACGGGTTGAAAGTATTTTGATTTTAGAACTTTTATGATAGTTAAAATTCCGTTTTGTTCATTTTGTCAGAAACAAGGACCTATACAGTATAAAGTCAAGATGGGTTTTATTTTGTCTATAGATTTTTCAGAAAAATTTCTTTGATACATGCAACAGTGACTGTATTTAATTCGAGAATCATCAGATTCTATCTTTTAAGTCTTACCAGAAAACCCATAAAAACGTAAAGAAATTAAAACATAAACACTGTTAACAAACAATTAAAGATATTTAAACACTTACTATTAACAGAGAATTAAAGATATTTAAACATTCGCTTTTAACAGACAATTAAATACATTTAAGCATACAACTGTTAACAAGTAATTAAAGGCATTTAAACATACTTTTAACAAATAATTAAAGGCATTTAAACATACACTTTTAACAAACAATTAAAGGTATTTAAAAATATACTTTTAACAATTAATTAATTACATTTAAATCTACACTTTCAACAAACAATTAAAGATATTTAAACATACACTTTTAACAATTAAATAAATTTAAACATACATTTTTAACAAGCAATTAAATGTACTTACAAATACACTTTTAATAAACAATTAAATTTTAAACATACACTTTTAGCAATTAAATAAATTTAGATATACACTTTTAACAAACAATTAAAGGTATTTAAACATTTAACAAACAGTTAAATACATTTAAGCAAACATTGTTAAACAATGAAATACATTTAATCATTCCCTGTTAATAAATAAATTAAAGGCATTTAAACATTGGGGGGGGAGCATATATTTGTTTCGGAAAGAAAAATAGTTTGCAATGACATCTTCTCATCTAAAGTTAATAGCTTCTACAGACTGCTTAGTAATTGTAGTATTTTCAAGAGCATAGCAATTCTTTACTTGAAGCAGTTGTGAGTGAAATACAGGAGAATGCCGTTTGCATAAACTACAAACAGCAGTACTACTTAACGACTAACATCATATACAAAAAAAAGTAGTAACTTATCATATTATTTATGGAATGAATGATTTATGTGAAGAGGTATGGTGTAAATTAATAAACTGGCAAATGTTCTGGCAAATTGATCGTCAGCAATTATTTAGTCACCTAACGTTGAATAATAGGCTCAACACTGATAATACTTCTAAAATCTAGCGCAACTACCCAAAAAAATTCAGAAGTTGGTTCCATTTCGACTTCTACCATCTTACTGGATCCAAATTGTTGATAGATTTGTCTTTTTATATTTAATTTCGTTTTGATGCAAATTGCTTTTTTCCCATTGCATGCAAGAATTATTTAAATGATAGAATTAATGAATCAACATACATTTCCAGGTTCAATCTAAGGCTCTTATAATATGTATTCAATAAACAGAGAGCAACTATAAAATTTATTAGAGAGAAGTGAAACTTCGCTGTCATTTAGACTGATTTTAAACTTTAGAAATTCTTTAGTAATTATTTACAAAAGAAATTACAGTAAACAGAAACCATGACCGAAGTCTTTTTTAAAATATCTTTTTTGCTTAATTCGTTTTTGATTTTCATGGAAACAAAGTGTATTTTGTAATTAGTATAGCTTCTTCCCCTTTTCTCACGTAATTTCCATAATGTATCAGCAATAACTGCTGCCCTCTTTTCTATTCTCTTCCTTTTTCTTTTTGCTAGGGTTTATGTGGAAGATCGGTAATAAATTGTCATAGAAAACAATACGTTAGAATAACTAATAGAATATGTGTTTCAGATCAAAATTCAACACCTGATTGAATAACTGAAGTTCAATTCCATAAGCAAACATCTGCAATTCAATAAGATTACCATAAAATATTTAATGGCTTTATGTATTATACCGTACATAAAAAACAATAATTGTAATTCAAATTTACAAAGGTAACAGGTTTCATGCATGTTATTTCCAGACCGATGTTAACACCGTTATGCTACTCAGAAATTTGGTTTGGGATAAAATTTCCATTTTTAAATAAATAGAACCTAAACACACTTTTTTATCTAGAAATTAAGTAAATTCTTAATATTAACGTTAACCAACAGATGTTTTTACCACAGTAACCTTCAAATTGAAAGAAATTGCTCAAAAGCTTCCAATGTAAATATCAGCAAACTATGAAAGATGGCTCCCATTCATCCGGTATTCATTTCAAGGATCTACCGCTAGGGGTTCCAACACTAAACAAAATGGCTTCTCTACTCAAAACTATAACTTTTCTTAGTATTTCCTCCTTCAACCTATTTATTAAAATCTTTTGTTTTTAATTCATTTAGATCACAAAATTGTATAATTAAATATTTGCAATTGTATAATTAAATATTCTTGAATGTGACACTAAATCCCTAATAACTTTGGATTCCGTTGAAGCGGTGACAGAATTGGCACGACTGCTTCTCTGCAGCTTGAATGTCTATTATTTTGTTTACTATGTCACTACTCTTGCTTATGGTTCATGCTTACTATTGATTCTTCACTGAAGCTCTAATGGCTATTTGTGGAAATATACACTCAAAAGTTAAGCACCTCTTCCAAAAGTTTCCTCTTCCAAAAGTTAAGCACGGAGAGGGAAAAAATGTTAATTTCCGTAAGAGATCTGAATTAAAGAAGCTGAAATTTGCTGCAAAGGTAGAAGGAAGTTTTATACAAATTATATAGATAAAAGCCAATCATGGTTTCGCGGCGAGAAATATGCAAAACAGGCAGTCGAATAAGAAGCGTGCATTGTGAAGGGTTACAGGAGTTGCATATAAGTGCTGATGAAAGTTGTTTAGAACATTCGTACCATTTGTTTTGGATCTAGACGTGTTTCTATGGCTTCCACAAGACGAATGGAAGATTCTGAGCGCCGGCGGGCTGTCGGACGCATTGAAGCAGGACAGTCTATAACAGATGTTGCTCGTTTCTTCGGCGTTCATCATTCCGTTATTTCACGATTACGGAAACAATTCCAAACCAGCCAAACAGTTGTCGGAAGATCTGTAGCCAGTCGTCCAAGGGTTATGACCCCCGCGGAAGATCGATTTATTGCTGTTGTAGCCAAGCGGAATCGAAGATCGACCTCCACACCAGTGACAATTATGGTTGCAGCAGCCATTGGTAAGACGATATCTGCCACTGCTGTTCATCGAAGGCTACAGATGAATGGTCTGTACGCCGGGGTACCACGAGTTTGTGTTCCTTTATCCGTCCAATCCAGAGGAGCCCGATTACAATGGTGCCGCCAGCATTTGAATTGGACTATGTCTGATTTCGGTAACGTTATGTTCACAGATGAGTCCACATTTGCCCTACAACCCGATGATCAACGTGTAAGGGTCTGGAGGGAACAAGGCACACGCAATCGGTACCAGAACATCATCGAATATCACGCATTCCGCGGCGGAAGCATCAAGGTCTGGGCTGGGATTTCATTGGGATATCGCACCGATCTGCACATCTACAGGCGAGGTTCTGTGACGGCTGTACGGAATCGAGACAAAGTCCTAGACCCCAATGTGAAACTGTACGCTGTAGCAGATGGTCCTTCTTTCGCTTTAGTGGACGATAATGCGCGTCCCCATACAGCTGCCATCGTTGACGACTTCCTGGAGTGTGAGGGGATTGCGCATATGGAGTGGCCAGCTAACTCGCCGGACCTTAATCCAATTGAAAATCTTTGGGATGCCCTCGGCCGGGTCCTATGTCGACGTTTCCCACCTCCAGCCATTCTCAGAGCTTTAGAAACTGCCCTACAGGAGGAATGGCGATTACTGGACTCTGCGGTGGTTGATCACCTCGTAACAAGCATGATCACACGCTGTAAACTTTGTATGCAGGTGAGGGGTGCTCACCTTCCCTATTAATGTCGGTTTTTATTGTTTGTTTTGAATTTTAAACATCATTTAGTTAATGATACAAATAGGACGTCATCTTATAATTTATGAAAATTCAATCCCACCCAAAACACTTCGTGTAAAATAAGTTGCCAAGACTCACATGCTCATAATGCTTTCACTGTTAAAAAGATATGAGATCTCATGTAGAGCCAAGCCCCTAACTCTACGAGGCCTAACTCTACAAGCCCTAACTCTAAAAACCTTATATCTTGGTCAAAAAGTATGCCTTGGCCGTTTCGTGGCTGTCACACAGACAATCCCATGGAGTTATGTAAAGGATATGGAGTATGCCAAGGCGCACTTTTTGACCAAGATATTAGGGTTTTTAGAGTTAGGCATGTATAGTGAGGGGCTTGGCACTATATGAAATTTGATAACTTTTTAACAGTGAAAGCGTTATGAGCATCTTGGCAACGTATTTTACATGAAATGTTTTGGGTGAGATGAAATAGTTCCATGAAACGGCCAAGCCATACTTTTTGACCAAGATATAAGGTTTTTAAAGTTAGGGCTTGTAGAGTTAGGCCTCGTAGAGTTAGGGGCTTGGCTCTACATGAGATCTCATATCTTTTTAACAGTGAAAGCATTATGAGCATGTGAGTCTTGGCAACTTATTTTACACGAAGTGTTTTGGGTGGGATTTCATTTCTTTTTGTAGGATGAGATCTGATAACTTTTTAACATTGAAAGCGTTATGAGCATGCGAGTCTTGGCAACCCCTTATTTTACATGAAATGTTTTGGGTGGGATTTCATTTCTTTTTGTAAGATGAGATCTGATAACTTTTTAACAGTGAAAGCGTTATGAGCATGTGAGTCTTGGCAACTTATTTTACATGAAATGTTTTGGGTGGGATTATCTATTACAACTAAATTTAGTTTTAAGATTATTTAAAAAATGGATTTTTTTTCAATACCCTACTTTTTTGTTTTTCTATTGGTCAACTTGTATATACAAGCTGTTTGCACTTTTGTAAGAAATCACATTATTACACAGTATTATTTAGGCCGAAGCATTGAGGGTACGACGCATTTCAGATCTTAATAAAATTCAAAGTAAAAAAGCTAGATAAATGAAACTTAGCGTATTTCATTAGTATGGTAACTGCATCTTATCCTGAAAATTTGAGCTCTCTAGTATTATCCAGGCCGAAGCTATGGGGGTTCGATAATACATAACCAGACCCAGCCCTTTTGAGGGGTTGGAAGGTGAAAGTTACGGATTTCTTAATTTTTTTGTTGTTTGTGTGCTAATCCTAGCCTGCATACCAAATTTCAGCTTTCTAGGACTTCAGGAAGTACCCTAGAGGTTTTGATGATCATGAGTGAGTGAGTCAGTGACGAAATCGACGTATTTTAGGTATTAATAAAATCCAAAGTATAAAAGCTAAATAAATGAAACTTAGCGTATTTCATTAGTCTGCTTACTGCATCTTATCCTGAAAATTTGAGCTCTCTAGTATTATCCAGGCCGAAGCTATGAGGGTTCGAAAATACGACGAAACACTTCCAGTAAAGGTGCGTAGTGCCCTTCCTGCCTTCGGCTCGTCTTGGCGGGGGCACTGCCGTGCCCCCAGATATTTTGTTTATCTCTGTATGTAATTCTTTGTTTTGTTTCATGAATAAGCGTAGAGCAACTTATTTGCAGCATTTCATGTCAATGAAAGCAGTACTTGTCCATTTTTTCGCATTTTACCGCTCCGTGCTTAACTTTTGGAAGTGAGTGTATTAAGCAAAAGCAAACACACGAACAAGTGATATTGTGTTTCCTCTTCAAATAAATATTATGAATCATTTAAGCAGAAAGTTGTCGACAAAGGAAACGAAGAAAGATCAGACAAGAAATGTGATATTCAATACTACAGTTACGTTATTAGTTTATTGATAAACAATGAAAGTGAGACGTATCAAAAAAACAATAGTGTGACAGATGTGCCAAATAAACAATGTGAAAGTGTGAAGAACTTCTTTTTGTGTTTAAATAAAGACAGAGAGATGGAACGGTTTGAAGCGAAAAGTCGGATAATAAGTCTTCATCCGATTTATGTTCCAATGGAGAATTCTAAACCTAAACGTAAAGAATTCATCGGTAAATACTGCCGTGTTTTCAGCAAAATAAGATATATATTTAGACGAAAGCTACAGAAAGATGGAATAATTTAAGTAGGAAAAAATATGTCGTTATGTGAATTTCTATGACTGTTTTTATTTTGGAAAAACGATTTATAAGTAGAATTATCCCTTTTGAAATATTGTGTTGCTTTCTATAAATTGAAGGTATTGTGACTCTTTATTAGATTAATTCCATAGAAGAATTATTGAGAATTTCTTGATAAAGTGATATTTCAATCGTAACTTCAAGAAATGAATTAGTTATTGTGCTCCCAGTGAATGATGGCAGCCCTGTTTTTGTGAGATCTGCGCATGTATCATCGATTACTCTGGTCAGGCACTTCCGTATGAGTTTATCACTGGACGTCGCCATTACGGTAAAGGCTTGTTACTTTGCAAAAGAGCATTGTATTTATAAATAATAATTTATTTATATTTATTTATTTATATAAATACTTATTGTTAGCAACTGGTATTGAAATAACGGTAAATAGTCGAGAGAAGTTTTAATTTGGCGTTATCAACATGTCTTTCTCAGTGAAAACAGACGTCGGGCGTCCATTGTGACAGGAAAACATAATTGATCAGCTACCGGAAGGGCTGCGCAGTTCAAACTTCCGCCGGTCATCTTTCATTTTGAGGACAATACTTAGAAACGGAATCGTATTCGAACATTAAGAATAAGAATAACCGGAACAAGATGTTATTTATTTAATTTAAAGAACTCTTTAAATTCCATCAATTTCAAATTCCCTACAACGATATTTCACAGAAGTTATCGTTCTGTTTTTTCAAGTTTCTCAAAATTTTTTATGCTTTTTCAAAATTTTACGAAACTTGAAAAAGCAAATCGATACCTTCTGTTAAATATCATTGTAGAAATTTGAAAAACTATTTTGTTTATTTATATATAAAGAAGAGATTTCTTACAATAAAGAACTCTTGTTAAAGAACCGCTATTAAGTTTAACTTATTATTTCGAATTCATGTAAAGTTTATTTACACTCACTTCCAAAAGTTAAGCACGGAGCGGTAAAATGCGAAAAAATGGAGAAGCACTGCTTTGATTGACATGAAATGCTGCAAGTAAGTACAGTGGAACCTCGCTATTCGTATACAATCCGTTGAAGGAGATAGTTCGAATGGCGAATCATTTTTTTCACATAAGATATCATGTAAATTGGATTAATCCGTTCCAGACCCACAGATGATAGCTTATTTAAACCTTTGTAATAATATTTTAAGCATAAAATACATAAAAATTATGAAAACGATATGGTTGATTTCGCCATGCCATATTGAGTTGCCAGGTCAGAGACACGAGTTCCACTTTCAAACTTCGCAACGAGTTCTTTTTTTCAATTCAATTGTCCTTCTCACTGCTTTCCTTTTAGGCTTGGTTGAAACAGTAATCTTTTTTGGATCCATGGCTTCACTATTTTTTTTAAAAATAACAAAAACTAACAATAAAATGATATAAAATTTCACGAAGCTTGTGTGGATGATGCGTAGCGTACGGAAGCTAGCTCGAGACCGAGCTGAAGCGACCGCGTGGCGCGGTAAGTAACAAGGTCACGCTGTCCGAATTGCGGGCAAGCGTACGAATGGCGAATTGAATTTTACTTGAAAAAGTTGGACGAATAACGAATTCTACGAGTAGAGAGGCATGAAACAAAACAAAGAATTACGTACAGAGATAAACAAAATATTGAATTTTATAAATTGTAAGATGACATCAGATTTGCGTCATTAACAAAATGATGTCTAAATTCAAAACAAACAATAAAAACCGATATTAATAAGGTATGTGAGCACCCTCACCTACAAAGTTTACAGCATGTGATCATGATTGTTACGAGGTAATCACCACCGCAGAGTCCAGTAATCGTAATTCCTCCTGTCGGACAATTTCTAAAGCTCTGAGAGTGGCTGGAGGTGGGAAACGTCGACATACAGCACGGCCGAGGCCCGAGGGCATCCCAAAGATTTTCAATTGGATTAAGGTCCGGGGAGTAAACCGGCCACTCACTCTCCAGAAAGTCGTCAACGAAGGCAGCTCTATGGAAACGCGCATTATCGTCCATTAAAACAAAAGAAGGACCATCTGCTGCAGCGTCTCTTACGGAAATTAACATTTTTTTCCTCTCCATGCTTAACCTTTGGAAGTGAGTGTACATCAGAATACACTTCGTTATTTTACTTGATAAAAGAGTTCTGCTTTTCCTTTATTCCTTATTTCTGTTGCAGTAGAACCTCATTATAACGGACCCTATTTTAACGGACGTCGCTTATAACGGACAGTTTTAAAAAAAATTGTCAGCCTACAATTAAGGCGAGCGAAGTGAAAGACCATTTAAATTTTGTTATTCAATATGTTGAACAATCGGCAATTGAAAATGTGTTTGAATATTACGAAAACTTACGGCGTCTCCGTCAGTTATTAACTGAAGAAATAAGCAGCAAACAAACCTAGCAGAAAATAAATTATTTTTTCAAATCCATGAATGTAAGCCAGCGGTCGGCAACCCGCGACCCACGAAGCGATTTGGTGCGGCCTGCGAGGCGTGTTGGAAGATTTTTTTTTGGTTGTTAAAATAGGTTTTCCGGTTGTTTTTTTTGGTTGTTAAAATAAGATTTTCCGGTTTTTTTTTTTTCTTTTTTTTTTTGGTTTTTAAAATAAGATTTTCCTTTTTGGCCCAAGTGCGGCCCGCAATAATCCCCACATAACATATTTGGCCCTTTTACGACAAAAGGTTGCCGGCCACTGAGAGACCTGGACCTTCTTGTTCTAATGCAGTGTCTACGTTTACATCTTTTTTAATTCAACTTGCTATGTTGAAGGCTGTTTTTTTTATTTGATATATAATAAACACTTTTTATAGCTAATTATTGTACTTTCATTGATGTACACGCTGCTGCATTACACCGCTGTAAGAATTATTTGTTATAAACCGGACTTTCATTAAAACGGACAACCTTCAGCCCCTATTAGTCCGTTATAATGAGGTTCTACTGTATTTCCTTATTTCACTATTTATTCCTATTTCTGTTAATACAATTCATTTGAGGAGGAAAATACTACTAAGCGAATTATTAAATTCAAAGTCTACTATTTTCCGAACTAAGTCATGAGTAAACTAATAAATCCTCACTATTCTATGATGAAACTGATGATGACAATAATGATAAACACGCGATGAAAAAGAAATTTACATCAAAATTAGGGCGGCATTTTCGAACAATTTTCAAATATTTATTAAAGTACATTATATCCGAAAATAAGACAAACAAAATAGAAAGAGCAAAATACACCAGAAGCCAGCTCAGTAACAAGAACCCAATCTGAGTGAAGCAGTCAACCTTCGAAATGTCCATCTACGCTCGATTGCAACCCAAGGCTGTTTAATTACGGGCCCAATTTGTATTAAAATCAATAGGAAGTTTATATTTGATACCTTAGACGTGATATAAAATTCAGCTACTTCACCCTTTTGTCTTTAATGATTTAAAATGATTAAAATATTGCCAGACTTACTTGCGCCTAATTTTAACTCTCGTCTTACGATGCTACATATATTTTGACCTGGACGGCATTCCCTCTTCTCTATATTTTCAGGCTTATCCGCTTCACAGGCACTTTCTGGTTCACCTCCTGAGGTGCAGGTGTAGCAAGTAATTGCATTAGCTATAGAGAAAAATAAATTATAAAGATTAAATAGATGAAGAACCTCGAATAATGCGACTGGCAGCTTTTCAAAGTGTCTCCTCTAGTTGTTATATAAAACTTCAAAATACTTTAAATTTGAAGATGTGAAGCCTTGCCCTCTGATGATCCTTCGAAGATATGGGAAGAGCGATTAAAGTATGAAGGAAAGGGTAAAGTTAAAGGATCTCACTTTACAGGTAATGCAAGACCCTTCGAGGCATTAGAGGAATACGTTCTAATGATTCTGACTATCACGATTGGTCTATTCCGACATCCGAAGGAATGTACTCCAGCATTTTCACTATATATATTTATATTAATGTTCTTTTAGCCATTTCAAATAAGCAAATAATTTACAAATAATTTACAGGCAAATGGGTGTAAATCTACTTTAAGTACATTGTAAATTCATTAGTTAAAACAGATTTATAAAACCATTCCATATGATTGCCTGTCAATTTGTACAGAGTAATTTCAACACATTTTGTATAAAATTAAATATCAAATTTGTAAATTAAGGTTCAACATCAAAGTTACGATCTTCAGGTATTCCTTTTATTGATTATAAACTGAACAATTTAAAACACATTTGTCCAAACTTTTCATTAGTTATAATTTTTAGCAAAGTGTTATGTCGTCTTAGCTAGTTGATAATTTTTAATAAACTAAATATCAAATACGGTATTTTTTTATTTTGTTGTAATCGATTTCTATATTCTTATATGAAGAAAAGTAGAGTTATACCCTCTTTCCTTAAACCCTAAAGGAAGTCTTCAATTGAAAGCATTTGAATGATTTTTTTTTAATATTTACATTTTATTATTTATCATTTTTTTTTGTTTATTTATTTATTTTATTATTTATTACATTATTATTTAGAACATTGTCAGGATAAATTTAGTCCTAATTGTGGTTAATCAGGATAGATTGTCAATAAAGACGAAACTGTAAAATTCCATCTTAGACTATTTTTCAGCTGCAAATTAACATAGGAGAAAATTATCCACAGAATTGCCGAAGCAGAAGTCGGCATCATTGTAATTTTGCTAATGTCTTAAATTTGCTTCTAAAAGTAAATATTGTTTTTAATCTGAAATGTAATTCATTCAATATATCAAGAAAATATTTTTGTAATTAATTGAAATAGGATATTTGTATTTCCTTTTTCTTCTTTTTCACTTTCTTCGTGCTCATTTCAATATTCTCAATAAACTTCGATGCAACAATGAGAATTCAATGGTCCACCATTTCAGATCTTCAGGCCTGAATTCTGTAAGATTTTTTCTTAATAATTCAACTTTTTCTGAAAGCACCCTTCAAAATATTTTGAAAATTAAACTGATATAAATACGACTGAATTGCAAGTTCTGTATTTGGACACCAGGTGCGCTAATATCAGATTTGTCAGTACAGATGAATGTCAATCATAACAATGAGTAGATTCCTTCCTAGTTTGCAGCAAAGACAGGAATTTGCCGTCCATCTGCCGATTGTCACCGAATGGATAGAATTTGCTTACTTTAACGGTAAGTCTAAAAAGGCCTATAGGGCTTCTCTGTAAGTTCAATACTGATGTACTTATAACTTCATGTCTATAATATTCGCCTATGTAGTATTTTGACTTATCAAAGACGGAAAGACGAGGAACATGTATACTTTGACTTAAAACTGAATCAAATTGTCTCTTCTCTCTTCAAAATTATAAGAACAAAGAAAACCAAATAAAATTTTGAAAGCACGTGGAATGATAAACAATCATAGTAGTTTATTCTAAGTTAACATATGATCAAGAACAGGTATTCATTTTAACCAAAAAAAAATGCAGCATATGAAATTTGAATGTTTAAATTCCCTGTAGTCGTATTTTAATTGGTTAATTTCAATTGTGATAACTTTTGTAAACCAGTAATGAAATCAATAAGATTGTATCTGCCTACGTTATTTATAAACAACTCCTTTTATTGCTTATATAATGTATGTAAAAATCTGTTTTTGTTTGTTTGTTTTTTTAGTGTTATTCCACAAGAATACATTTATAAAGTTTCCTTTTTTTTCTGAAATCTACTATTTTAATTTTTTTATTAGCCGAAAGTATTTAATCTAATTACATTAAATACTGTGTTAAATTCTGTTAATGCTGTCAAGCTGAACATCCGACATTAAGTAGTTCTGTTGGTCGAGAATCACTGTGAGGCTATACCTCCCTTACATCAAGGGCCTCAATGACCTGTAGAGGGAACTTTTACAGTCTTCTGTTAATAATTGCATTAATTATTTTATATTAAAAATTGCATTAATTATCTTACGTTATGTTATATTAAATATTTAATTACAGCAATACTAATAAAATTAAAATATTTTAAAGTTTAGAAATACTATAGATTATTACTGTTTAATACTATAGGTTAATGTTGAAGCAATTATGTTGAAGTTAATTAGAAATAGAAGTTTGATTTATGTGCTTAAATAATATCTCTATAAAATTATGTGAACTACAATCCTTCTATTTCTAACTTGATTTTATTTAAAGTTATCTGATAATTTAATTTGGAATAGAATAGCAATTTCCTCTAAAAAGCTTGTGAAAAGCTAATATGCAAATTATATTTGCATTTTTAGATTGATTTGCCATTTGTTTTAGAAGCAATGTTCTGCTTAAAATAAAGTTTGAGAAACACTCCTGGAAAGCAGTAATGGCGGTGATAGAAATTATCAGTTCATCAGTGTAAATAAAAAGCAGCAGTATTATTAAATACTTCAATGGCTTCAGCCTAACTGAAAAGTATAGTTTTATTATATTAAAAAGTTCCTTATTGAATCCGCTTAAACGTTCCATTAATTAAATTTATTTTAAACGAATTTCACAAATAACAAATTTTAATTTAGATTAAGAAATTATATCTGCAATAGCATTTCTTCGTGAAGATTTTGCAACAGGGATTAACTTACCTTGTGTAATCCATTGGACAATACATATAGTTATTAAGAGTATCCTTAATCTCAATAACATTTTCGACAAAATATTATAACAAGAGTTTCAGTAAAATTTAACAAGAAAACGAACTAAACGAACTGCGAAACAAAGTAAATCATTATCTTATCTGAGAAGATAGCATTTATCTGAGTCAACTTATCAAGGAATTCTGTTTATCTATTTTATAGTAAGCAAATATGATACTGTCTGCGAATGGGATTCTCTCCTGTTGTCCTACCTCTAAGGCATTCACATGTAAATCTAAAGTGAAAATATATCTTTTGGGCATGTAAGTTTTTCAATAGTAAGTTTTTCAATATAAAATACCGCAAATAATATTTATTTGGAATTTTTGTTTAATTAACACGATACTCTGCTGTAGGATATTTATGATAAGTTTCAATAGAAGTGGGATTAATTACATCAAAATCAACAGGAAGATAGTTAACAACAATTACTTACCACTGCAGTTTTAGGTTTCTAAAATATAAAGTTTCTGAAGTACACATGTTAATGATAACATGTTTTATATTTTTTCTGTCCCTGCTCCTTATGTAATTGGTCGGCTATACATTGAAATCAATCGAGATCTTTCTGGTATATCGGTATAACTATTTCAAATCTGCCCAACATTAAATAAAATAAAGTGTATTATTAAGAAATTTATAATTTTTTCTATTTTTCTTATTTGGAGCAAAATAGCTTTTAGGTACTTTTTTGGTATTCTGTTTAATGTTTGTATCTTCATATTGGAGGCACTTAAAAACACTCCAGAAAAGGTCAAAAAATATTAAAATTTTTTCGTTAAAACAAAATTCTCAAATTTATTTGTTATTTGAATACAGATAAGGATTCTGATAAAGTATCATCATGTAAAGATAAAATATAAATAATTAGAATGGAGATAAACTATCATAAAAGCTAAAAACAAAGAAAATGAAGATAGATTGATTTTTTTAGAATTGTAACTTAATCAATAATGGAGCTTAAAAATGGTAATATAGTACAATTGGTATTTTTAGCCGACTTTCCAGTAGGGAAAAGTGTGGCTGGTGAAATCACCTAGTCTGTGTATGTATCTGTCTGTCTGTTCAATAGCTTTTGAACTACTGAATGGATCTTCTTGAAATTTGATATATCGAGGTTTAGAGACAGTCTAACTTTTATATTCCAAATCTAACGTTTGAGCTTAACGTGTGTTGTGTTTTAAAATTTATATTTCTAAAAAGCAATAATAAAAACACCATATCTTATTAAAAATTGTATTTAAAACATTTAAAAATTGCTGTATATATATTACATTGTCATTGATAACTTTTCTATTTATATACAAATAAGCCAATTGAAGATTTAAAAATTACAAAACATGTGATTATTAAAAACACTTCTTCGCTTCTGTGGTCCCTCTATCGGAGAAATTTTCAATAAGATGAACGTCCTATCGTCTGCTATAAGTCCATCTTTGGGGTCTTCAAAAGGAGTATCCTCGGTCGTCTGCTTTTCCATTTTGTTTACTTCTTCCATATGTTGTTTGTCCTTGGAGAAATGCTATTTTCCATCTTTCTATTACAATTTCTTTCTTTTCTCCTTTCTATACTCCTTGAACCTGTAATTATCTAAATATTTTTTAATATTAACATTTGGTAGGCAATTATTGTATGGTTTAAGTAACGAGATGAAATAGGATTCCATAGCCTCTCTTCCAATTTTTTTTTTTTTTCTTTTCCTAATATTACAGCTTGCGTTAAATCAACTTCGTGTCCTGTATTGTAAATGTGTTTGGCAATAATTATTATTTATTTGAAAAGAAGGAAGTTTTGCTGCAAACGCGAATGAGGTTGCAAGCCAAGTGGACTGCAGAGAGCAGACAAAGTTTCAACTGCAGTACATGGTAGCAGACAGGGTCGCCCTGTGGGTGTGTGCACGTGGTCCCTGATCAGGAGGGGCCCCATTTTAATACTATAATTGAATCGCAAATATGAAAAAGGTACTGTCATAGAAATACCAAACTGAGAAAACACAAAAAAACCTTCCACATTCAAAACTAGAGCCAGCAATTAAAAATCCATTGGTGTGGTGTGAAACGACTGTGAAGCCGACCCATGCCTGTCATCTGTTTATTTTTAGATCAGTACGCAAATGTACAAAGTCATAATTAAAAATTTCGACTTAGTATCTTTTTCCAGATTATGGATGACTTAGGTACCTTTTTCCATGTTTTGCAATTATATTGTCACATTTTGCAGTTAAAATAAAATGTTTTATTTCAATTTTTTTTAGTACAAACTTAATCATATAAGTTATATATATATATATATATATAGTTATATAGTATCATATGGCAATGTAACACTAGAGCAAAAATAATGACAAAATGTAAAGCAGTATTCAAGTTTTTGACCTCCTGAGACTTCTGGAAAAGCCTGATTTAGTTCCCATTTAAATGATGCATGGGGTGAACCCAATTGAACCCATTTTCAGTCCTAACTCAAAATGCACAAAAAGTCGACTTACGTTAGTACCTTTTTCACATTTAAGGTTCAATCATGCGATTCAATTAAGCTTAATAGTAAATTTTTATACAAGCTCTTATTCATGAAGCAAAGCTTAACAACATAGATTGCACGATTTAAAAAATAAAAAGTAAATAAAATAAATTAACTGATACGTTTCCAAATACTGCCAATTTATTGCATATTTATTTCAAGATATTCTGTATCCGTAGCTACCGTGGAAAGGAGTTTTTCAAAATTAAAATTAACAAACTATTATTTGCGATCAACAATGTCCCAAGAAGATCTTACCGATTTACCAATAATATCAATAGAAAATGATATTATGAATACATTACATATAAAATTAATGAAGAATTTTATGGCGGCTAAAGCTAAAAGGATAAATATATAATAAATGATATTATATATGTCAAAGGACAAAATGTATTATTGCATTCTGATTTTTTTTTTTTTTGTTAAAATTGAATTTTTTTTTAAAAGCTAAATTTTATATATATACATACGTATATTAGGTATTTATATACTAAGTAAATAAAAATTTCTTAAAATTAATTTCATTTTAATTTGCAAATTCTATTTTATGGAAGTGCTGAAGTATAACTTTGAACAAACGCACCTCTCATCCACGGTGCGGCACTGTTAGCAGTAATGCACGTGCAATATCACATGAATTGAACATGCAATATACCATAGTATTTTACGAAATATCTTGAGGTTTCATCCTTATAAAATATCCCACAGTCAACAATTAGTTTTTGGTGATTATGATACCCGGAAAACATTCGCCTTGACATTCGCTGCTCGGATGATGGTGAATGATGCGTGGCCTTGGCGAATACTGTGGAGTGATGAGGCTCATTTCCATTTGAATGGTGCTGTAAAAACACTCATAACTGCTATATTTGCTTTGATCGTAATCCACTAGTTCATCATCAAAACCCATCAACATAGAAATGCCGGGTTGTGAGTTCGAGCCTCACCTGGAGAAAGTTATTTTATTTTCCTTTAATGAAGGAAGAAGATAAGAAAGCATTTTATATACCGTATATATACACAAAGTAGAGCATCGATTATCCGAAGCAATGCTGCACGGGGGGGGGGGGGGGTAATTCAGAAAGCCGTTCATTCACGAAAAAATTGTACCAGTGTCATAGGAGCAATATGAAACCCAGAAACAGTGATATATGTTAAACACAAAACCTTAAATTGTATTTTAAACACTGCTAATTATGGTCCAAGTCACGTTTTAGATAATAAATTACCTTTTTAAATCCGTCCTATGGCTTCGTTGCGTTGTTTTTGTCGTTACGCGTTTCGGGAACTATATCCAATTTTCAGACCTATCACTCGGAAAAAAATTAAATTTTTATTTTTAATTCGCAAATTAATTTTTTAAATTTTTGTCTACTGAAACGCCTTCGGTTAACCGATCATTCGGTTGATTGATAATCGGATAATCGATGTTCTACTGTACATTTCTAGCATTAGTCCAGGGGCATAATTGGTTACCGCATGGTACTTATCGAGCAATATTCGTAGAAATGGAGGGGTTGTGAGTTCGAGCCTCACCTAGAGAAAGTTATTTTAATTTCCTTTAATAAAGGAAGAAGATAAGAAAGCATTTTATATAAAGGGTGATTATAATTAAAGTTGGAATTTCACAACGCCCTAACTATAAAACTACCGGTCAGATTGACTTGATATTTTACCAGAACAATCGTGAGGTAATGGAATTTTGTTTGGCGAAGGAAAGAAATTGTTCCAAAATGTGCCGATAGATGGCGCTGTCAGGGTTCCCATTGCTGTTGTTGAGGTATGCAAATTACTGAGACGTGACATAGCTGTGATAAAAATGGAGAGCACGAGCGGTACACATAACAGTTTGCCTGAGTGCTTCATCATGACATTGACAAAGAAGAATCGCGCTTTGATCGCGAAGCTTTTCTATCAAAATGCTGACTCTGCGTTAACAGCTATCAGGAAGTTCCGGACATTAAAAGGCATAAAATCCAGCCCAATGACCACATATGGTCTGTGGAAAATGACCCTTACGAAAATTTTATATAGAATTCTAAAGAAAAACCTATAGAATATCGTTTATAGAGCCGTATAGAATTATGGCCCATTTTCTATAAGCTTGTTCTATAGAATTTTCTATAGAAATGTCTATAGAATCTCAATAGAA
>JAFIDM010014012.1:41493709-41519726 GCA_023159025.1 Thereuonema tuberculata | reverse complement strand
ATAGAAATAGCTTCAGCATTTCTATTGGATTACTTTTCTATAGAGGGCTGATGTGGGGATTCTATGGGATTCTATATAGAGTTCTATAGAGTATTTCTCTATAAAATGCATACACTTGTTTCCTATAGAAACAGCTATAGAATTCGTATAGAATGACTTTTCTATAGAGGGCTGATCTGGGGATTCTATATAGAGTTCTATAGATTATTTCTCTATAGAAATGCATATACTTGTTTTCTATAGAAACAGCTATAGAATTCCTATAGAATGACTTTTCTATAGAGGGCTGACCTGGGGATCCTATAGAGTAGTCTATAGAAACCTATAGAGCTCTATATGATTCTACCAACCATTTTCATAAGGGGATAGATAAATTCGAAGAGACCGGTTCATTTGACGTGAAACGAGGATAGAGGACGAAAACCAGTTGCTGCGGCGGCAGTGGAGGATGTGGCCACAGCGTTACAAGAATAGACAAACAGTGGCGCTGGAATCAGCAGTGCACGGGGAATTGGCCGAATGTTGGATATGCCTATCAACACAGTAAGTAAAGTCCTACGGCACATCTTGCGCTGTTATCCGTACAAGATAACTCATGTGCAGCAGTTGCTACCTGCTGACCTGAAAACACGTGAATCATTTGCAATACACTTTCTTGCCCGGATGGAAGTGGACAATGGATAGCCATGCAACATTCTGTGGTCTGACGAAACCCATTTCCATTTGGAAGGTTCTGTAAAAAAACAAAATTTCAATATATGGGCTACCGAGAATCCGTTCCCGCTACAGCCATTACCTCTTCATTCCGCAAAGATCACTGTGTGGTGCGGCGTAACGGCAGCGTTTGTCGTCCGTTCTTCTTCGAGGAGATCACTCCTGCGGGTCCCGCTACCTGCACCGTTACTGGCAAGCAGAATGAAACACTTTTGCGTAACCATGTCGTTCCGGTATTTTCAGCAGCGCCAGTTTGTGGATCGCACAATATTCATGCAAGATGGCGTTCCTCCGCACAGGAAGTTGCTACTCCTGTCACTGCTGAGCGCTCATTTCGGAGATAAGAGAATCATAAGCCGCCATTTTCCAACAGCCTGGCCGCCACGTTCCCCGACTTAAACCCATGTGATTTTTGACTTTGGGATACCTGAAGAATGTTGTTTACAGCGGGCGGATTGCGAATCTGGCCGAATTGAAGAGACGTATCACACACCACATTCATATCATCAGCACAGATACCCTCCGATCTGTTGTGGAGGGTATCTGTTGTGGAACCTTCCATTTTGCGCTTCCAACTAATAGCGGAACAAGGCGGACAGCATATCCAACAATTTATGCGTTAATCAACCGTAAGGTGTTTGTTTCATGAAGCTCCTTTTTTTTCTCTTGTCACTATCACTGTTTTCGCTGTAAACACGTACAGCAGGGATGCTCAGACTCGTAGTATCTGCGATCGACCACAAAATATTTAAGCGACAAGCGATCGACGGCCGACTTTTAGAACTATGCTAAGGCATAGCTACTAAAGAAAAAAGTACATATTAAAGAAAAATGCTTTTATTAAACATACTAGATGTAAAATATACATAATAAGTTACGTATCTAATTACATAATTGTAACATAGTTTTAAATTGCTAATTTTGACTGGATATTGATGCATGACACTTCATATCGTCCACGTACTTTTCGAAGGATGGCACGTAATTACTGAGCGTCAATGGCAAGCATGATAACAGGTGTTCATCAGTAAGCCTATTGCCATATTTTGATTTAATTCTTTTCATTTCTGAAAATGCAGATTTGCACAAATAAGTTGATCCGAACAATCTTGTTAACTAAAGAGCTATTTTTTTCAAAATTGGATATTTGTCTTCGGGTATCAAAGACCAAAATTTGGTATCTCTTGCTCTGGCTTTCAGATGTACATCTGACATTATCTGCAATACTTCATTTTGGACAGAAGAGATCTCCATATTAAAAGTGTTTGATATTTCAGTAGCAGATTTTTCAACGTCTTCACAAGAAAATGAATAAGTCATGAAAGTTACAATATCCGTCAGTTTATCGAAATCAGAGAAACGTGTTTCAAACTCGCTCAGAATGTTTTTTAGCTCTGTCTCGTAATTATCACAATTTAAGTGAGAACTTGCTCTTGCTTCCAAAACTGAAAAATTTTGAGATCCTTTTTGTTCAGTTGATTAATCACTAACTTCAATTTGTTTTTAAAAGAGTTTATTCCGGTAATCATGTCGATAATGGTTTGATTTTTACCCTGTAGCTCCAAGGTAATGATATTCAAATGATTGGTCATATCTGATAAGAAAGCTAAATGACAGAGCTATTTTTCTTTTTGAAGTATCTCAGTGTCGTCATCTCATTCATCTAGAAAAGAAATAATTTCAGATAGTAATTCCTGGAACCTTTTTATCAATTTTCCGCGACTCAATCACCTCACGTCTGTATAAAGAAGTAAATCAGTGTGCTCAGCAGATTGCTACTTCCAATTGCACTTTAAAGAGGCGTCTTTGCAAGCTTCGCGGACTGATAGATTTCACGATCTTCGTGGCAATGTCCATGACATCTTTCATATTTACTATTTTTGAACATAAAACGTGCTGATGAATGATACAATTAAATGTGAAAAACGATTGGAAGTCATTATTAGCTCGACACAATGCAACAACCCTTTGCTTCATCTGTTGTAATGCACACGAGTTTGTAAATCGGTAGCACATACTTTTTTATAAAATTCAGAAAAGCGTTGTAAATATCTTCTGCGCGAGTTTTTTCTTTGAGTTGTGGCATTGTCTACAATTCTTCTCTTCGCAGACATATCAGAAAATACCATTCGAATGAAAATACATAAGTGGTCAGAATCAGTCGTATCGGTGGACTCATAGAACTGCAAAGAATGGTATGTACATTCCATGATATCACTTTTTAGTTTGGTCTCCAAATCACTGCTCATGATCTCGACGCATCTAGTAACAGTTGGACGAGATAACTGGACCTCCTTGATGGCAGATATAATCTCTGTTTTATTTTTTAAGTCATTAAACAGTACGTCTGCCGCTTCAATAAATGCTTCTTTCACTACCGTTCCATCTTCGAAAGGTTTCTTGTGTTTTGCCAGAATGTAGGAAACTTTAAAAGATGGAATTGTTGCAACTACTGATTGTTTGGCTCGTCTAGTGAACATGGATTGCTGTGCTTTCAAACTACTTTTCAAATCTTGAAGTTTTCATCTTCTTAACTCACTCTTTTGCGGGACAAACACACTTATCTTTGGCCACAACAAACAAGAATTCGATCTCCCAATCACCATTAAAAGAGTAGGTTTTATTTTTTTTTTCGCCGAAATCATTTTATGTTGCAAATTCTACGTACAGGTATTCTAATAACTTAGTAATAATGAATGAGATAATGCTGCGTTTGCTTAACATATGAAAAACTAATTCTAGAAGAATCTGTAAAATTCTAGCCAATCAGTGCCCTGAACGTCGCGATGCTTCTGGAATATTCCGACCAATCAGAGCGCAAGTGACGCGATCGAGTGTTGTCTAGAGAACAATGCTTTCGATGTAGTGCGTATGCGTAATGAATGACAGGTCTTGAATTGAAACTACTTTTTTCAGCAAATAATTTAGACTAGAATTTTCGGTGTTCGTAATGTGTAATTATTTAAAAGTGGTCCCGTATGAGTGACCGCCGCAAAATGAGATTATTTTATATTGATACCTATATTATTTCTGCGATCGACTCCAAAAGCTCTCGCGATCTACCGTTTGGGCGTCCCTGACGTACGGTATTATTGTCTTTTCGCTAATAAATTTGTCATTAGCCCTTGGACTCTACTGTACTGTATTGTTTCCTTTCGGCTAACAATATTCCTGTGTTTCACGAATCCATTTAGGCTTTCCCCTGACATTATCCTGACAGCGCTATCTATCGCCACATTTTGGAACTATTTTTTTTTATTTTCCTTTAACAATGGAAGAAGATAAGAAAGCATTTTATAGAAATGGTTCTCACATTTCTCCAGTAGCGCAATTGGTTAGCGCACGGTACTTATAGAGCAGTATTCGTAAAAATGTCGAAGTTGTGAGTTCGAGCCTCACCTAAAGAAAATTATTTTTATTTTCCTTTCATAAGGGAAGAAGATAAGAAAGCATTTTATATATATATTTTAAACATTTCACCAATGGCACAATTGGTTAACGCACGGTAATTATAGAGCAATATATATATAGAAATGCCGGGGTTGTGAGTTCAACCCTCACCTGGAGAAAGTTACTTAAATTCTCCTTTAGTAAAGGAAGAAGATAAGAAACACTTTATATAGATATTTCAACATGTCTTCAGTGACCAATTGGTTAATTCATTGTACTTAGAGAGAAGTATTCGTAGAAATATCTTGGTTGTGAGTTCGATCTTCACCTGGAGAAAGTTATTTTCTTTTTCTTTTAATAATTGGAAGAAGATAAGAAAGCATTTTATAGAGATGTTTCTAACATTTCTCCACTGGCGCAATTGGTTACCGAGGAGACTTATAAAGCAATATTTGTAGAAATTCGAGATTGGGAGTTCCAGTCTCAGCTTGAGAAAAGTATTTTATTTTCCTTTAAGAAAAGAAGAAGATAAGAAAGCATTTTATAGATCTTTTTTATAACATTTCTACGGAGGAGCAATTGGTTAATGCACGGTAATTATAGGGCAGTATTCGTAGAAATTCCGGGATTGCGATTTCGATTTTCACCTCGAGAAAGTTATTTATTTGTCTTTAATAAAGGAAGAAGATAAGAAAACATTTTATAGAGATGTTTCTAAATTTTTCCAGTGATGCAATTGGTTAGTGCACGGTACATATACAGCAGTATTCGTAGAAATGCTGGAGTTGTGAGTTCGAGCTTCACCTGGAGCAAGATATTTTATTTTCCTTTAATAAAGAAAGATAAGAAACCACAAAAAACTGTTAGACATTTCATATAAAATGCTACTTTATTACAAAAAAAAACAAATATATACTCTCCTGAAAACGACCAATATTTCGTTAATCGAACAGATCAACTTTTTCGAGGTCTCAAATGTAAATAAATAAAAAATATACAAAATAAATAAGAGAAGAGAAAGAAAAGAATCTTACCTCTCTCTAATTAATACAAAAATATAACAATACAATAATCAGACTTCACACTACATCGTGTCATTTGTTACAAAACAAAATTAACAACTAAAACAAAAGATATTTATTGGGAAAAACAAATCATTGTTGGGAGAATGTGATCATTAATTAAATTTTAAAATTTCATTTAATCTCTTATTTTTCTTTAAAAATTTTCTAAAAAAGCCTAATGTAATTTCATTAACTCTAAGATACTTGTTTTTATTGATACATTTACAACAATTTATTGTGCATGATTCTAAAATTTCCCTCATATGTCTATCCGTAGATTCAAAAATTACATATACTAAAGGATCTGGGTTATGATTAAAATTTGAACAGTGTTCCGCCCAGTCAGATAGATTTATGTGGTTATTTTCGTATGCTCTGATATGTTCATTAAGCCTCTCTTTAAAGAGTCCGACCTGTGATTCCAATATAGTCCCCTATCTCGTTCTCTTTGCAGTCTCTACAACATAATAAGTAGACAACACCCATCTTATGTAATATCTTCTTTTCAATCAATATTTTCTTAAATAAAACATTATCTTTGTAAAATACTAAATTAACCTTATTAATTTTACAAACTTCTTTGATGTTTTGTTGATCTTTAATCCTATCGGTAATTTTACTGTTTTAAAACTTTTGGAGACATTCCTATCTTTAATAACTCTGTTAGAGAATATTTCAAGAAGAAACACATTATCAAAGATAGGAATGTCTCCAAAGATAAAAGTTTTAGAACAGTAAAATGGAAAACTATCACACAGACCCCCTCAAATGACGACTTGGACTCTTCGCCTACCACGTGACATAGGCTAAAGCTCAAGTTATCGTAGACAAGCAGTACAATACCCCCGCACCACCACAAAAAGTGACCCCCCCCCCCCCCAAACATAAGTGGAGCAGTCTGGTTGAATGCATTCCAGGCGTCAGAATCGCCACAGCTTGTACTAGAAAAATCATGACTATGAGGTACAAAAAATGCAGAGATGGCCGACATTACGGAAGAGCGAATGGCAATCGCACAGAAGCTGCACGACTGTACCTGATGATCCTATCTCAGCCAGATGACGATGAATAGCACTAAATGTGTTCCTGGATGGACAGTGTACCAGGAAACCTTTCCGCAACGACACCGTCCACCCAGGAACACATTTAGTGCGATTCTTCGTCGCCTGGCTGAGACAGGATCATTTGCGCCCGCTACTGTTGATAAAGGCAGAGACCAACACAACAGAACAGAACACATTGAAGAACAGGTGCTGGATGAAGTTGCACAAAATGCTGGTACGTTCACTAGAAAGATTGCCAAAGAAGTTGGCATATCCAAGCAACGTGTGCACAGAATTCTCCAAGAACAGCTTCTCTATCCATATCACATACAGAGAGTGTTAGGTCTGTCACCCACCGATTACCCTCCACATGTGGTCTTTTGCACATGGTATCTGCAACACTGTGTTCAACCTACTTTTGCGCTGTCTGTGCTTTTCACCGATGAGTCTTGCTTCACGAAAGATGCCATTATGAATTTTCATGACGTTCACCACTTGTCCGATGAAAACCCGCATTCTATCACGCAGTCACGACACCAATAAAGGTTTTCTGTAAATGTCTGATTGGTATCATCTCATCGGGTCGCCGATAGACTAACCGGCGATGCTTACAGCGATTTCCTGGAAAAAGAGTTGCCTACATGTCTAGAGGATGTTCCTTTGCACACTCGTCATCACATGTGGTTTACGCATGATGGCGCACCACCTCATTTCAGCCGTACAGCCCGATGACTTCTGAACCAACGTTTTCCTGACCGTTGGATTGGAAGAGGGGACCAACAGCATGGCCTCCTCGTTCCCCTGATTTAAAACCTCTGGACTTTTTCGTATGGGGTTATCTTAGAGCATTACTGTACAACACACCGGTTCCTGACGCCCACGCAATGCATGATCGCATAGTGAATGGGTGCAACACAATTCGACGTGCACGTGACATCTTCGATCGTGTTCGGCAGTCGATGAAACGACGTTGTATTACGTGCATTGCGGCCAGTGGAGGACATTTCGAGCATTTTCTGTGAAACTGACACCCTGTATTTTTGTTTATAATAATTTGGGGTCGTGAAAATAATAAAATGATTATTTCTAATAAATTCGTTTCTGCTACCAGCCTGACCTTCCTGTGAATGATGCACGGGGGCCTGAACACAACCAAATTAATACTCACCAAACCTTATTACCTAGAATATGAACAATACTTGAATGAGGGTCAAAATCACTTGTATCTAACTTTAGATAGCAATTAACCGGAACAAAATGACGATGCTGGGCCCTTTCCCGCCAAAAATGAACAGCTGATCGAAGAACCGACCCCAAATAAATAATTCAATAACTGTTTGATAAAATGTGTTAATAATCTGTAATGTTCTTTCTCAACAATTAACGCTAACTTTAATATATGTAGATGAGATAAAGAATTTCTGTTATTTAGTAAATATTAAATAACAAATTTTCTTGTAACTTTACCTTTATTTAAGCATGTATGTAATTAAAAAAAATATCAAAATAAACACTTCAAGGCTCGTTCAAAGTTAACACAAGAACAACTTTTATTGGAGAGAAAATCGCCAACCGGACAATGAATATGCTTTCGCACATTGAGCCAACATCAACGAGAATTCTGTACAATTATGGAATCATCAGCAGAATATATTCGTTGATGTTTGGCTCGCTGCGCGGAAGCTTTACCCAAAAGCATTCTCGGTCCCGGGAATGGGCCGCCAGGATAAACAACCATAAAATAAAAAATGATCCTGGAAGATCCAATATATTAACCCTTGTCCTCTCACTGAAAGGCACTAAGGAAATTAATCACAAAAAGGCAACATGATAAATTCAATAGAAAGCAAGTTTAACGTCCGTAATCATTCATAAATGGAGAGAAAATCGCCAACCGGACAATGAATATGCTTTCGCACATTGAGCCAACTTCAACGAGAATTCTGTACAATTGTTTCATCCTTATTATGGAATCATCAGCAGAATATACTCGTTGATGTTTGGCTCGCTGCGCGGAAGCTTTACCCAAAAGCATTCACGGTACCGGGAATGGGCCGCCGAGATAAACAACAATAAAATAAAAAATGATCCTGGAAGATCCAATATATTAACCCATTGTCCTCTCACTGAAAGACACTAAGGAAATTAATCATAAAAAGGCAACAAGCATTCTCGGTCCCGGGACGTTAAACTTGCTTTCTATTGAATTTATCATGTTGCCTTTTTGTGATTAATTTCCTTAGTGTCTTTCAGTGAGAGGACAATGGGTTAATATATTGGATCTTCCAGGATCAATTTTTATTTTATTGTTGTTTATCTCGGCGGCCCATTCCCGGTACCGTGAATGCTTTTGGGTAAAGCTTCCGCGCAGCGAGCCAAACATCAACGAGTATATTCTGCTGATGATTCCATAATAAGGATGAAACAATTGTACAGAATTCTCGTTGAAGTTGGCTCAATGTGCGAAAGCATATTCATTGTCCGGTTGGCGATTTTCTCTCCATTTATGAATGATTACGGACGTTAAACTTGCTTTATAACAACTTTTATTATTGATAATATTTTTTCTTTTCCTCTCTTTTCGAACACAAAATATTTTAGAATAAGTTTCATCACACAAAATAATGAATTTATAAAGAAGACCCTAGAACTCTTTATCTATATGGCCATATAATTTCCCTTGTACTTCTATGAAACAATCCCTTCCCGAAGCTTCTCTGAATCCCTTTTAAACATTATCAACTTCAAAAATAGGAACATACAAAGATTATATTTCAAAACAAGGATACAAATGTATATTTTATATATTATATTTAACGTACACAACTTTTGCCCATATCTTTGGCTTAACTGTAAATTACAAGATTAAATGATAGGTAACACTCTGTAATAACCCTGATTAAACTCCGTTGGAGCCTAATCTTTCATTTATTTTAAAATGTTCTTTTAATGCAAAGTCTGTTTCCTTTTCGGACAAATCTATTGATTGATTAAACCTTTTTTTTTACAAAAGTTTATTACACAATAATATGTCTCTGTGTTTTTCACACTTGTATGAGTATTTATATACGATTAAATATTTGACTGCTTCAACCTCCCTTGAGGAAAAATGGCTTCACCCAATGTAATGTCTCTTCTGCCTTTCCTCTGTTTTTTTTTTTTTATTTATTTATTAGAATCCAGTGCAATCCTCCCGACTCAATATTCTCACAGTCTTATTATTGAACAAGTTTAATTTCTCCTTCCTTAATTTGAAGAAATTGACAGAATTTATTTTTCTGACTTTAACATATTTTACAGTACTCATTTCCCCCACTTTCGTTAACGAAACAAAGTTTAAGTTTTATCGCCTGCAGTACGATACGAAGTTCAGCTGAATTTACTTCCTGCACACATAATCTTCAATTAATTTTGTCAATGAAAGTAATCTTTCCTTTAGTTCTTTCGGTCGGTCCTTCTTCTTTTTAATAAAATGGGAAACTACTTACGAACTATTCGTCTCGTTGTTATGTGTCGAGTCCGTCCTGTCCGTCGGGTACTTCTCTTGGTTTGTCCGGCCATCCTACGGTGTGTGATTCGAAGATAGGTTACACCATCGCTTACGACGTTTTGCTCTTAATGGCATAATGTCGTTTCCGATATAGGCACAAAATTTCTTGTTAGAATGTTGGCTGGATTGTCTACTGGAATCCTTCCAGCCATGACAATTATTGAACACACTAGCGTGCGGTTATCGACGATAAATCTTCGCCATCCCGAAGATAAGGCACCAACCGCATGGCTCGAACCCCTGGCACAATCTCCGAAAGCATTGTCCGTTGTTTTGAAACAACTTCAAAAATAAAATTAAAAAAAAATAAACAGTTGAAACGTGATAGTCTATGAAAATTACATCTCCGTTGCTGGTCGGTCTTATTCCTCCGATCCCGATCGCCCTTCTCCTCTGCACACACACACTAAAAGCCTCTCACAACACCGTTTTCCCGCCAAAACCCAAAGTTTCAATTTCCGACTGTCCAATCGGAACACAACAAATCACCCACGTGATCTGACATTTCCTCCACCGTGAGTTTTCTGTCGTTTCCTGTTTCCCAGGAGAAAACACAAAATAATCACTAACCACTTGACTTAAACGGAACATTGTTTTTCGACCATTTCTCTTTTCGTTTAAAATATTCACTTTTAAAATCAAAACATAATAAATTCCAAAGGAAGAGAAATTTAACTATTTTTTTTATGATTTACAAACATTGTTTAATATATCATAAACATAAACATTAGGTATATAAAAATAGAATAATATTTATTATACACCACAAATTTAAAATTATATTAATAATCAATCAAACTTTTACTTTTATCAAAATAATTGTCACGCGTTGTCAAAACGCACCGTGACAAAACTGAGCACTGTACGGCCAACACCTATGTATTGTTGCATTGTTCATATCTTGCAAATAAAGCATTTCCAGAGACCCATGTTTATATGACATTTATTCGTTGTTTTGCATGATTGAATACAACCTTTAAGTTTGGCAGCACATTTCAAGTACACCCTGTATATCGTGGAAGAGGAATTTGAATGACATATATTCGTGATCTATGGCCCCGTTTATCAAAAGGTCCCAGGTTTATCTGTTGAGGTAGACAGAACGCATCGTCTCATCGTTTAATTATTGAAGGCCTAATTGTTTAATTAATGAATGCATAGTTATTTCATATAATGGATATAACATTAGTACATCTTCATCTCCATATTCACTAATCCCTTATCCTGCTTTTCGCAGAATCAGGAACATTGAGCTTTTCTTCCACTTGATTTATTCTAAGATACCTGCCCAGTTACATTCTAAGAAAATAAAATGTGTCAGATAGAGATCAATGTTTCTTATCTTGATAATTTTTATTAATATTATTAATTTGTTTTTATTGGAATCCACGAGTGATACTACGTTTATACAACGAATAAAAAACATCTATCTTATTTAAATAATTTCGTAATTTAATGATTTACTTTTAACATTTTTTTTTATTCTGAAAATGATAACAAGGAGATCGATATCATAAAATTAATTATGCAAACTAACACATTGCAGAAAAATGTCGAAATTCTAATGACTACAAAAATTAAATATATAAGGCCATATATTTTGATAAAACTCATTATCATAACTATCTTGATAATGAAAAATTTTATATAATCTACATCTTCGGGAATGAAAGTGGTGATATTGGAAAAGTAGAATAATAGAAATAAAATGATTGTTGAATTTACAGGTACTTTTTCATACATTATGGATTGTTAGGGACTCTGTACACAAAATATAAAAGGGGGAATTTTAAGAAGATTCTCTACATCCTAAACTATAAATCGTACAAACATAAGTAAAACCTTAGTCTGAAGGTTGTGATTTGTATATCAAGGGAAAATGCGAATTCCTGTCTTCTATTGCTTCCTGTCTTACGGGGAGTGGATGTGACCGTAAATAAAAATTCCGCCATCTCCACAGCCCGAACTTCCTGAAAAGCTTGCTTCTTGTAAAGATATAGCAAGTGGCCGAAAATGAAACAAGTACTGGATTGCTATGGTTTCATTGTACAGTATTCGTATACAGTTTGGCGTTCAATATTTATTTTTGTTCCATTTTTACCTTTTCCAGGAATGTGAATACTCATAACAGTCAGCTCTAAATAATGAGAAAGTCATAATTTTTCCTTCCCCTCCTGGACTCAATGTATGGTTATCAATGAGACTTTATCAGCTGTATTCTGCAATTTCTTCGAAGTTACGTTTCAATAGAGTATTCTACGGCTACTTTTTATATCTTCATAAGTATTATTTTAACTAGGAAAAATTAGAATAACAAAACATACCCATATACGCACACATACATTACACAAATTAGCCTTTCATTTTTACTTTCTTATATCAATTTTAAATTACATTGAGGAATAAAATAACTTAACAAAAAGTTTTCATTTTCAGATTGGATAAAAAAATAAGATTTCATAATGTACAAGAGACTATATTGACCTAAATATATTCCATTTTTTACAAATAATAATAAAAAAAAATTAAAAAATCAAAATAACAAAAAAAAGGAAGAAAAGTCCTCGTATGCCGTGATATCGTTATATAATAATTGCGGCCACAAAGCAACGTACGAACCACTATATCTTCACAAACACGATCTAAATAAAACCATTCTGGATGCCCGATAGGCGTTGAGAATATACTTAAGTTATTATTACGAGACTGGAACAGAAAGTGACGGCAGGTCGTATTTTTTCCCATCTCTACAAGTCTTAAGTTTTTTAGTAAGTTTTGACTCATGTCTTTCGACTTGTAGTTTTGGGCTGTAGAGATGATTCAGACTGACGGACAGCATGAACATAAGAGCTTTCCCTAGTTAGACTTTTTTGTGTCTTAAGGTGTGTCTTACGGTGGTACGAAAAGAGATGGGGGAAATACCATTAGCCAGTAATGTATTTGTTTAATATATTAAAGATAAACAAAATTCCTTGATAAAACGACTTGTCAGAAAAATGATATATTCGCAGATAAGATAATTGATGCTGATGTCATTACAAATGGATTTACCTGTGTTGTAATTCATTCAGTAAGTGTTGATTTCTCTAAATATTCTGTTGTGTTATTTTCGCTTAAAATGTATTTCAAATTAGGGATAATTTTGACAACTGTATGTATTTTGGAAACTATTTCAATAGGTAAGTGACTCTTCAGACAAATCTATAACACGATGTCGCTATTTCAAGTGTCATATTTTTAATCTATATTTGAAATTACGGTGAAATTTGAAATTTCGATGTAATTTCGTGAATTCTTGCAGAGGAAAGGAAGTTTTCTGTGCTGGTAAAATGTGCTGGAAAACAGTATTTTTATTCATATTGAATAACTGATTGAAACATGCTTTACAGAATTATTTTTTTCCTTTTTCTTTGAGTGAAGAACAATTCATTAATTAAATTAATTATTGATACCAGATTTATCTTTACATTTGATCTTTATTTATAATCTTGTGGAAGAAAATTAATGCTCTATATGAAATTATGTCAATCTCAGCTATCCATAGGATTGTATGACTAAGTGTGACCGCAGGGGGCTCTATTTTGTGGGTGAAGAAGACCAAAATAATCGTGCTTATATTTTAAGTTAAACTTATATAATCATAGTTTTTAAACTAAAAAAAAAAAGTCAGTCGTTTTAAAATTTCAGTCTTTCAAAAAAAATTCTCTGTGGTTTTTGGGGATGGACTTCTAGAGTCATTTTGAGGAATGGAAACGGTGGAGAAAAAAAGATAAATGTGTCTATGTTTAAGTTGTTATAAATAAGCTACATAGCTAATTTTGTGGAAAAATGTTAAATGGAAATAATGTTCTGCGATTCTTATTTCTCTGCATTACCTTGCTTTAAGAATTTTTTGTGTTCTTTCAGTCGGATTTTTACTTCTCTAGCTGTTTCTCCTACATAAGAAGAATTACAACAGTGAACATTGAATTTCCATTAGGATTAAAATCACAGTTATTTGAACGCTGGAGGAATTTAGCCACACTCAAACTTCCTTTACCATTCAGTCTAAGATTGTATTTTTGAAAAATTGGTTTTAAGCCTCTAAAACGAGAAGAAGTTGAAAGCATTATTGTCTTAATGTTGTCTACTTCACTCATTTCTTGTAATAGTAATCAATGTACATTTGATCGACTTACAAGAAATGAAAAAAAATATTCAAACTTAGCAATTACCCAGAGAATTTAATAAATTTAATATTAAAGAACATTTAATTATATGATTAAAAAGATATTTCATATCATATGTTCAGAAAACATTTGAGTTTCTAAAATATACATTTAAGTTGACTGAAGCACTTTACAGTTCCTTCTACTATATAATAACAAAGCATTTGTATTTTTGTTAAAATTTATTATTTTAATCTTAAGTAAATAAAAATTCATTGAATCATAGAAGTTGCGAAAGAGATGTTTTGGGAAATGGGGAAAACTCATAAGGATTGAAATCATAAGAATAGAAATGATAATATTATTGTATAGATCTTAACATTGTAACAGTCACTCGTTTTAAAATGTGGAGGTAAAATTGTTTCAATATTACTGATAGTTTCTTTTCACCTAATGTCGCAGTAGATATTGTTTTGGTTCTCTGGGCTAATAATCGAGGTTTTACCTTGTAATCAAAGGGGAAAAAAAATCAGCGGGTTCTACTTTCCAACCAAATAAACATCAGGATCCGCTTCTTCCACAGTAACTAGCTACGTACACTGTCTACCCCTCACTGCACGTTTACAATAATCATAAGAAGGCGAAATTGTTTGTATCATTTTAAAATATCATTATGTAATCTACTTAATTTAGACTGTGTTTGTCCTTTTCTAATTAATCGTGGTCATTTCTTTTTCTTAAAAGCCAATGGAATTACTTGTTACAGCTGCACCTCAGGAGGCGAACCAGAAAGCGCCTGTGAAGCGGATCCCCCTAAAGATTTACCTAAAGTGCAATGTCGTCCCGGTCAAAACATTTGTAGCATCATAAGACGAGAGTTAAAATTAGGTATAAGTAAGTATAACACTTTTATTAATTATATTTAAATCTTATAAGGCAGCTATGATTATAATAACTTATTAGTTCCTGGTAGCAATGCTTTCTTCCTTTTTATTCCTTTTAAAATAAGGAATAAAATTCGTTTCATCTTTTTTTTTTTACATATAAATCATACAAATGACATAAACGAAAAACATATGTTTATTTTCAAATATCTGCTGAATAAAAACATTAGTTTTCTCATTTTCTGCACAAATGAATTAATCCCGCACTATTTACTTAGATTAGCTAAAGCCGATTAATTTTACTCAAATAAATCCATGCGAAAAGATATCATTTGGTAAAAATTTTAAAAATGAAAGATCTTAATCAACAAATATTTAACTTGCTGTAGGATCAAATGATAAATGAAACAAAACCAGCACAAATCTAAATAAAAATTGAAATTGCCTCTCTGTTTTAGATATGGGGAAGGAGTTGGGAACATCCGTTTCTCATCAGCCCAACCCCGCCTTCCCCTGATATGAATGATCTTCTACAGTTCTTAAATATGTGTATACCAAGTTTCAAGAAGATTCATCCAGCTGTCGAAAAGTCTTAAATGGACACATAGACGGAGACTGTCTTATCCTACAAAAGTAGTCAACAACAGGATTTGGGGATTTTATGGCAGAGATTCATGATTATTCGAATGATATAAATACCAGAGTTGACAAATTATAAATCACAACTTCTGTATCAGTAATTAGGTAGCCTTTGTAAGAATTGTCTTCAGAAATGAGTTGTTGGTGGAAGGTGATGTTAAAGGAGATTTACGCCCCCCCCCCCCTCTGCTGAATCAGAAGCAAATAAGAAAATACGTCATCGTTCAGAGAAATCCCATCACCATCAAAAGCAAACGATTAAACCTCAGGAATCACAAACAACACACTACAAACCTCCAGACAAATCTTACATATCAGATCAACATTTATTGGTTCCAATATATATGTTGTTATTTTCAGAATTTATCAGGGAATAATTAGTTGATAAGATTTCTTGGTATATCTTTTTACAGAATATAATTGTTCCTTGGAAATTCATATTTTTAACAATAATATTTGTTAATCAGATATTAAGAATGAAAAATTCTTCCAAAAAAAAATCCACTGACTAAATTGACGAGTTTTACTTTCCTAGTGAAGTAGGCTAATAAACTTATTTTGAGATGTTGGAAGTTAGTTTTAACTGAACTATTGTGAAGTCCTATTTATTTTAGGTAAATGGGACTCTTAATCCCAGTGCGATAGTAGAAGGCCTCCCTATAGAAAGTGAAACATCTAAACGTTTCTTAAACCATAAAGGCTAGCTCGTGGTCTCTGTAACTATTAATTGCAGGGATTCTCAAACTGTGATACACGTACCACTAGTGGTACATTACGTTGTTTCGGGGGTACAAAAGCATAACTACAAAGTAGTAACAAAAAGACAGATTGACTATAATTTTTTGATTTTTTATTAAGAAAAAATAATCATGATTTTTTTAAAAAAAAAACTACGATTTTTTGACAAGATTGTTTATTCTGTTATTCTGTTTATTTTATTCTATTCGTCCTCTTATCATAAACGCATACTCTTGGTTGCAGAAAATCCAAATTACTAAAAATGCACATGGTGGTAGACTACATGAATTTGTAGTAGTTCATTTAAGTGGTATAATATTCCAAAAGTTTCAGAACCGCTGATTTATTGCACTATTCTTTTGAATAAAATTTAATTCGTTTTTCTTAATTGTCAAAGATAAATTTCATTTTTAATGTCAAGTCGTACTACACCAAGCTTTCCACAATGATATTTATTGTTAGTATTGATTATTGAATTTTAAATTAACAAAATAATTAAAGTAATTTTATAATTTTAGAACATAGGTGATAATATTAAATGTTATTTTTAAAAAGAATTAGAAATTAATAGGAATTCTTCTAAATTTTATAACAAAGCAATGTCATTACAATACAAACTAATAATGAAAATAGTAACTATCTCGACCAAAGAATATCATTATTATGAATATCATTGTGGAATACCATTATATTCCACAAATACTCAATTATATAATAAAATATTTTATTTTTCTTTCAATCTACATCGATTCCCTAAATTTTCTGGCAATAAATGTACATTTGTAATTTTTTTTAAATATTTTGGTAATGAATTAAGTAGATACTTAATAACTAACAAATAAACTAAGGATTCTATTAAAGAGAATATAAAAATTTTAACAACAAATCTGGGCAATGGTTCGCCTGTCCTCAACTTATTCCCATTGATCGTGGAACCAGCAGTTCTTATCTACAGAGATCCCAAGGGGTACATCGGCCTATAGAGCCGATGAACTGAACTTTATTAATAAAAAACAAGTTAGGGAAATCGATTAGTAAACCAATCACAATGCTTCGCAACGTCTTCTGATAAGAAAATATCATTGATGTTGCTCTTATTTCCTTATTATTGTAAATGTGATTGTTGCGCATGCAAAAGACGCAATCGTTGCGATTGTTGTGATTGTTGTGCTTAATGATTATTTAATGCGATTTTAATGATACTTGTCCTCAAAAACGGGAATATAAGTCTTCTAATCAAGATCAGAAGACTAAAAATAATTTTTCCAGTAAATTTAAATACAGTATCGTATATAACATAAATATAAAATTTAAAAAAAATAAACTATTTTGTTCCCTTTTTCTTCATATCATCATCTATCGGGTCCTGACAGCAATGTAGTGGGTGGATTGTGAACTATAGTAAAACTGATTAGTAGTATCATAGACGACCATTCAGGGAAGGATGTAAACCTACTTTTTAATATCATATAGGATTATAGGGAAAAGATTAGATGAAAAACCAATATATTTATTATTGCAATAAATATTATAAAATTTAGTTAATTTCCAGTTTCATTTGTGTTGATTGACCTCTTCCTGCGTTTACCAATTCAGTTATTAATAAAGGTTTTTTTTTATTACTGAAATCTTTTTTTTGAGATAACTGTTGATATCTAGCAATTAAATGGCACTTAGGGAAGACAGATTGATTTCATATCTTTTTTTACTTTTTTTTTCTTGTGTCTATCTTTTCGTTCAATACTTTTTAATTGTATATAAAAAGTATTAAACGAAAATAATTTGTGTGTTTATCAAGTTATATAGTACTTATGTTGAGAATTTTTTTGTGGAGTTAAATCTTACTATTAATTAATATTACCTTTTAAAAACTAAATAGGAGCATTTTATCAAAACAAAAATTAGTCTAATTTGTCTTGAAAGGAATTACTTAAATCCCTGTAACTTAACTTAGGTGCAGAGCAGATAAAGTACAAAAACTTAAGGTTCAAAGAAACAAACATTTAATACTTGGTAAAATGATTCTTCTACAATCAACCTGTTTCTTCGGAAATCATATCCTTTTCAAACTTGTATGATTCACTTAACTTGTATCAAAATATTAACGATAAATGTTCATGTGTTAATATTAACTTTAATGAGAGTTCAAGATTCTTTACTTTCATCATTTAATGATTAGTTCTTTACTTTAAACCGTATCCGGTAATAACATCTTAACTTTTAACTTGAGTGTTCTACGATGAACAATTTAACCCTTGAAAGATATAGTCTTTAATCTTTAAACTTTGATTATCAACCTTTAATCTTTATTCACTTATTCTTTATTTCGTTGATGATCATTAATCTTGGACTTTACTCTTTAACCTTTAATCTTTTGGTGACTTGAATTAATCCACGTATTCTGCGATCTTTAATTATAAATGGAAAACACTACTTACAACAGTTCCAGACATAAATCATTAATGCCAAAGATCCGTTTCGTTCTTTTTTCTGTATTTGTCTCCTTCTAGAATAAAGTAAATTACCCCCTACTTTTCTATGCTATATCTACGTCAATATCTATGGTTATTAATCTACAATTCTTAGTACTAGAGGGTGCGAGTTTCAATATTAAAAATTTCCTTTGTCTAATAATTTGAAGGCAAGTTATGTTCTCCAACTTGTAATGATTTCTGATATGACATCTTATCCTCAATCACTTAAATATATACAAGTTATAACAAAAGGATTCATAACAGAAGTCATAACTTTAACATAGTATTCTGAGGCCTGTATAAATATAAAATCTTATAAGCACGTGACCAAATAATTAAAGGAAGGGACTATCAAGCAAAATAACATATACCATTAAAAGTAAGATTAAAGGTCTTTCAGAAAATAACTATGTCAGAAAAAATAAACGATGGTTTACTTGTAGACCTGTTTGAAATCCGTGGTCTATCACATTTCAGTTACCTTCCAGATAGAACTTCCACATGATTCATGAAGTCTACCTTCCAATGGATGATCTTGTCAAAGTACAGATTGTTCTCCAATTGCTATTCTTGACAGTAGGGGTGGACACATTTGTTGTGAAGACATTGCTTGATTGCTTGTAATTTTTACTACAATCAAAGTAATTTATTTTTAACCTATTTTTTTTTAGTATTTATTTATTTATTTTTTATTTCCTAGAAAAACTAGGTGTGGGATCCAAATCAGTCAGTGTCTGTGTCCTTCTAATAATTTCTGAACCAATTGACAGATCTTGAAACTCGGTCTAGGAATTACCAATGATCTACCTTTTACATTTGGAATCTCTTTGACTTGGGATCTTGTCGAAAAATTAGATCCAAAAGTTTAGGAAAGTTCTCGTAAAAAAAAGCAGTAGGACTTAAATAAGGATTACTATCTTAAACAGTCGGCATTAATCTTTTTCTGTTAACCATTAATTAATGCCGATTTAAAATTAATCGGCTTTATTTTAGGCAATTTCAGTTTTAACTTATTTAAATTTATTGTTTGTTTGTTATTTCAGTAAAATAGTTTATTTTATTTATTTTTTTTACTGTTTTTATTCAGGCAATTATTATAATTTGAAAGTAAACGTGTGGTTTTCGTTTGTGTCGTTTTCAAGACTTTAAGAAAAAAAAGAGAAAATACAGAAATTTAAGAACTAACATGTTAGGGAAAGTAGACTTTAAGTTCTTCGGGCAGTCTTTTTTTCTTATTTAAATCTCTGTTAGTGTCAATCTATCCTTTCTTTAAAGATTTATATATATTTTGAGAAAGATTTCTTGGCTTGGAATGATCTTCAGAACCTTGGTTTTTAAGGTCAAACGTTTCTTCGAAATGCCATTTACGAAATTTTCGTAGCCATAAAAACTTCAAAACTGTTTATCTGCGAAAGCTGAAATTTGTGCGTTTGCAGGTATAAGCATTTTTTATTAATTTTGGATATTGAACAAGGAAAAAGAATTTTTTTTTTTTTTTTTTATTCATTAATTATTTTAAATTACATTTCAGTCCCGTTAGGAATAAGAATCCCTATCAAACGGGTTCTGGGATTAAGTAGTTTTACAAAGCTAACATAATATATATAGATATATATAAAAAAAATAAAAATAAAAAGTACACAATAAAAAAGTGTAGTTAACAGATAATGTTAGTGTAGATTATATAATGAAATCTTTAAAAAGTTTTAACTATATAAATTTATATAAGTTTAAAATACAAAGTTTAATTATATCATTAAAAGTTATATAAAGAAAAGAAAATTAATCTCAAAAGTAAATACAATTGTATATGTAATTATACCTTATACATAAAACACAAAAATAGCATTAATAACATTTAGTACAAAATGCAATTGAAACCTTATACATATGCACATACACATACACACATATATACACACACATATATACACATACATATATACACATACATATATACACATACATATATACACACACATATATACACACACATATATACACATACATATATACACACACATACATATACACACACATACGCATACACATATATATACACATATATATTTTTAGAAATTTTCAATTAACCATTTTTTTAAAAAAATTTTCACCAGAGAAATGTGATTACTGTTTTCAAATAAATTTACATTTAAATTATTAATAAAGTTTTCAATTTTATAATTAACATTTCTTATTCCATAACTGTTATTTATATAGAGATATGTTAATTTTATATGACTTTCAGATCTTAAGTTATAGTTTTGTATAATGTTCTCCTTTATTTTCAATATGTGATAGTAATTTTTCAATATAATATTATAGTATAATTTTTGCTTTGGAAATAAAATACCATATTTATTCAATATAAAGTATCTTTTTGTTTTGTCCTTCCAAATTTTTTTAGTGAATATAAGTTTTAGAACCTTAATTTGAAGAATTTTTAAGCTCTCAAGATTTGTGTCAATAATAATAAGAATAAGAATAAGAATAATAATGTTAATCTGAAAATGAACATATCAGGTTTAATTTATTCTGATGAAACTATGATCCACTGAATGAGACTTTGGATTCCTGAAAATGCTTTTGAAATATTCAAGATTAAAATTTACATTATCTAATCATCGAAATCTTCCTAAAAATGACTGTTAACAAGATGAAGTATAATGATAAGGAATTCCAAATAGATTTAATAAATTATCTAAAAACTTTTCTATGTCAAAAATCTTAATTTACAAAATATTTTTGATAAACAACTAGATTTTGATTAAAAATAAAATTCTTGTCGTGAATACAAAAATGTAGATTTATTGAGGGTTTCTTTTTTCTTTTTTTTTTAAATGGTGTTAAAATCTATATTTTTTTTCTCAATTAATTATTCATTTTATTTTTACGTTTTGTTTAAGTTTAGGTTCAGTCATTTTAATTTAATTTTATCGTTTAGAAATTAAACTAATTAAGTAAATTAAAAAAATAGTACTCGTCTAATTTTGTGTACATTGTTTTGAACTTATACAATAATTTTATTTCTGAAAAAATCTTCTTGAAAGTTGAAATACACATTTATGAAATTGAAGCTACGTATTCTCATATTTCTTTGTACGATATTCGCATTTTCCCATTCCTGAAATTCAGTATGTAGGCTAAATGGCAAAATAGTATTTTGCATCTAATAGTAAAATATCTTATAGTAAAAAGAAATCCTATAGATTTACAGTGTTTGTTATGCATGTCTTCTTGTGTTTTGAACAAGTGAGAGATCATCTTAAATTGCCATTGCAAATTTATATTGAAAACGTACCTCTCCTTTGTATTTGATAAAAAAATATTGAAATATTGAAATTTTGCTTATTTGCTGATATCTGACGACAATACATTAATATACTGATATATTAATAATATACTAATATATTTTATATTTAATGTAATCGTCCAAGGCAACACGTCCTTGCATGGGCCATTATTAACGAGACCAGCCGCTAGGCAGCGGAATATATGTATATATACACACAGCTACTTCTGAATTATATATACATAATTCTTATATGTTCTGATCATTATATAATATAGAAACATTTTTTTTACAAATGCCCGGGCTTGTAGATTAAATATAGTAACATCTGATGCGAAATAATTACTCATATCAAACCGCCCCTATGAGACACGTTCGCCAAACTCAAATATTCCGCCAATATTTACTTAAGGCCGCTTTAACTGTACCATTTCAACAGGCAATCTGTGCGCCATCATCGCGCCATGGCGGGATGGAAAGCACATTGCCCCTCTTGCTCTAATTTACAACGTGTTCCAATTTCAAAGAGATGGCATGCTATCTCTAAGGAATCATCTGATACTAGCGCCCCTGATGGTAAATTGTAGAATTGAAGTCCAATCGATTTGTAGCTATTTATTCGAAATTATCCATCACAAAAATGATTTTCACGACCGGAGTTCATCTTTTCCTTATATTTTCGTGGATGCTTCCAGAAAACTATATTATTAACCAAAATCATAACAGAATTTCGGCCTGAAAATTTGAATTGACGAGCGATTGGAATCTCGAAAAATATATCGTCGTTGGTCGAGATTTAACGAGAAATTTCGAAATAGAAAACAAATACAAAAAAGATGAAAAAATGAATACTTTCTATTTTAATTAATTTAATTAATTAAAATAGAAAGTATTCATTTTTTCGTCTATTCGATGCATTGAATAAATGATTTTTATATAAATCATTACTATTTTTTTCGTATAAAGCATAGATATGACAACAATTGAGAAGTGTAAATTTTCCGTCTGATGGAAGGCGATATGGAACATGTAAGACAGAGTTTTAAAGCTTTTTATTCACTGGCAATCTATTCTGACATTGCCACCGATATAGCCTACTCAAATGGCACGTCTAAAGCGGCGCGCGACGTTTACTTCGGTGCGTCGTTAGTATCGCGACTAGCTGATAGGCGGCACAGCATAATAGATAATGGTAAAGGAAAACGGAGATAAAAGCGTGGTTTTAAAAAGTTTTTTTTTTAATTCTTTGTATTAAAATGTTGATAGGGTGAACAATATTTATATTCATACAATATTATTAAATTATAAAAGTTTATATGCTTTGTAGAATCATTGTCTAACAATTGCACTTAATAATTAATAATTAACAGCTGCATTAGTTAACTGTGGCTTATTCAGCTTAGTTGAATAGTAAAATCTATCAAAGGATTTTCTCTCTGTATTCCGAGTATATTAGAGATAATTTACATGACACCTAGGAAAAGATAACAACAAAGAAGAAAGAACAGGGAATGATCACGGCTAACACTGGGAGTTGTTGAAGTAGACTACTCGAGTTCGCCTGAAGGTCAGTCGTTTAACATGTCCGAGTTGCCTGTAAAGAGAAACGCTGGAGTATTACGTAATTTAAAAACAACTACCGTATTGTCCGGCGTATAAGACGACTTTTTAAACCAGGAAAATCTTTTCAAAAGTCGGAGTCGTCTTATACGCCGGGTGCTGAAACTTCCGAGCCGGACTGGAGAATCTGCGGTCGCCGCATATGGTGGGGGGAGCTCAAAAACGGCCGAGGCCGCATCCCCGCCGTAATGGGCAACCGTATGAAAGCAGCAAGGACGGCGCTGTACAAGTACGGTAGAAGAAAATCCACTCACCAGGATTCGTGGAAAGAAGTGACTTAACGCGGTCCCGATGCCGAGGTGAGGGGGCGCCTCACCGGAAAGGTGTAAGTGAAGGGCGGAGTAAGCTGCAGGCGTCCGGGACGCCCGGGGTATGGAAAAAAGAGATAGAGCGGGGACAGAATAAACAAGGCTACAGTTAAGAAATACTACGATTTTAGTGACTTTCTAAAAAAATATAGCTTTAAAATAATGCACCAGAATAAACAAAGCTACAGTTACTTGGAGACAGGGAGAGCTGACCAATCCAAGCAGGCGTTGTGTACAACAATCAGCCAATCGCCGGTAAGGTACATCGCTTTTAAAGGAAAAGTTTAATCCACTTGCACTGTTTTATGTTTACATGTTTGATGACAAACTGTGTTATGTTTATAAGTGACAGTTTTCCTGCTAAGTATCTGCATGTCATAAGCATTTGAATTAAAATTACCATATTGAAATCAAATCTGATGTTTTTTTAATTTTTATTTGGTGTGCATTGGAAGAGGGGTAGTCTTATATGGCGAGTATATCCCAAACTCTTTATTTTAATTGGAAAAATTGGGGGTCGTCTTATACGCTGGAAAATACGGTAAATGTCTTGCTATTTGTTTTCGAGGCTTTGAAGGCTTTAAGGGGAATTGAAGATACATGTTTTAAAAAGTGAAAATTAAAATAGTCAGACGCTTGTCCTCCGTGTGATTCCAGTTATCGTGATAGATTGTCCCTTAATCTGTAGCATCTAACAATTCCCTTCTGCTATTATTAAAAAAAGAAGTATCGTTATTAAAAAGCGAATTTCATATATATTTTTATTTTATTTTTTTTTTAGATCTCGTGGACAGCTTTTTTCGTGGATGTGAAACCCAACCACGCATGGATATGGGAGCTACTGAAGACGACAGTTATATAACCTATTATTTCTATTGCGAAAAGGATCTATGCAATTTCGGCAATGGCAAGGAAATCCCAACCACAGATGCCCCTAACAGGGATAATAAGCCCCCACCCCCACTCTGGCCTCTTTCATTGAATGCCTCTCCATCCAGTAAATTGCCCAGTGTTTTTGTAATAAGTTCGTTTTATATTTTAATAGCTTGTATTAATTTCTTTAAATCATAATCTTATAATCTCAGGACTCATTATTATAACGAAAGTTAAAGTAAATATTGGAACGAATGTTGAAGACAATTGACATCAATTAACACTGGGTAAACTGTCAACTCCTCACATATCTTCATAATACTAAAATTTTCTTAAGAATATTTGATAAGATAGGAGAAAAAGCTATTTTCTGACAAAAAAGATATAATTCTTGAATCTTATATATATCTTACTCAATTCTTTGTCCCATATTTTTGAATTAACAGCCAAAGTGTTTTGATTTTATTTTGCCCCCACCTGTTTTTTCATTTTTTACCAACGCATTTGAATTTGTTTGTTAAATATTGTAACATATTTAAATAAATGTGAAAATAAATAAATAGTATTCACTTTTATAAATATTTAAATCTTACTGGATTAGGTTATATAAATATAATAGTATGTAAGTGTTCAATACTTAATATTATTACACATTGCAATATATCAATAATAGCACCATTATTTTCTTACACTAACAGTAATACAATAACATCACTCTGATACTACACAATTAACTTACTATAACAATGTTTCTACATTTTGTATCACTAAAATCAAGACAAATCTAGTTTCACATTGTACACGAAACCATAGTGACCCTATGTTTCATTTTCGGCACTTTCTGCATGATAGAAAGTGGCCATTTTCCTCCATCTCTAATGATAAGCTTTCCAATAAGGTATCACTCATATCTGTTTGACTTGTAGTTCGGGCTTTAAAGGTATATATGGATAGACGGACAGAGCCCTTTTAAGACCCCCGCCAGCGCATAATGTACGGAGTCGCTAAAAAGCCTGTATATGTATGCAATCTAAAATATAAATATTTGAAAAAATACTGTGAGATCATAATAAGCAAATGAAATTACAAATATTGTTGTGTAGAGCAGGCCTACATTTTGCAAAATAGTGGTTCAACATCAAGTCAAAAACTAGGTCTATACATCCTAAAACTGAAATTGTAGAGATAGTCCTAGGTTGTTACAAGGAAGATCCCTATTGAAATCAATGATATAGCCATACACCTGAGTAAAATAACTGACATATTATACAATATAAAAG
>JAFIDM010014012.1:41461761-41475315 GCA_023159025.1 Thereuonema tuberculata | reverse complement strand
TGGTTTTTTTTTAGTTGAACAGATAGGTTTCCTTTGGTTTTTTTTTTGTTTTTTTTAGTTGAACGGATAGGTTTCCTTTGTTTTTTTTAGTTGAACAGATAGGTTTCCTTTGTTTTTTTTAGTTGAACGGATAGGTTTCCTTTGTTTTTTTTTTTGTTTTTTTTAGTTGAACAGATAGGTTTCCTTTGTTTTTTTTGTTTTTTTTTTAGTTGAACAAATAGGTTTCCTTTGTTTTTTTTTTGTTTTTTTTAGTTGAACAGATAGGTTTCCTTTGTTTTTGTTTTTTTTTGTTTTTAGTTGAACAGATAGGTTCCCTTTATTTATTTTTTTTGTTTTTTTTTTAGTTGAACACATAGGTTTCCTTATTTTTTTTTTTTGTTTTTTTAGTTGAACAGATAGGTTTCCTTTGTTTTGTTTTTGTTTTTTTTAGTTGAACAGATAGGTTTCCTTTGTTTTGATTTTGTTTTTTTTAGTTGAACAGATAGGTTTCCTTTGTTTTGTTTTTGTTTTTTTTAGTTGAACAGATAGGTTTCCTTTGGGTTTTTTTTTTTGGTTTTTTTAGTTGAACAGATAGGTTTCCTTGTTGTTTTTTTGTTTTTTTTTTTTGGTTGAACAGGTAGGTTTCCTTTGGTTTGGTTTTTGTTTTTTTTTAGTTGAAAAGATTGGTTTCTATGGGGTGTCTACTTAAAATTACTTAACTTAACCTTACATTAATCTTGGGCCACCCCTCAAAAATATATTCTATATTCGCCACTGCTTCTACTGTATAATAACGAAGCATTTGTATTTTTGTTAAAATTTATTATTTTTAATCTTAGGTAAATAAAAATTCATTAATCATAGAAGTTGCGAAAGGGATGTTTTGGCAAATAGGGAAAACTCCTAAGGATTGAAATCATAAGGATAGAAATGATAATATTTAATGTATAGATCTTAAGATTGTAACAGTCATTTAAATTTTGGAGGTAAAATTGTTTCAATATTACTGATAGTTTCTTTTCACCTAATGTCGTAATAGATATTTTTTTTTTGGCTCTCTGGGCTAATGATCGAGGTTTTACCTTGTCATGAAAGGAAAAAAAAATCAGCGGGTTCTACTTTTCAACCAAATAAACATCAGGATCCGCTTCTTCCACAGTAACTAGCTACGTACACTATCTGTACGTTTACAATAATCTTAAGATGGCGAAATTTCGGTTTCTATCAATTTAAAATGTCATTATTTAATTTACCTAATTTAGACTGGGTTTGTCCTTTTCTAATTAATCGTGGTCATTTCTTTTTCTTAAAAGCCAATGGAATTACTTGTTACAGCTGCACCTCAGGAGGCGAACCAGAAAGCGCCTGTGAAGCGGATCCACCTAAAGATTTACCTAAAGTGCAATGTCGTCCCGGTCAAAACATTTGTAGCATCAAAAGACGAGAGTTAAATTTAGGTACAAGTAAGTATAATACTTTTATTAATTATTATAACAATTTTATTAATTGTATATTATATATTTAAATCTTATAAGGCAGCTGTGATTGTAATAACTTATTAGTTCCAGGTAGCAATTTTTTTCCTTAAAATTTTACTCCCTAAAGTTTCATCTTTTCTTTACATATACAGTAAAACCTCTCAAATCCGGTCCTCGGTAATCCGGCCCCCACGGTAATCCGGCCTGGTCCTGAGTATTTTTTTTTTTTTTAATAACTAAATTCGTTTCCCTCTTCTCTCTCCGAAGAGGAAAACGAATTTAGTGTGAAAAAAGAAAGAAAAACTTTGTCACTATGGAACAGAAGGTTAATGCTTTAAGGAGATTGGATGCAGGGGAATCTGCAAAACAAATATCACTAGAGCTTGGTGTCGAAAAAAGCACATTTGTATTGTTTTTAATAAACATTTGAGTGCAAACTCATTAAAATGGGGTTAAATTAATTAAACCTAGCATTATGTCTTCACAAAAATGGAGGCTATTGAATTATTTGAAGAACACTCTCGGTAGTCCGGATTTTCTGTAATCCGGCCTACCGGGCGCCACATTAGGCCGGATTTGAGAGTTTTTACTGTAGTCATAAAAATAACAAACGAAAAGCATACGTTTATTTTCAAATATCTGCTGAATGCAAACGATACAGTTTTCCCTTTTTCTGCACAACTGAATTAATTCCGCCCTATTTACTTAGATTGACTAAAGCCGATTAAGTTTACTAAAATCAATCCACGCGGAAAGGTACCATTTGGTAAAAGTTTTAAAAATGAAAGATCTTCTACAGTTCTTAAATACGTAGAATATCAAGAAGATTCATCCAGCTGTTCAAAAGTCTTAAATGAACACACAGACGGAGACTTTCTTATCCTATAAAATAGGCCAACAAGAGGATTTAGGGGATTTTACGGCAGAGATTTGGGATTATTCGAATGATATAAATACTAGAGTTGACAAATTATAAATCACAACCTCCGTATCAGTAATTAGGTAGCCTTTGTAAGAAATGTCTTCAGAAATGAGTTGTTGGTGGAAGGTGCTGTTAAAGGCCTTCAGGAGATTTTATGCCACCCTTACGCTTAATCAGAAGCAAATAAGAAAATACGTCATCATTCAGAGAAATCCCATCACCATCAAAAGCAAACGATTAAACCTCAGGAATCACAAACAACACAGTATAAATCTTACATATCAGATAAACATTTATTGGTTCCAATATATATGTTGTTATTTTCAGAATTTATCAGATAATAATTAGTTGATAAGATTTCTTGGTATATTTTTTTACAGAATATGATGTTCCTTGGAAATTCATATTTTTAACAATAATATTTTGCTAATCAGATATTAAGAATGAAAAATTCTTCCACAAAAAATCCACTGACTGATTTCACTAGGTTTACTTTCCTAGTGAAATAGTTAATAAACTTACTTTGAGATGTTGGAAGTTAGTTTTAACCCTTGTGAAGTCCTACTTATTTTAGGTAAATGGGACTCATAATCCCAGTGCGTTAGTAGAAGGCCTCCCTATAGAAAGTGAAACATCTAAACGTTTCTTAAACCATAAAGGCCAGCTCGGGGTCTCTGTGACTATTAACTGCAGGGATTCTCAAACTGTGGTACACGTATCACTAGTGGTACATTACGTTGTTTCAGGGGGTACAAAAGCAAAAATACAAAGTACTAACAAAGAGACAGATTGACTATAATTTTTTGATTTTTTTATTAAGGAAAAAAAAATCGTGATTTAAAAAAAAAAAAAAAAAAAATACGATTTTTTGACAAGATTGTTTATTTCGTTATTCGGTTCGTCCTCTTATCATAAACGCATACTCTTGGTTGCACAAAGTCCGAATTACTAAAAATGCACATGGTGGTAGAGTACATGAATTTGTAGTAGTTCATTTAAGTGGTATTCCAAAAGTTTGAGAACCGCTGATTTATTGCACTATCCTTTTGAATGAAATTTAATTCGTTTTTCTTAATTGTCAAAGATAAATTTCATTTTCAATCGGAAAGGGCTTTTGATACTATTATCAGCCTATTAGAAGATAGATATAAATTATTGATTAAGGAAGAATGTGACCCTTGTCATTGTTAAACGAACTAGAAAATAAATATAATAAGTTAGACTCTTTAAAGATTACAAGACTAAAGAGGAAAATATTTGAAGTATCCAAACTTAGGAACTTTAGCAAGTTAGAAGATATAATAATGAATATGAAACTATTAGTTAGAGAGCTTGAGCAAATAGAAGGTAACATAGAAGATACGGAATTATGTTGGATATTGTTATCAGGCTTATCACCTGAGTTAGATTCGACTGTACAAGATTTAATGTTAACACAAGGTACAGATCAGTTTAGATTTGATATAATAGTAGAAAAGATTATTCACGAAGTTGACAGAAAAGCTAGTGAAAAAGATGATTCTGTTCAACTTGAAATATCTAGTTATATATCCTATGCTAATAGAAAGTCTGAAAAGCGGAAATGCTGTATATGTGATAAGCCAGCTCACATAGCTAAGAACTGTAGGTTAAGAAGTAAAAAGCAATCAAAGAACAGTTATAAAGGATATAGTGAAAGAAATGTTCACACAAAGTAAATCCTTACTCAGGAGTAGTTACAGTATCCTCTGCACCAAAATGTATGCTTGCTAATATGAATGATAATACATGGTTACTTGATAGTGCAACGACAAACCATATTTGTTGTAAGGTAAATGATTTCCAAGAGTACACTGAATTTCAAGGACCAATAAATATATATGGAGCGTCGATACGACTCATTCCAGTAGTTGGAAAAGGAACTGTAATGTTGCTGTGTAACGTTAACCAATACAGAAGAGTTCACATATTATTAAATGATATTTATTATGTTCCTGATTTAGGTGTAAACCTAATATCTTCTACTCAGCTTGCTATAAAAGGATTCACACAGCTGATGAAAGGCAAAGAGTATATAGTTTCTGATAAAGAAGGAGAGAAAGTACTAATAGGTTATTTAGATAATAGATTATTTAATGCTGATGTAAAAGTAGTGCATCCTGAACCTGAAAGTTATGTGAAAGCCGAAGTCAGAAGAGATACACTTTGGCATGAGCGATTAGGACACATATCCTATCAGAAGTTAAACTATATTGTAAAGGAAAAGCCACTACGTGGTATTGATATTAAGTTAGTAAATACTGAATCAGTTTGCGAACCACGCAAATTAGGAAAGATGACAGACTCCCCTCATAGAAAGTTAAATTACATTAGAACTACAGAGACAATGGAGTTAATTCATACGGATGTATGCAGACCTATAAATATCAACAATCCATACGGAGCCCAATATGTTTTAACATTCATTGACGATTTTTCGAGGAGAGGTTTCATTTATTTGCTTAAGTCAAAAGCAGAAGTTCCTCAGAAAACAAAAGATTTCATAGAGTTCACTGAAGGTCAGATGAATAAAAGAATAAAAAGATTGATGTCAGACCAAGGACGTGAATATGTTAATGATGATCTAGAAGAATATTTGAAGAGTAAAAGAATCAAGCATTGTATGTCTTACAGCATACACTCCTCAACATAACGGAATAGCGGAACGCTATAACCGGACATTGCTGGATACATCACGGACATTGCTCATCGCATCAAAGTTACCATTAAGCTACTGGGTATTCGTCGTGGAATGCGCAAATTACCTGATCAATCGAACTCCCTGCAAGACTCTTCAAAATAAGATACCACTGAAGATCTGGAACAACAACAGATATAATCCTAACGTGGAACATCTAAGAAAATTTGGAAGTGTTCTACTGGTATACATTAGAATGCCGAAGATAAATCGAAGATCAAAATTTCAAGAAAGAGCTGTTCGAGGAATTCTGATTGGTTACTCGCCCAAAGTGCGTGGATATAAGGTCTGGATCCCTGAGAAAAGGAAGATTGAAGAGCCTAGTAATGTTTACGTGAATGAAAACCTACTAGGAGCAGATTACATTAAAACCAAAGAGCTTAGATTGAAGAGTACAGTAATGCTTTCTCATCAAGAAATTCTCGTGAGAATGAGTCAACTGATTCCGAAGAATTAGAGAATGAACCTGACGAGCAACCTCAGTCTGAAGAAGAAGAATCTGATCAACCAGAGCAAAGTGAAGAGGATAGCATGAAATTATGATCGGGAACTGTTACTAGATCCAAATCAGTAAATGTGAAAACGTTTCACGTACGCATAAATGAACCTAAGAATTATAAAGAAGCTGTATTAAGTAATAAAAGCGAAAAATGGAAAGAAACCATAGAAGAAGAACTGAAGAGTATCAACGAGCATGAAACTTGGAAGAAAGTTAAAATACCCAAGCATGCAACACCTTTATCGTCAAAATGGATATTTAGAGTTAAATACCATCAAAATGGTGACATAGACCGATACAAGGCTAGACTGGTAGTAAATGGCTTTACGCAACGGAGATACCTAGATTATGATCAGACATACGCCCCTACACCAAGTATGACAAATCTGAGATTACTATTAGCCGTTGCAATAGATCAACGTTGGCATATAGAGCAGTGCGACGTGAATGCAGCTTACTTGTATGGAAAACTCGAAGAGGAAATTTATTTAATTATGCCAGAGGGAGTAATGTATGATAAAGAGAAACATGATGGCGTGCGACTCACTAAAGCACTGTATGGCCTCAAACAGGCAGCAAGACAGTTGTACAAAGAACTAAAGGACAAATTGAAGAAGATAGGATTTCAACCAATAAAGTCAGACCCATGTATATATGTAAATAATAGTGGATCATCAAAAATTATTTTGATTGTTTATATTGATGACATCCTAGTCCTAGGGAAAAATAAGGAAGATATTGATGATACGTTTGAGAAATTAGAATCTATGTACTAAATTAAGAGAATGGGGAAAATTCAAGAATTCTTAGGAATGAATTTTGAGTATGATCGCCAGGAAGGAAAATTGGAAATTAGTCAGTGTAAATTTATTTCTGATTTATTGCATTCAAGTAGAATGCAAGATGGTAAAGGGATCTCCACACCTTTAGATGAGAAAAGAAATTTTTCTTCAGATTCAAGTAAAACGTTGAATCAACAAGAACAGACTCATTACCGGAGCGTTACCGGCAGTCTGAATTATTTGAGCAACACGAGCAGACCAGACATTAATTACTCGGTCAATCAACTTTCAAGAAAGATGGCGAACCCCACTAAACAAGACAGAACACAGATGAAACGTGTACTGAGGTACCTACAAGATTCTAAAGAACTAAAGCTGATTTATTCAAGATCAGAAGATCAAGTAAAACCGTATTGCTATGCATCATGGGCTGATAATATGACGGACAGGAAGTCAACGTCTGGATGTGTCATGACATTATGTAATGGAGCAATTCATTGGTTGACGAGGAAGCAGCAAAGTTACAGCTGTTTCGACCCAAGAATCCGAATATATTTCTTTGGTGTTATGTGTTAACGAATTCAGATCCATTAGGAATGTTCTGACAGAGATACATGAGAGTAAATATATAGTGAGCCCAAGTATACTATATTGTGACAATCGAGCCGCCATTAAATTAGCATCGAGTAGCATAAACAAAAATAAATAATGATAATAAAATATCACATTATTAAAGAAGCCGTAGAAAACGGAGAGTTAATATTGGAGTATATAGAGTCATTGAAAAATAAAGCAGATGGTTTAACCAAACCATTAAATGCGGCAAAATTGAATAACTTCATAAAGTTATTAGGTATGAAGTAAAAGAGAGTTTAAATACACTTAAAGCAGAGGGAGTTTTATAGTAAATTACTATTTATTTATAAGTGCTAAATAATTATTATTATTATTTTTTGAATGCTTTAATTATATTTAAAACAAGTGAAGAGATTAAAAATTTGAATAGTGCAACGTAATGATTACGTCAGAGACTAGCTGTATAAAAGAAGCAAGCTTGCCTCGATCTGAGTCTTTCGCATCGGCTCTTTTTCGTCTTTCATCTCGGGTCTTTCGTCTCAGCATTAACGAAGTCCGTGAGACTTCAAGCATTAATTGAGTTTGAATAAACAGTAACGTTATTAATCGAGAGAGGTCGTGCCAATCGACTTGTGTTGTGTGATGTGACGTAGGATTTGCTAAGGATAGCTGACGTCATCGTTGGATTGTGTGTGTGCAGCGGGAGGTTTAAAGGTCTGGTGGTAATGGTCGTAATAGGATCACGGACTGCTCCAAGCCACATAGATTAATACAACGTACTCAATTTATTGTAAGTAGAGACCTTATATATATATTAATCATTGAGGGATTATAAAACAGAAGAATTCATTCGCAAGGTTATTACGAAGAGAATGAAGAGATTAATATCACATGTCTATGAAGAGAAATTTGAACTGTGAAATAGATTCACTTGATTACTTCAAGATTAGAAATTATTGGACATGAATTATTCATTAATAAGTGCAAGATTTATTAGGAATATTATTTTGTTAAGGAACTTAAATCAAGTTATAATACGCCAATGAGAACATTTCGTTATCGTGAGAAGACGCGAGTAGCGTGAACTATAAGTAATTATTTCCGTGAATAATTCAAGATAATAAAGTTGAAGAGGATTTAAAATATCATTTTAATTCAAGAGAAATTAAATGATAATTTGTGAACTGAACATTAAGAGAATAATAGTAAATGAAGATAATTGTGACGTCATGATGAGTGACATATGCATTTATTATAACTAAGAGAAATTAGTTGCGACTATTCAGTTAAATGATTTTCACCCAAGGGTTAAGCCAATTGCGTAGTTTCACACAGGTGAAAAGTCAGGCGAATATAAATACTATTTATACATGTGAAAAAAACCATATCGAGATAGTGGAATTCACAGAGGTGATTAGCTATTAATAATTAGATTCATACAAGTGAAAAGCTAGGTGCTTATGAGAAGATTAATACGTTAGTATTAGAACATTAGTAGTGAAGCCTTATGGAACTGTATCCATAACAATTGTGTTAAAGAACTATTATTACCCAACAACTTCCTTAGATTAAATTACTGCATTAATTAGCAACGCTCTGCTACCCCAGTAAGAGAACTTTTGTATTTGACTGAAATATTAATTGTTTATTTTCAATATTATTTTGGAAAAAAAAAATATTTTCAAATTGATTAACCACATTCAATTGGTTAATTATTTAGTTATCAGTCATATTACATTACTAATAATTAGTAAAGTGCTACAACTATCAATTATACATTAATAAAAGTTTTCTCATAACCAACAGAAAATAGTAACTATCTCGACCACAGAATATCATGATTATGAATATCATTGTGGAATACCATTGTATTCGACAAATATTCAATTATATAATAAAATATTTTATTTTTGTCTCAAAGTACATCGATTCCCTAAATTTTCTGGCAATAAATGTACATTTGTAATTTTTTTAAATATTTTGGTAATGAATTAAGTAGATACTTAATAACTAACAAATAAACTAAGGATTTTAATAAAGAGAATACAAAAATTTTAACAACAAATCTGGGCAATGGTTCGCCTGTCCTCACCTTATTCCCATTGATCGTGAAACCAGTAATGTCTTATCTACAGCGACCCCAAGGGGTACATCGGCCTGTAGAGCCGATGAACTGAACTTTATTAATAAAAAACAAGGTAGGGAGAGCGATTAGTAAACCAATCACAATGCTTCGCAAAGTCTTCTGATCATGGGTGGATTTACGGGGGTGCTAGGGGGGCGCCGCACCCCCAGATTTTTGGGATGATAATTTTTTTTACAGATAAATAAAAATGTTTTCTGTTATAATAATTTTATAAATTTTGTTTGAAAAAATATTTTATTTCTTAAATGTCTCCCCCCGCTCTCTCTCTCTCTCTCTCTCTCACCCCTTGCCTATGGTGACTTGATTATTTCTCAGAATATGATGCGCATGCGCTATCTGGTTCTTGTTATTTATAGTGGATGATTGATTGGGTGTATACAGGTGAGGTTTCAGTTGATCAGTGGCCAGTTTTAGACGATGTTATTTTGTGCAATGTGCAGTATTTAATTTTATAAGTGTTACAAGTGAAAGTTACTACATACTATTCATATTGCTTTATGTCAGAAAAATAACATGAGTTTTAGTAAACCAGTGCGAGGCGGGGGAAGTGGCCGTGATATACGATCTTTCTTTTTAAAGCCTAATGAAGAAAAAAAAAGTTCCGTCAACAAGCCAAGCTTCAACCTCAACATATTTTATGCCGAGTGATACTTATCAGGGGAGCTTCAGCTTAATACAGGTAGGCCCGTTGAAGAAAATGACTTAGGAAATCTTGCTTCCGGTCCATGTAGGCTGTTTTGGCACAGTACCCGACAACAGATTTTTCTGGTAAAAAGCGTTTTTTTAATAAACAATATTATGAAACCTACGAATGGTGAGTGTGATTGTACTATTCTACGATCTACGTCGATAATAAATAAGGACGCTGTTTTGCTTTCTAGTAGAATGTTTTCGTCTTCAACCAGCGGAAAAGAGGATACGTTTACTAAAAAGGGAATGAGAAATTGCAGAAAAACAGCAGCAAAACTAGATAAGCATTCTGAATGTGTTACACATAGGTTTAGCATGTCTAAATGGAAAAATTACAAAGCAGCACCCTCTGAAAATGTTCTTGCGCAAGTATCGGAAAGCCTTAAAACTCAAATAGTTGAAAAGAAAGAATATGTTAAAAAAATTATTGACATTTTCCTCGTCAAGGTTTGGCTTTGAGAGGCCATGATGAATCTATTAACTCGGAAAATAAAGGAAACTTTTAGAACTTTGTGATCTATTTTCTAAATACGACCCTTCTTTCAAGTCTAAATATGAGAAAATATTTTAATTTAACTGGTTCAAACACGTAAAATGAACTAATTCATATTATTTCTGGAGAAGTTAATATTTGTGATAAATTGTGCAAGAGGTAAATACTGCTGAATTTTATGCTCTTTTAGTTAACGAGCCGAAATCTCATAAAACCCAACAGCTTTGTATCTGTATACGTTATTTTTCGAAGGTTGGAGAAACGAAGAGAAATGGGACCAAATTTGGAAAAAGGTAATTCTGTCTGCCAAAGAAAACTGCATCTCGATCCCGACCGATAGTAGTGATGAAAGTAGATCCACTGATATGAGCCTACCGGAAAGCAGCAAACGGCGGAGGGTACTGTCTAGTAGACTTGACAGCTACGTTGTCATTGACAGCTACTTGACAGCTATGCCAGTTGGATACAGACCTTCAGACAATGTCCTACTGCCGATGGAAAGGGTAGGCGGCAACAGCTAAAGCTAACTTCCGGACAAGTTTTTACTACCCAGTTCTTGACATTTTGTTAGCAGAAATGAAAAGAGATTTTCAGAAGACAGTTTGAAACTGGCAACTTCTTGTAAACAGTTTTTGCGTTTAAATGTTGAAAAAAATGTTTTCTTCATAAACAGTTATCCCCTAGCAAGTGTCAATGTAAAATCATTGAAAGCGGAAATGCAAATCGCAAATCTCGTTATGCGAGAAAAAAAGGACACTGAAAATGTTTTAATAAATTTGGAAATTTCCTCACTGTCGTCACTGAAAAAAATTATTCCAGCTCTGATCGAAAGCGTCGATGATAGAACCTAACCTAACTTGTATAAGATGATGTGTATTGCATTTACTTTGCCATCCAACAGCGCAACTTGTGAACGGATATTTTCAGCTATGCGAAGAATAAACAACTGGCTGCGTTCGACGATGAATGAAGAACGTCTATCAGACTTGATGACTCTGTTTTTTTGGGGGAAAGTGATGTTGTGAAGGCCATGGACTATGACAAACTTGCAAAATTGTTTCTATCGAAAGGTGGACGAAAATAAGGTAACTTGAACATTAGATATTAATGAAGCAGTAATAACTCAAAAGTAGTCTTTTGATTCAAATGTTTTCTTGTGAAGTTTGTATTTTTAATAAATTCAGTTAATCAGATTTGTTATGTTCGCTTTTAGATTCCTTAGTTATTTATTAACAAACTTCACCAAACGAGTCAAGTTCAAAAAATTTCTCTAGCGGTGACATTATTAGTTTATTATGGTTAATAATACAAATGAAATATTACTTTTAACAATTGTAATGAGCTGTAACATAATATAGAAAAGGGTTATTGTTAGATAAAAGAAATAGGCTACCTTTTTAGGCCTAAAAACGGACCATTTAAATTGGGTTTGGTGTTTGAATTTGATATACAAATACCTCATACCTTCCGGTGAGCTCGCACTCCCAGATATCAAGACCTAAGCCCGCCCATGCTTCTGATAAGAAAATATCATTGATATTGCTCTTATTTCCTTATTATTGTAAATGTGATTATTGCGCATGCAAAAGACGCAATCGCTGTGATTGTTGTGAATGTTGTGCTTAATGATTATTTAATGCGATTTTAATGATATTTGTCCTCAAAAACTGGAATATAAGTCTTCTAATCAAGATCAGAAGACTAAAAATAATTTTTCCAGTAAATTTAAATACAGTATTATATACAGAGGGTTGTTTACAATCTATGGTAACGATTTGCATGGCGCGTGACGACGCAACCAATCACAGTAGGTATGCAAACGTACAGGTGAGTACTTAAAGATTAGTGTGGAGGGGTGCGGGTTAGTTTGTTCGGAGAAATGCCGCCGAAAGTGTCACAGTTTTGGGAAGGGTACGTTGCAGCCCTTTCCGATGCGAAATTTAGTTATTCCGCAATAATTACGGCATATAGAAAAAGAGGTTTCACCATTTCGAAGAAAGGAGTTCATAATGTGTTGGCTGATGTTGGTTTGGCCTGTACAGGACAGATTTCCGGGACTGAAAAGCAAGCAATTCCAAGGACACCTATAAGTCGCACAAAGACTGTCATTCAGAAAATCAAGAAAATGGTGACTGGGAATAATCCAGCGACCCAAAGGACTATTGGTGCGAAAGTAGGAACATCTCTTCGTACCGTAAACAAGATTATCCATAAAGATTTGGGACTTCGAAAGAGACATAAAAGCAAGGTTCACAAGCTCTTACCAAAGCACATTTCAGAACGTAAGACAAATTGCAGAAAATTGCATGAATGACATCTCGCTGGGGATAAATGGAAGTATGTGGCCACATTAGACGAAGCATATGTTTATCTGTCCTACTGCAATAAACCAAGCGCGATTTTCTATCGCCCAGTCGGAGCCAAATCGTTTCCAAATTGGTACAGAGAATGTCGTGAAACTTTTTCGAAGGGATTCATGATCGTTGCGGGTTATTCCTATCAAGGCAAGTTACAGATACGGAGGGTGGCTCAAAATGTAAAGGTGAATTCTGCGTACTATCAGGATCACGTACTGACACCAATTTATACACAGGAACCACCTGCTCTTTACGGAAACGACGTTTCCAAGGTCCGTCTCCACTAAGACAAGGCGTCCAGCCAAACTTCCAAATCGACCCAGAATTTTCTGACACGAATGGAACAGCAAACCGGAATCCAGGCTACTGAGATACCAGTGAAGTCTCCAGACGCATCGCCCATGGATTTTTGCGCATTTGGACTATTAAAACGAGCCTTGGGAAGACGACGTCCTCGTTCATTGGATGGATCTGGAAATGTTGTCAGCAGGAGTGGCAACATAAAAGTCTTCGCAGTACTCTCCTGCAATGGAAACTGCGCTGCAGAGCGATAGCAGTATCTCATGGCCATCAAATAGAGCATGATCGTTGGTGGAGAAAGGGAATTTCTGGGAAATAGACCCGAATCCAAATCGTTACCATAGATTGTAAACAATCCTCCGTGTAACATCAATAAAATTTTTTTTTAAAAATAAGCTGTTTTGTTCCCTTTTTCTTCATATCATCATCTATCGGGTCCTGACGACAATGTAGTGGGTGGATTGTGAACTATAGTAAACCTGTATAATAAACACTTAATTACTACTTCACTTTGGCTTCACCTCGGCAATATTTCGTTTTAATTAAAAAACTTTGTCTAGCCATAATCCAGCCATTCCTAAACACTAAAAACGAATGGAAAATACAAATCAAGAAT
>JAFIDM010014012.1:41440446-41456761 GCA_023159025.1 Thereuonema tuberculata | reverse complement strand
TTTCCTTTAGTAAATCATATTTCACAGCACGTTAAATTTCTTTGCTTATTATTAATTTTATTTTTAGGTTTTGTTTAAGTCTAGGTTCAGTCTTTTTAATTTAATTTTATCGTTTACAAATTAAACTAATTAAGTAAATTAAAAAAATAGTACTCGTCTAATTTTGTAAACATTGTTTTGAACTTATACAATAATTTTATTTTTGAAAGAATCTCCTTGAAAGTTGAAATACAACATTTATGAAATTGAAGCTACGTATTCTCATATTTCTTTGTACGATATGCGCATTTTCGCATTCCTGAAATTCAGTATGTAGGCTAAATGGCAAAATAGTATTTTGCATCTAACAGTGAAATATCTTATAGTAAAAAGAAATCCTATAGATTCACAGTGTTTGTTATGCATGTCTTCATGTGTTTTGAACAAGTGTGAGATCATCTTGAAATTGCCATTGCAAATTATATTCAAAACTATCTCTCCTTTGAATTTGATAAAGAATATTGAAATTTTGCACATTTGCTTCTGTCTGATGACAATACAATAATATATTGATGTAGGGTAAGGCCACTAGTTATGGATCTATCTAAGCATAAGTTCTGATTACGCTAAGGAAAAGAGTAACGAGTTTTACCTGGAGCTTGTTAATTGACCGAAATATAACACACTATGATCACTTGCATTAAGGCAACGCCTATTTAGTAAATATTTTCTAAAAAAATCTAAAATATGACATTTGATCCAGAATTAGACCTCCAGCACTAGTTGAGGATCAGTTAAGGAAAACCATTTTCCTTCTATATTTTATCAGAAAATAGCACGAGGATCACATAAGTATATGGAGCATAAGATTATAACACTCAACAAATGAAATAAGGAATGTGAGCCACAACTGGTGACCGGGACTAATTATGGATCAAAATTCTGGATATTATTTACATGGTCGTACATGTCCAAAAAATTAACGGGAACTGAAGGACATTACTTTTTTTTTAATGTTAGCCAATTCTAAAGTGTTTCTAAAAAGAAATACCTGTGATACAGGTACTGAATATTTAATCTAGATATAGATAAGTAAAAAAAAAAAAATTAAGATTAATAATATTAAAATTTAAAACTACCATCAATAATATCTATTATTAACTGATTTTTTACCTGACTATTTTTTTCAAAATTATAATTTTCTCACTTTAATTGATTCAAAAGACTATAAAGGATTTGATTTTTTTGTCAATATCCCATATTATTATTTATTTTAGTAACATTAAATATTTTTATCCAACCTTTTCTGGTGTTGAAATTATTTTGTAAGTTATCTTTTTTATTTTTCATACCAAAAAAGTTCTTTATCATATTGTTATAAATAAATTTTTCATTTAGTAACAGTATTTTAAATTTCTTTCTTATGATTTGTTGTTCCTCAAGTTTTTTGCTTTTAAAGTTAATCATTATGTTATTAAAGATCTTGAGAATAATTTTATTTATATTTTTAATTTGCTGTCTGTTAATTAAAATTATAATTTTTGTTGGATTTTTAAATATCCAACAGTCCAAACCATAATTCAGTATCGAATCAACAAGTGCTTTATAAACAACAAATTTCTGTTTAAAAGGATGTCTTTTAGGATGTCTTTTTTTATTCAGTCTTTTTAGGATGTGATTGTAGTGGAAGTTCCAAGAAAATTTGTCATCAATATAAATGCCAAGATATTTTTTATTATGAACACTTTCAATTGTAGTACAATTATATGATTTAATTAAATTATTTATTTTTTTAGAATTTGTACAATTTTCATCATGAAGTTGTAGATCTAAATTATAATTTAACCTTTTATTTTTATTCTTAATCACAATAATTTTGGTTTTATCTTTGTTTATTGTCATTTTATTATTCCTTGCCCATTTTTGAATATTATTAATGTCATTTTGTCAAAAAATTAAAAGCATCTTCCTGGTTCCTATCATAAGTCATCAAGAGTACATAATCTGCATAGATATAGATCCTTGAATATTGAATGCAGTTGTTAATCGAATTTATAAAGATATTAAATAGAAAGGACCCAAATTTGATCCCTGTGGAGTATCACATTTTACATTGAATAAGTTGCTTTTATAACTTTTTATTTTAATTCGAAATTTTCTATTTTTTATGTAACTTCTTATCAATTCATAAGTATCGCCTCTTATTCCAATTAGATAAAGTTTATCAAGTAACAAATTATGATCAACGGAATTAAACGCTTTTTTTAAATCAATGAAAGCAATGTAAATAATATTTTCTTTATTTTAAATTATCTGCAATATTTTCATTTAGATTTATTAAAAGTTGCGTTGTACTCTTTTTGTTTAGATAGGCAAATTGATTTTCACTAATAAAATGATTTTTGTATAAAATTGTAAATGGTATTTGTAATATATGTTTCTAAGATTTTTGAAATGTTTGAAAGCAAAGAAATTGGTCTGTAAATTTCAAAACATTCAGAATTTCCTGCTTTAAAAATAGGTGAAACATAAGCAATTTACCATAAATTTGGATAAGTATTTGTATTCAAAATTTTTTTGGATAATTCAACTATAAAATCTGCGAAAATTTCTTTGTTTTTTTTATTTCAGTCATATTTATATAATCAATAACAATTGAATGATTTATATTTTTAGTTATTATACTTAAAATATCATTTGTATTTGGTGGCAAGAAGATAATAGAATCTTTTAACGAAGGGTTTTCATATTTTAGTATCTCTTTTTTATTATTATTTTTGTTAATTTCTGTGTTTGTGTAAAAAAAATTTTAAATTCCTTAAAGATTATTTCTGCATCATAATTTTCTAACATCTTAATTGTTTCATTATTTGCACTTTTTTTTATTATAAGTAACTTGTTTTTTTAAAATATTCCATATTTATATTAGGATTTTTTTCATTTTCAATTAAGTTTTTGAAATAGTCTTTTTTGTCTTTTAATAAAATTTTTTATCCAATTTCTTTTTTTCTTGTAACTTTTTTCAAAATTTTTATTTTTATTATTTTTATATTTTTTAAATAACCTATTTTTTTCTTGAACGTGTCTCATGATTTCATGAGTCATCCACGGATTTTTAAATACTATTTTATTTTGTTTTGAATCTAACTGTTGATCATCTTGGTTATTATCCTCATTTATTTTATAAGGCTTTCTAGCTTTTTTTATTATTTTTTGAAATTTATTAATAATTATATTAGGGTTTGTATATTTATTTTTTTTAATGTTAGAAGTTAATAAAATAACTTTACTATATAAATACTCATCATTAAACGTGTAATATCTTTGTATTAGATTTCTTCTTAAATCTGAATTTTGATTATTATTTTTTTCAATCTCAAGTATTAAGCCGTAATGATCTGAAATGTCACATTCAATTGTTAGAGATCATTTTTAGCTTTTTTGAATATAAAAAACAATGGTCAATACAAGTTTTAGAGAGAGATACATTTGTTTTGACATTTCTTGTGGTTTTATAGCAAAAATTTTTGTAACCTAAATTGTATATAATTTGGAGGTACTCACTAGTCGTTTTATTAAGGTTGCTTTTTATTATGTCGATATTTGTATCTCCAATTAAAATTATATCTGATCCTTCATCAATCTTGATATTTTTTAAATTTTGTTTTAGTTCTTTATTAAATAAGTTTTTGTTAGTGTGTGGGGGTTTATATATCGCATAAATTATAAAATTATTTGTTGAGATTTTATTTATTTGACAAATAATATTTTCATAGGTTATAGTATCCTCTTGTTTCATGGTTACATTATAGATATTTTTAAAATATACAGTGAAACCTCCGAATAACGGACAGTCATGGGACCGAAAGTTTCGTCCGTTATTGGGAGGTGTCCGCTATTGGGGAGGACTATCTTGTTTTCAATTTTTAGCTTATAGCATGTCATTTAATGAAAAATGACTTACAATCTTAAATTTCTACAATTAACTTCCCCTTTGAGAAAATATGAACAATTGCAAACTGTTTACTATTTTCCTTTTTAAATAAATGGTAATCCATTAGTCTTACTTAAAATAATAACAAAATTAATTACAGTATTAATTTTGTCATTATTTTAAGTAAGACAACAGATTAGAAAATTAATTTTATTAACTAAAGTAATCAGTTAACAGAGTTTGACATTTCTTTTTTGCATTGAAAACATGTTTCTCAATATGAATATTTAAATCGTTTAACTTTGCAAGGCCTTCAGAGTCCCCTTTGCTTCCAACGCCTTTTCTTGCAATAATGGCCCACTAATGGGAATGTTTGTTGCTCGTGCAGCGCAAAACTAATCGAAGACATCAGAGTCGATCGCACTTGTCTCCGTTTCCGAACTTTGATGTGTTTGGAGTTTTCGTTGGAGTTCGTGATCCATAATTTCAAAATTTCCTCTGGACGCTATGTATTACTGTAGCCTGATTCTATTGCTTTTGAAAAGCAACACAAGATCGTTTATTTTCTGTAGAATGTTGTCCGTTATTTGGAGTGTCCGCTAATCGGAGGTCAACACATGGAAACGTCTATATTAAGGGACTGGGGATTGCAAAATTCTCCGCTATTGGGGGGCTGTCCGTTAGTGGAGGTTTCACTGTATTATTATGCCACCTCCTCTTATATTTTTTCTCAGATTACAAATCATGCTATATCCTTGAATATTATATAATTGTGGTTCTTCATCTTTGATGTTAACTTCTACTAGGATAACAATATCTATATTTAGCATTTTAAAATTGACACTTGCAATCAAATGTAAGGAGTTAGACCTTAAACTTCTTATATTTAGATAGAATCTTGTTTAGGATTCCAATTGTTAAAATTGTCTACTATATTTATTTTTCCTAACTCAATTTGATTATTTATATAATCTGTCATTTTTTTTTTACAAATTAATTAGGTCAGTATCATTTTTAATGTTTATTATTTTTGAATTTTCATTCTTTCTGATAAAAATTTTAGAATTTTTGATCCAGACAAATTTATAATTTTTGTCTTTTGCTTCGTTCTTAGATTTCCATAGTAGAATTTTCATTTTTTGAGTTAGATTCTCATTAATATATATTCTTTCATTGTGGTTACTATTTAATATATCATTATTCATTAGATTTTTATTTTGTTTATATCTCAGTAGCTAATTGTCTCTATCTCATCTATTGACAAATTTAAGAATAATTGGTCTTCCTTTACTTTTGTTAGTCCATAGATATGGAAGAACTATGTCAATTTGTTGAAGGGGGTTGGGTATATTGAGTTTTCGAGCAATTGCATTTATAATATCACTTAATTGTTCGTTTTCCTTCTCTTCTAGTCCTATTACTTCAATATTAAATTTTCTTTGTTGTAATTCCATATTTTGTATGTGTTCTTCTAAATCAAAAATTTTATTATTTTGAAAGGTATTTTCATTTTCAAGTGTTTTTATTTTTTCAAGAATATCTTTATTTTCATTATGATATGTTTGAATTCTTTCTTACTGTCTAAATTGTCATTGGGAAGGGTTCATATTGACATCAGGGTGTATAGGTGTCACATTAATTTTGCTTTCCATTTGAGTTTCTACATCTAAATCGTTTTCTGAATTTCCATAATTAGCTAGTTTTTTTCCTCTTATTGTTATCCTTTCGCAGTTTTTAAATTTCCAATTTTTTTTCTTAGTTGGAGCATCATAATCTGCCAGTTCCAATTCAGATGCACATTTTATATGCTGTTCCGCACCACATGTAAAACATCTCATTTCACCCGTTTTCAATATTTTGTTACAAACTATGCACTTTATATTAAATTTAGTATACTCACTCATATTTTTCTGTAGGTACTCAATCAATATGTAAGGAGAATTAGTAGAAATCTTAATGGTAGCTTCAAGAGCGAAAAACTGCACGTCTGCCTTTGCCAACGCATGCGCTCTCCAAAGAAATCAAAATGACATGTTCCAAACAACAAGTAACATAAATTAGAGCGATGTAATTGAATTGCGCTGTTCACAGTTCATTATTGTTTACATTTGAAACATAGGAACCTTCTTGGTCGAGCATTATTTGACAACTTCTGGCATATTTGATGATATCACAACTTGCATTTAAACAGTGGATCCAACTTTCTCCCCGAAAATAATCTTGAAATGCTCCACCACATTCGCCATAGGTAGTGTTATCATTCTTATCATTTTCACTGTCATCACTTTCAGAGCTTTCACTCGTACTTTCGACTCTTCTTCTTTTAGTAGATTTTTTTTTCCGTTTTCCTCCATTTCCCTCAGGAACTCCAGTGAAGTGACACATCTTGTGGTAGTGACTCTTCTTGAACGTTTGACGTTGTCCTCTTCGGGTGCCAAAAGTTCCTTTATCACAAGAATCACATTATTATTAATGTTAAATTATAATAGAATAGTAATAATGATGTTATTGAAGTTTGCACATTCTATTTTCACAATAGAAAAAAAACAAAAAACTTTAAATTTGGCGCGCGCTTCAGTAATGGAGTAGTAATGCTGCAAGGTCATCTTGAACTTGCCCGCAAGGCTAGATGGAAAGCTTCAAGTAAGGTAGTGTATGTTTTTCTTCAAACTACATACCTATGACTTTATTTTCAGTGAATTTGAAGGCTCTGAATTATATGTAGAAATAATTAAACATTTTTAAATTAACTTACCTTAATTTTCCCTTCAGATTCCTGCCAATAGTTGAAACAAATTCTTCTGCGTTGACACTTATGGCTTTCCCGTTCACAACTGCCTGGAAATAATGTTATGGCGCTTGGCTACAAAACATGCCATAACAGACAACTGTCGTTAACTTGCGAAACTAACAGTACAGACAGTTCGATCCTTCTCTAGTTCCCGATTTACAACTAGTGGCCTTACCCAATAATAATATACTAATATATTTTATATTAATATATTCCACCAAGGCAACACGTCCTTCCACGTCCACAATATATATATACATTGGACTCCGATATAACGCGCATGTCAGGCGGGAAACAACATCCGCGTTATAAGGTGAACCGCGTTATACCGAGCGGCGCGGTGGCGACACAATAAATTTACTCAGAACGATTTGAGCTATATATTGGAACATCCCATCAACTAAATATTTATTATGTATTTTAATAAAAAAAAAATTACAGTATTTATTAAGTGATTTATTAAAATTCACATAACATAGTTATACTTCTTAGTAAGTATATATATTTATTATTTTATTTACGTACCTAAGGTACGCTTGAAAATATGTAAAAACAAGCACTATACATAACTTGATTAAAATCTATGTATTCGACATCATTTCAATTACAAAACATCACTTAAAAAAAGTGAGTAATTTTGGTTTGTTTGCTTTTTGATAACATCTGTATCATTTCCCTTTTGAAAGATTCTAATTGCAACAATCTGACACTGTTAACATTTTCTTGTGATTCGTCCCATTTTATAACAGTTTCCATGGCTGTTATTCTTCTTTGGTTGTTGGCGGTATATCAGCTGATATCACTGGCACTTTCATCATCATCTTCTGTTTCTTCTTGACAATCTTCGTCAACGCAAATGGATTCGATAATCATTTCTTCAGTCATATTCTGACAATGCCGCACGGACCTGTATAAAATGCGATACTCACTAATGCCGCACGGACCTGTACAAACTTATCGCGAACATCGCCCGCGTTATAACAGAGTGCATGGTATAGCGAACAGCGCTATGACGAGGGTCCACTGTATATATATATATATAATATAGAAACATACGATGTGAAATAATTACTTACATCAAACCACCTTTACGAGACACGTTCGCCAAATCCAAATATTCCGCCAAGGCAACACTTAAGACCGCTTTACATGTACAATTTCAACAAGTAATCTGTGCGCATTCATCGCGCCATGGCGGGATAGAAAGCACATTGCCCCCCCTACTCTAATTTAGAACGTGTTCTAATTTCAAAAAGATGGCATGCCATCTTTAAGGAGCCATCTGACACTAGCGCTCCTGATAGCGAATTGTAGAACTAAGTCCCATCGATTTGTAGCTATTTATTCGACATTACCGAGTACAAAAATTATTTTCACGACCGGAGTTCATCTTTTCCTTATGTTTTCGTGGATGCTTCAAGAAAACGCTAGATTATTAACCCAAATCATAACAGAATTGAATCGACGAGCGATTGGAATCTTGAAAACATATCGTCGTTGGTCGAGATTTAACAAGAAATATCGAAATGGAAAACAAAGAAATATAAAAAGATGAAAAAATGAATACTTTCTATTTTAATTAGCTTAGTTGAATAGTAAAATCTATCAAAGGATTTTCTCTTTTTATCCTGAGTATATTAGAGGCAATTTACATGACTTCTAGGAAAAGATAACAACAAAGAAAAAAGAACAGGGTATGATCACGGCTAACACTGCGAAACGCTGGAGTATTATGTAATTAAAAACTAAATGTCTTGCTATTGGTTTTCGAGGCCTTGAAGGCTTTAAGGGGAATTGAAGATACATGTTTAAAAAGTGGAAATTAAAATAGTCAGACGCTTGTCCTCCGTGTGATTCCAGTTATCGCGATAGATTGTCCCTTAATCTGTAGAATCTAACAATTTCCTTCTGTTATTATTAAAAAAAGAAATGTCGTTATTAAAAAGCGAATTTCATATATATTTTTATTTATTTTTTTTTAGATCTCGTGGACAGCTTTTTTCGTGGATGTGAAACCCAACCACGCATGGATATGGGAGCTACTGAAGACGACAGTTATATAACCTATTATTTCTATTGCGAAAAGGATCTATGCAATTTCGGCAATGGCAAGGAAATCCCAACCACAGATGCCCCTAACAGGGAAAATAAGTCCGCACCCCCACTCTGGCCTCTTTCATTGAATGCCTCTCCATCCAGTAAATTGCCCAGTTTTTTTGTAATAAGTTCGTTTTATATTTTAATAGCTTGTATTAATTTCTTTAAATCATAATCTTATAATCTCATTACTCAGAAATAAATAATGAAAGGTAAAGCAAATATTGGAACGAATCTTTCTTGAAGACAATTGACATCAATTAACAGTGGGTGAACTGTCAACTCCTCACACATCTTCATAATACTAAAATTTTCTTAAGAATATTTGATAATATAGGAGAAAAAGCTATTTTCTGACAAAAAAAATATAATTCTTGAATCTTATATATATCTTACTGAATTCTTTGTCCCATATTTTTGAATTAACAGCCAAAGTGGTTTAGTTCTATTTCTGCCCCCCTCCCCCACCTGTCTTTTCATTTTTCACCTACGCATTTGAATTTGTTTGTTAAATATTGTAACATAATTAAATTAATGTGAAAATAAATAAATAGTGTTCACTTTTATAAATATTTAAATCTTACAGGATTAGGTTATATAAATGTAATAGTATGTAAGTGTTCAATACATACTATTATTACACATAACAATATATCAATAATAGCACCACTATTTTCTTACACTAATAATAATACAATAACCTCACTCTGATACTACATAATTAACTTACTATAACTGCACAATGTTTCTATTGTAATGGTAGCCTATTACTATAATATTATTTTGTATCACTAAAATCAAGACAAATCTAGTTTCACATTGTACACGAAACCACAGTTACCTTATGTTTCATTTTCGGCACTTTCTGCAAGATAGAAAGTGGCCATTTTCCTGCATCTCTACAAATGATAAGCTTTCCAATAAGGTATCACTCATATCTGTTTGACTTGTAGTTTGGGCTTTGAAGATAGTGACGGATGGTTGGACGGACAGAGCCCTTTTAAGAGCCCCGCCACCACATAATGTCGTTGAAAAGCATGTATATGCATCCAATCTAAAATATAAATAGATTATAAGCAAATGAAATTACAAATATTGTTGCTGAAAGAAGGCTATAATTTTAAAAATAGACGTTCATTCAAGTCAAAAGCTAGGTCTATAAGTCTCGAAAACTATACATCCTAAAAACTGAGATTGTAGAGATAGTCTTAGGTTGTTACAAGGAAGAACCCTATTGACTTTGTCAAAGATCGGACCAATAAGTAAAGAACTAAGGCCAACGAAATATTAACTGTTTTTATTAGCTAAAATCATTTTAAACTACTTGTTATGCTTTGGATAACTTTTTTTTCAAAAAATTAAAAAAGTTTGCAATGTGAAATTTAAAAATCGAAACTACATTTTAATACGAAAACTACGATGATTTTTCATGACGTCACTTCCGCTCTATTTCTGGTAAGTATAATTTAATTTTACTAGGCTTGAAATAGAATATTTTTCTTTGTAAATTCGGTTATTTTAGAAAATTAATTTAAATTTTTATTAAAACATAAAATGGTTTGTTTAAGAATACAGTAATCTTGAATTCTATTAGTTTAACTAAATTCTCATTAGAATTTTCTATTTAATCGAAATTCTCAATCCAAGTCTATTATTAACGAAAGATTTCTTCAAATAATAGTAAATTACTCCTGGATTAAGTCCAATAGAATTGCGACATGAGCTAATACTATTGATTAAAACCGACCATTAGTGTTCATTAGACAATCGAAAGAATATTATCTGCTAATTATTTCCTTTCTGGAATTATTATTAGTCATTAATCTAGAATCAAACACGGTTTCAAAATTTTCAGTTTAAAATTTCCAATGACAAATTCTTCGCATTTCACATTAGATGGTATCGTTATGTTCTGCAATTACTAAAATACTTATTTAATTTTATCAATGCTACAGTTTCATTAACTAATACTTAAATTGGAGGTTGGAAAGTCTCGTTGGTTAGCAAGGGTAATTTGTATTTCGAAGTAAACCTCACGTATTGCAAAATCAACAGGAAGTCAATTTATTTGTATTAACCTCTTTTGGAGCATTATTAGTCTAGTCCTCATTTGAGAAATCAAAACATTAAAAATTCACGAAAGTATTTGCATCTGAAATAACCTTACATCGAATTTGGAATGTTAAAAAGCATTTTTGTGAAGCTAGAAATTAAAAAAAATTAAAGCTAATAAAAAAGACTCAAGTTTCTTACTAAACATATAAATTCAAAATACTTGATATCAAAATAAAAAAAATGAATTTCCAAAATTAAGATAATAGATCACTTTTTGAATGTAATCTGGTAGTTCCTCTTAGTTCATATATTGTCTTTAATTATGTTATCTCTATCTCTTTTAAATGAAATTAGTGGCATTTGTATTGGTTTAAGCTATTTACAAGTCTTCTTTGTAATTTTATCTAACCTGACAAGTGTTAACCTAAATAATAATCAAAAAACCTAAAAGAAACTAATATAAGGTTTCAAAACAAAATAAAATAATTTAATAAAACAGTTAAACGAAAAGAAAAGAAAAATGTCATCTGAAAATGGTGGAAGAATTAAAGAATTAAATGAAGTTTCTAAGAATCTTATTTTCTTGTCATCATCTTTAGTTAAGAAAAAGACATTGGAATTGTTAATAAAATTCTTGCAATCAAGATCATTTAAGTACTGAAAGAGGTTTTTGTTACTCGTTAATTGCACTGCCAATTTAAAATAGTGGAAATTAATGGCATTTAAAGGTAATAAATGGGTCTATATTCAGTCCCTATCATTCCGGAAAATTAAGACGATGGAAACTTCCAAAAAAGGATAGGAAGGGGTTAGGTAGGTCAACAAGAGGGTTTACAAGTTTTATGGAAGATATTGGGCATTATTCGAATGATATATAGAGTCGATAAATTATAAATCACAACCTCTGTATTAGCAATTTATGATATTGTAGCCTTTGTAAGAAATGTCTTCAGGAAAGTGTCATTTGGCGGATGGTGTTGTTAAAAGATCCTTAGGAGATTCAGGTCACCCTTACGCTAAATCACAACAAGTAAGGGAATATGTCATCATTCTGAGAAAAATCCCATCAACAAAAACAAACGATTAAACCTCAGGAATCACAAACAACACAGTACAAAGCTGTATGGAGTGTATGGAGTTTTAGTTTAAAGTAGTAACACAGTACAAACCTCCAGACAAATCTTACATATCAGATAAACATTTATTGGTTCCAATATAGATGTTGTTATTTTCAGAATTTATCAAATAATCAGTTGATAAGATTTTTTGGTATACTTTTTTAAAGTGTATGATATTCCTTGGAAATTCATATTTTTAACAATAATATTTGATAATCAGATCTTAAGAATGAAAAATTCTTCCAAAAAAAAGTCATATTAAATAACAGGATGAAAAACATTACAATATAATGTAGGCCTAAATCAAAGAAATTAAATTAGTAGACAATAGAATTGTAGTGAGTGATAGTATATAAAAACTAATACAAAGTTTTGAAAAAAAGTTTTGTCATGAATTTGTGTAAATGAAAATTAGATGACGAGATTAAATTAGCAAAAAACTAAAAAAATTAAAATCAAATGGATTTTTAAAAATGCCTCATATAATAAATCAAAAGAAGAAACTAAATATATTGAACATATAACACCGTACCGTATATATTGTATAATTATGTAGCAATATATGGTAACCCAAGTTTGATAAAGAGGGATTAAGAAATATAAATGGAAATATTGCAAATTCGTTTAGAAGATATCTACAGTACTGTTTTATAGATCATTACAAAGATATAATGCCAAATTTGATTTCTATGGCTAAGGCTCTTAATTTTTTTTCCTCTAATAGTGTCAGAGAATACATTTCATTTTTAAAAATTAATTTCGGAATATTCAGTGGTCAAAAAAAAAATAATGATAATGTTTAAGACCAGTAGTCGTATCCTGCTTAATTTATAGTTGAACAAAGTCCAAATCCTAAAGCGTAAAGCATGTCTGGCACTGGATTAAAAAAAAAACACTTTTTTTTTTGTTCAGATTAGAAAAAGATTATTATTTTGTTTTCCCTTCAATTAAAAAAAACAAACGTGTTTTTTATTTCAATTAGAAAGTAAACATTTTTTTTATTCAAATTCGAAAAAAATTAGCATTTTTGTTTAAATTAGCCAAAAAATTTCTTAAAAAGCAAAGTCATAGTGATCTCTTTCTCTCAAACTTCTTTTTTCTTCTAATTAAGCTAAGAAGCTTACTGTCCATAAATTTTAAATTATCTTATATTTCCTATCTTTTTTTTTTTTTCATTTTTCAAATAAGGTAATTTTATGAATGTGTAAGAGGACAATTATAACTGAAATCCTTTCATCGGGATTTCCAAAATTATTTATTTTTAATAAGATATTTTATCTTAGATCTATGAATCGGTTAATATATAGTCTAATATTAAAATAACGAGTTTCACACCAACAAAATATATTCAATAAAATACATTTATTCAATATATTTAATAACAGCAAATTTTTGGAAAAGGAAGGAAGATATTACAAAGCAATAAAAAGGGATAAAAACGCACAAGAAATAAAATCACTGAGCTGCTTTTGGAATATTTGACACCGGGAATCCAGAACAGTCTGTTTCGAGATTATTACCTCTCCTCAGCTGGATTCACCCAGTGTCTGCAGCTCAGCGATATCAAAGGAAATGTAAACAAAACACAAGTAAACATAAAAATGGCCTTCATTTAAAAAACCTGAAAAATAAATAAAAATTAAAAAAGGGCAATTAGTCAATCCCCGCCAGTCAACTGCTGTCTTATAAAGGATCAAACTATAAGAAAGACTATACAAATTATTTTTGAGGTTTTTTTTATATGAAGGATCATTTTTATGTTTACTTGTGTTTTGGTTATATTTCCTTTGATATCACTGAGCTGCAGACACTGGGTGAATCCAGCTGAGGAGAGGTAATAACCTCGAAACAGACTTTCCTGGATTCCCGGTGTCAAATATTCCAAAAGCAGCTAAGTGATTTTATTTGTTGTGCGTTTTTATCCCTTTTTATTGCTTTGTAAAATGTTTTCGCGCACGTTAAATTTATCATTATGTATTTGTCTTTCTTATAGTTTAATCCTTTATAAGCCAGCAATTGACTGACGGGGATTGACTTATTGCCCTTTTTTAATTTTTATTTATTTTTGAGGTTTTTTTTATATGAAAGGTCATTTTTATGTTTACTTGTGTTTTGGTTATATTTCCTTTGATATCACTGAGCTGCAGACACTGGGTGAATCCAGCTGAGGAGAGATAATAACCTCGAAACAGACTGTTCTGGATTCCCGGTGTCAAATATTCCAAAGTAGCTCAGTGATTTTATTTGTTGTGCGTTTTTATCCCTTTTAATTGTTTTGTAAAATGCTTCCACGCACGTTAAATTTAACATCAAGGAATATTTTCTTTCCGAAAATTTGCTGTTTTAATATATTTAATAAATGTATTTTATTGAATACATTTATTAGTGTAAGATGTGGTTAATTATAATAATAATAATATGACGAATAAAAGAGGAGATTAGGAAGAAATATATACTTAATACGTAATAAATTACCAATCACAAAATAATTCTGAAAAATTACAAACACGAAAATTTGCATTTTTCTTCTACTAACAGCGCCCGATTTACCAGGAAGCAAAACAAGCAACTGCTTGGGGCCTCGCGTTGGGAGGGGCCATATGTATCAAAAAAAATTGTAATACACATGATAAACTGTGCAGTAAACATTTACATTTACAGTTTATTATAAACTGTATATTCATGATAAATGTTAATTCTTTCTTCAATTTCTGCCTTTCTTCGGACCTCATTTTTTTTTAGTTATAGGGGGTCCCGAAAAATTTAAATTACTTGGCGCCCCTTCGAAGGTAAATCCGGCACTGTTTACTAAGGATATAAAGGCAGATCTCTCAAGAGAAATAATGACAGAAATAGGGAGGGGAAGAAAGATGTGAGACTATCCGCATAAAATCAGTGTTTTAATGTAATATTTAATTTTAATGAAAATAGATTTGCCGATCTGTGTCGATAATTGCATTAATTTTTCAGATTAAGATCAAAATAAATTATAGGCTAAGAGACGTCCCAGGGTTAATCAGAAGTTGGTTTTTAGTGTGAGTCAGAAACGGTTGACATGTTTTGGTCTTAGATTTTGTAAGGAAAATGATTAAGTGACATCGATTCTTGCATGAAAGATAACCTAAAAATAACCTCATTAATAATAATTTAAAATTATTCTTTTTTTTTTCTTGAATTTAGGAAATCAGAAAAAAAAAGCTGATACTAAGTATCAGCAAAATTCTTTACAACAAAATTAAATGTATAGTTTCGATTCATAAGCTTAATTTTTTTTGGAAGGGGACGAAGAGAAAGTAGAAATAAGAAAAAAGATGTTTCCTTAAAAGGGAGTTTAACGTGCAAAAAAAATTGAAATAAGAAAAAAAGGAATAAAGACAATTAAATATAATTTTGTGCTAAAGCATAAAATTAAAGGTGATCCATAATAATAAAAAAAAATGAAAATAATAATAAAAAAGAAAGTACATTAACGTAAGGAAAAATTTTTTAAAAAGTTAGAAAAAAAAATGTTAGGAAAAATAAGAAAAGCAAAAAAACCCCATGCAGACATTGAGAAAAAAAAGATTAAGAGATAAAAAAAAAATAGATATAGGATTCGAATCGACAATTTGCGAGACCGAGACCTTAAGCATCAAGCTATAGCTTACAACTGAAGTGAGATGGTTGCATTCCTAACATGTAAGCTAATAGCGAAATCCAATGAAAATAATGCCAAATATCTTGATTTGTCCCTTTGAAAATACTCTATTCCTACGTTGTTTGGGCCTCTGAACATGATGATGAAGTCCGTTTGTCGATCCGACCTTTCGTTCAAGAGGTTTTAGGCGGTACAATTACAACAATGCCAAATAGCTCGAACATGGGGAGGCGTTGACCCCTGAAAAACCCCATTCCTAAAGTTTTCTTCAACTAGCCATCATATTACCTACAAGCAATATTTCGCAAGAGTTCCTTCTCTTTGCTTCTTCAGGCTAAATTTTCAAACTTTTAACTAAAATAGTTATTACAAAGATGTAACGTCTTTAGTATCCTATTATTGTTACATTAACTGTTCAAAATATTACAGAAGATTCTCAAATTATTACAGATGTGTAAAGTTCTTAGTATTGTTACAGATTAATAAATACAATTTATTGGAATTTAGTAATGTTTTTGTAGTATAAAATAAAACACTTCAACAACACTTTGTAGTATTTTTTAAAAGGTTTTACTATAAACTTACTCACTTCCTTATCTTTTTGTTTATTGATACATTCGAAACTTTAAATCAGAGAAGCTTCTCAGATAAATCGAAGTACCGTATCAGTTTCTTGGAATAAATATTTAGCCACTGGATCCGGG
>JAFIDM010014012.1:41415845-41440436 GCA_023159025.1 Thereuonema tuberculata | reverse complement strand
ATCAGTTTCTTGGAATAAATATTTAGCCACTGGATCCGGGTTATGTTTATTCGTTAAACAGTGTTCTGCCCAATCGGAAATTCTCGGGTGATTGTTCCAATAGACCAGTGTTTCCCAAACTGTTCCGTAACTGGGAGGGAGGGGGCCTTGGCTCCCATTCCTACGGTGTTTGGGCCTCTGAACACAATCATGAAATCCGTTTGTCGATCCGACCTTATGTTTGGGAGTTGTTAGGGTGGACAGTCAAGGACGGACAGGACAACCGCAGTAGCTACTGGTTCGCTAAAATTGCACATTTCAGTTCACGCCTTGAGTTATCGTCAATTGGTAATCTGAAACAACTGTGCCTTACCAGGACTCATCAGCTATATTACCCAAATAGACGATCAACTCGGAAGAGTGAAATTTTACTGGAATCATTCACGCTATCCGGACCTCACACAAACAAACAATAATAAGAATTTCACTGAAATAAGTACACAGCTAGGCTTAAAAGGCATTTAATTAAGGGACAAAATAGCATTAGGACCAACGGGGTCTGAATATATGGGAATTTAACTTGCAAAAAAAATTGAAACAAGGAAAAAAGAAAAGAAATGCACAATTCAGTTCACGCCTTGGGTTATCGTCAATTGGGAAACCTGGGACAGCTGCTTATTGCTCTTTGTTTGTTGGGGTCCCACTCCCAGGAGCTGAAATGTTCCCAGTAATATTTCTTCTTAGCTTTTTTAAGAAAGAAATTGTTAGCCTTCTTTCCCAGGAATGAAAGCTTAATGATAAATAAAAACCTATTATCGAAAAATTTCTTGTACAATAATCTTAAGACAGCGAAGTACAAGCTGATTTTCATATCCAGGCTAAATTTAAGTGAAATATCGAACACAGAACAGATTCATCCAAGCAGATTAATTTTCCGCCAAATAATTTAGTTTCTAGAACTTCTATTACTATTCAACTAAATAATTTACTATAAAAATAAGGGTTAGTAATCCTGGTTTATATAATATATTCGTCACTTCAATTTCTTTAATATTTCATGCTATAAAATTTTAAAAAATTCCGCCATAATTTAATTTAATAAAGCACTCCATCTAACACAATGTAATTATAAATTAAAAATTTCATTTAACTTCATCGTCTAACCGCGACTTGTTCTTGTAAAAAGCACGTGATAACAATCCAAAGATTTTGTTTATTATATTTAGAAAAAATAAAGAAATGAAAATTATAAAAAATAGTGTATTATAATCCATGTTTGTTTCAAATAGACATCATACTATCTACAAGCGATAATTCTTAAGGGTTCCTTCCCTTGCTTCTTCAGGCTATATTTTTTTAACTAAAACGGTTATAACAAGGTAATGTCTTTAGCATCTTATTATTATTGCATAAACTGTTCAAAATATTACAGCAGATTTCAAATGATTACAAATGTGTAATATTCTTAGTATTGTTACAGAATAGTAAATATCATTGTTCAAAAAATACAATTGCAACAATTGTTATGACCAACAATGAAAACAATCACAACAATTGCGTCTTTCGCAATAATTACATTTATAATACTAAGGAAATTAAGGCAATATAATTATATTTTCATAGACGTATCATAAGACGTTGCGAAGCATTGTGATTGGTTTACTAATCGCTATCCCTACTTTGTTTACTATAAACTTAATCATTTCCATACCTTTTTGTTTATTTACACATTCAAAATTTTGAATCGCACAAGCTTCTCAGGTAAATTGAGACACTATTAGTTTCTTACTAGTATTTCCGTAATATACCTTATCACAAAATCTCCATTTTAATTGTATACTCCACACCCCCATCGTATTCATATTCTATATGCATTCATTTGTTTATTAATAAAATGACATCATATTAAAGAATTTCAAAGTAATATAATGATAACTTTCTTTTCTCATATAACGTAAAAGTAAAAAATGCAATAATTTGGAACTGCATAGATGAAATAATAAATAACACTATGGAAAAGAGTAAATGGATTCCAAACCTTAAGAATTTGAAACATAAATTGTTAATTAATGAATATCCAAAAAATGTTATTAATAAAATAGTAGCAGTTATTTTAAAATGGAAAAAAAAAGGCAAAAACCACAACCTAAGAAAGAGGATAAAGATGTAGTAAAAATACCTTATGGAATTGAATTATCGAAGGAAACCAAATTAGATTGGGAATTGAATACAAATATATCCGTAATAAGAGACGGGAATAATAAAAAAAGTCAAAAGTAAAAGAATGAATGAATAGGAAGGGGGTAGTATATAAAATTAAAATGCAGATCTTGTAATAACTACGGAAATACAGATAGGACCATCAACGAAAGGGTCCATGAGCATATAAGTGTCTATAGCACAGAAATGAAAAAAAAATGACTTAAGTCTACCGCGGTAGATACATAAAAAATATTGAAAAGCTGCCATGCTCTTACATATTATGTATTCGTAAGCAGGGGGGAGGGAAAGGCTTTGTTTATTTTTTATTTGCTTATTTCATGTGTAATTACTAACGTTTAGTAAATTAATCCTTTAATGCTAAGCTGAAAGCTAGCGGGATTAATTACTTACCCCCTTTTATTCTTGATTTTGTTTTGATGTTTTTTTTAATTGAGGGATCATTGATTTGTATGTTTGTCCGTTTTGCATATTGCCCATTTCACTGAGCTAGGTATACTGGGCGGATTGGACCGATGAGAATTCAGTAAACCTCGAAACAGTACTGTCTCCGATTCCCAATACAAATACCAAAAATAGCTCAGTGAATATTTGTGTTTTGTTTAGTTAAGTGCGTTTTTCGTTTTCTTTAAATGTAAAAATTGTTCTAACGCACGTTAAATTTTATTTGTGATAATTTTGACTGTTTTAATTTATTGTTCAATGGTAATTACTGTTAATGATTTGGCAAATCTTACGCACAAGAGAGGGAGGGGGGATGTCGGACATCTGCTTAGTTACTGCTTTCAAGGGGGGGGGGGTCTACGACAAAATTGACTAAAAATATGCTTATGTAATACTTGAATGAACCCTTAAATATTTTTACATTATTTCAATTATTAAAGGCCCTACGGCGGACCTTTATAATTTTTCAAATTTCCACCCCGCGGAACCGTGATTCAATCCCCCCCCCCAAAAAAAAAATAATCAAATGCAGTGTTATCATTGAATAAATAACATTCTGTGTTAGATAAAGAAAATTCTGTCAGAAATAGTAACCTAAAAATGGGGACCCGAAACCTGCTTTGTAGGTAGTGTCTCCGTTGTCTTTTATGTGTAGGCTAAAGTAAACTGAAAACTGAAATATTCACTACGACGCAAAATTAATAGGTGTCTCGATTTTAATTAAATATAAGGTTAGAATGATATTCTTATAAATTACAGAATTATAATCTATTTTTAATGTGTTTTCTTTACTCTATAAAAATGCTTTTTTTGCAAATAAGGAGGAGGGGGGGGGGCTTACTTGCCTATTATAAAAGGGGGTCGCGGCTTGAAAAAGGATGGGAAACACTGGCCTATTGGAATAATCGCCCGAGAATTTCCGATTGGGCAGAACACTGTTTAACGAATAAACATAACCCGGATCCATTGGCTAAATATTTATTCCAATTAAACTGATAAGGTGTAATTTGTACTCGATTTATCTTAGAAGCTTGTGTGATTCAAAATTTCGAATGTATCAATAAACAAAAAAGGTATGAAAGTGATTCAGATTATAATAAAAAAAAATTAAAGAAATACTACAAAGACGTTACTAAAATTCAAATAAATTCTATTTATTATTCTCCAACAATACTAAGAACTTTACACATTTGTAATAATTTGAGAATCTTCTATATTACTTTGAAAATCTGCTGTAATATTTTTGAACAATATTAGGATGCTAATGACGTTACACCTTTGTAATAACCCTTTTAGACGTAACAATACATAATACAAATGTGACATCTTATTATTAAAAATAAAAACAGCAACATCTTTTCGTCTTCTTAAGCATAGCTATACAGTAGAGCCCCGATTATCCGCGGGATTGGGTGGCAAGGGCTTCGCGGATAACGAAAATCGTGGATAACCCGAAAAAAGACTAAAAATGAGGTGTAAACACGAAAAAAAATATTTCACCATTAAAAACTACGTTTTATTGTACAAAAAACATAATATGTAAAACTTTTAAAATATGTACAATAAAGCAGAAACCTTTGCTGTACGTTTGCATCCACAAATTCCGAGAAGGCCTATAGGATCACGATGCACAATAAACCTGTAATTTTTGACCTCCGCACTGTAGGGCCAATTGTATTTTCCCTGTTGATGGCTTGAATTAAAATTGTTTTTTTTTTTGAGGTTAATAATTAAATAATGAGGGAAAAACAACTAGACAAAATTGGTTAAGAATTTTTCAAATTGAAAAATTAAATAATAATTTTGGTCAACGATTAGAAAATAAAATAAAGTACAATTTATTTTGTCAATTAAATTAGAGAAATTATAATTTGGAAAAAATTAAAAATAAGAAAAGTATTAAAAATCAATTAATATCTGACGTAATTGATGAGATAATAATTTTACATTTTTAATTTATATATTTTTTTTTCTAACATATTAATCAATTCAGCACCTATATCACAGGTATGCTTCCTGTAAGCATACCTAATAGGACTGGCAAACATTAAATAAAAATAAAAAAAAAAAAAAAATTTCACGGCACACGCGGATAATCGGGGCTCTACTGTATTTCGCAAGTTTAACACTTTACCTGCTTCTTCAGGCTTATCGATACATAGAATGATCTTCATAAAACACAAAAAACAACGTTTTTAACAATGTCGAGTCTTAACAATATTGACTTAGACATGGTAACACTAGTTAGAATATACATTATTTTTTTTTGGTCTTAACAAATGATATGTAAATGGTAATTACCATGAATGATTCAATAATGTATATTCTAATTAATGTTACCATGTATAACTCAATATTGTTAAGATTCGATATTGTTAAAAACTTCGTTTTTTGTGTTTTATGAAGATTATTCTATTTATCGATAAGCCCGAAGAAGCAGGTAAAGTGTTAAACCTGCGAAATATAGCTATGCTTAAGAAGATGAAAAGATGTTGTTGTTTTTATTTTTAATAATAAACCTTTTAGTTAAAGTTTGAAAATGTACTGTCTAACACATTTATATTGATAATCACGTTTGCGCGAGAATTACGAAATTCTCGAGATCTCGCCATGTAGCCTCTTCAGCAGGTCTCAAGAAATTTAGTATTTTTAATGTCTTGTCACTAGGAAAATGCTACCTAATGAATTTATTGTTTGTTTATTGACTGATTTCAATTTATTAAAACTGTATTAAAATGTAGTAAAAGTCTCATGCATTTCCCCGTATTATAGTTCATTTAAATATTTCAATATTTTGTGAGAAGACATGGATAGAGACTATTCTCTCGTAAATTACGTGAAATCACGAAAATCGTTAACTTCCATGAGTTTGATTATAGCCTGAAGAAGCAAACACTCTTGCGAAATATCGCTTATAGATAATATGATGGCTAGTTGAGATAAACATGGATAATAATATGATACGTGGAATATTTTATCTTTCGAAAAACTAGTAATTTTTTTGGTAGAAATAATGTAAAAGTAATCCGTCAGTCTCTGTATGTCTGTGCATGTATATGTGTCAGAGTATGTCCCTAGCAACTTTTAAGCACTTGACGTATCTTCTTGAAATTTAGCTTGCATATTTAACAATTGCAAACTATCTAACTTTTTTATTTCAAATCTTTTCTGAATGGGTTCTTGTTCGGAAATTAGCACGAGACGATATCAAAAATTCCCATTATAATTACAATGGAACTTATAAATTGGATGTTTATTAATATCTTGAAAAATGAGTATTAATCCTTTAGCTAATAATTTATCTGTGTTTGACTAAAGTTAATTCGATTTAGAAAATCGGTTTAAATCCGTATACCTACTGTTTTTCTTTTGTTTTTTTTGTTTCTCTTATGGCCGAGTGCACCAACGCTCAATTAACTTTGATGGCTGCATTGTGGACGTAGCTAAAATTAGTGGGGGGTGATGCCCAAGAAAAATTTTAGCCTATGTTTTAAAATTGTGTGATAGGAAACAAACACGTATAAAAAGAAATTTATCAAGTTTCTGAATAAATTTTCTTTTTATACATATTTGTTTCCTTTCACACAATTTTAAAACAAAGGCTAAACTTTTTCTTGGGCATCACCCCCCCCCACACTAATTTTAGCTACGTCCACAATGCAGCCATGAAAGTTAATTGAAGCTTGGTGTACTCGGCCATTAATCTTTTTTCTCAATGTCCGTGTGGATCTTTTTTCCTTATTTTTCTATTTTTTTTTCCTTAACTTAATGTACTTCCCTTTTTTATTATTATTTTTATTTTATTTTTATTATTATGGGTCGCCCTTAAATTTATGCTTTAGCACGAATTATATTCACTTGTTTTGATCTTTAAGTGAAACTGCTTACGGATCTGTCTGTGAATTTATCTGTGTGTGTGTGTATGTTTCTAGTGTGAATGTACAGTATATGCCTTACGAGGATGTGCAAATATGTAATTTATACATTATCTGCCAGCATAATTGGGAAAGGGAGAGCAGAGAATAAAAACATTTTTAAAAATTTTAGACTCTCTTTCAGAAGATATTTTTTTGGATGAATAGTGTGAGCCTGGAAGCAACTTATGACCTAACTACATCACAATAGCCTGATTCGTTGTAAATCATTTCTGAGGACGAAGAATCAAATGAAATAAGTTAGATATTCAACATTATGTACATACCTATTTTAATTTTTCCGAGCTGTTATTGACCTCTTTAATTATATTTCCAAAAAAGATAGGCCAAGCAAAAATAAGAACATTTGGCAACTAATTAAGCGTTTCTGCACGTGAATCATTCTCAATTAGTCTTCTTTTTCTGCTTCGTGGACGGAGCTACAGAGCATTCAGCATCATTCCAATGGTTATATAACGGTGGAGATCAATCACTCTCTATCTCAGCTCTCTCCTTGAACAGACACACAATGCTCAGCCGAGAAGTCGCCTTGAATTTCTTAAAGAAAACTCTCCACATAGAGAATGTGGAAGAGAAACTGAATGGAGATAGATTAGCACTACTCAACGAAATCATAGCAGCTCAGCATCAGTACATTCCCTTTCAAGTAAGTCATAGACATTCAAAATATAGATTCCTACATTTTATTGCAAGTTTATTTTTTAGAAATAATTAACATTAAGATGAATCGTCCGAATCGCAATTGATCCTCCAAAGCTTACATAAACAATAAAAAACTCACAATATTTTTTTTAGTGAGTTTTTAATTGTTGTTTTTTGCTTTTGAGGTGCCACTGCGATTCCGATGATTATTCACGATAGCCTCTGTACCGAGACCTCGCTGTTTACTGGTGACTATTTCTAGCTGATGAGAGCGTGAAACAGCTGTTCTACGATGTCACGTAGCAAATACTGGACCTCATCCATTGATGTTTATTAAAGGATGAAATTCAAAGTGAAAGAAAATATGTCCGAAATGGAAAAAAAAATATTTGCTTACATAAACATCATAATGTATTTTTTTTTTTTTTTTTTAGAAATCTTTGACTTTAATGATAAAAATCTTTCAACAACGTGATAACTTTTAGCAAATATAAACCAAGTTATTTTCTTTGTTTTGTTTCATCAAATGTATCTCGATGTCATCTGACACCCACAATGTAAATAAAATCAAAGTTAAAAGTCGAACTGCATTTTTTTTATAGTTCTTAATTATTACTCAGCCACCTTTTGTTGGCTTCATATTAAATTATTATTTGTTTGTTTGGTTTTTAATATAGCAAAACCATTTCCCATTGTATGGAATATTCAAGATTGAATTACGAAAATACTATATAAACTTAAAAAATTGAACTTTTTTTCTGTTGAAATCACGATGCCATTCAATCAACTACTTATATGACATAATTTAAATTTTCACTGATTGTTTTAACTGTAGTTTCTAAATCACCTAGTCTGTCCATCTGCTAATTTTATAAAACTTACGTAAGTCCTGAATCAAAATTTCAATCTCTATTTGAATTTTGGGCATTTAAGGCTTTATTTACAACGATAAATATATTCTGTAGCCTTAACTTAAAATTGGAAAAATCTGAAGAATTTCATATAAATACTACCCATAAAGCTTTTCCTTGTTAAACTTTATAAAAAAAGTGAACATTATTTTGTCTTATATTTTTTATTTATTTAATAATTTATATTTTAATTTGGAGTGTAAAGTAATTTTGCAGTTAATATCATTAACGTAACATGCAAATTTCAAAGTTTACAGATAATTTTGATTAAATATAAATAACTGAATTTTCTAAAATTAATTTAAGTATAGATAAAACCAAATTACAAAAATAATAATCAAGACTAAGTAGAATGGTGAAACAGCTGTACTCTAGTCCCCCTCATAAAAATGAATCTGAAAGGCAATTTGTTTGTTTATTCTGTGTTGGGCCTAACAGTCATCTCCAAATAGATTTGACAGCACGTTAAACCCATCTTTTGTAATGATAAGTCTTCTCAATGCTTTACAATCAAGTCAATATTCAGCTGTATTGAGTTAAAAACTATAAAAAAAAAATTAAAATGAAGAAATTTTGGAAGTATCTTATAAAATTTAGCCAATTATTTTTAATAAAGTCCATTTTTAAATATCTAAATATTAAATTTTCATTTCTGCTTATTTTCTAAATTAGCTAAACTAATATTAGTTTTATATAATTATAAAATTAATAGGATAATTAGCTAATTGATATTAGTTTTTATTTATTTATTTATGTATTTACTTATTTGTTCGTTTATTTATATATTTGCTGTTTCCCAGATACTCACAGGCCATGATCAATTCAATGGCAAAACATAAGTTCTGCACAAAGACTTCAGTGAATTTAAAGTAAATTATGTTATTGTTAGTTATTCAAAATGTGATTAAAACTGAAGCTGAACCTGAACTTGCATGGTATTTCTTGGCCTTGACAAGAAAACATACAGTACTTACATAGGAACCTAAATGTGTATATTTCCTGCAATTTGTAACATGCTGGTTTTGAAGTTTAGTAACAGCCAAAATATATAAGCTATTACAGCAGTAGTTAATAAAATATTCAACATTATGTTGTTTTATTTGTAAAGATTGATAATAGTGTTATACTCAAGGTATGAGTGGTGCACTAAATAAACTTCCTCTTATTATAATTTATTATAATATATTAAGCAATGTATTATTTATCTTTTGTATCACAATATACAAGATTTAGGACATGAAATACATTCTAAAAAGTACACTTTTGCAAAGATATTTTTAACTATATTGAAACCTTTATAAATATCAAAAGTAAAGGTGTTGCCCTGTAGGCCAAGCAGGTCCTTGGGTAGGTGTGGGAGGCTCTCAACGATTTTCGATCTACGTGACTAGCTGAAGTTGGATGGTCATCCCGACGCCCGTCAGCTTTTATTCGGCGAATAAGAAATACAGACCCATTTGATAGAGAGCTGGGTAAACTCTAAGGTCCGTCAGAAGGGAGAAATAACCGTGGAAAATTTCCAATCACCAACGGGAATTGAACCCGGCTTCTCTACTCCGCAGTCCAACACCCAATCATTGTGCAATCAGATCCATCTTTAAATGTATTTGATACTAAATTTTTTCACTGTTAGCTGAATTTATATTTTGATATCAGTAATTCTGTTAGAGTAGGGATTCGTCCTTTTCATAGCATATTTAAGTAAGTAAAATTGTTAAGGAAATTAAATAAAGAATAAACTAATATCGATGTATTATGTGTTAGTTTTTACTAATCGAAATTCTTAAGCTTGTTCTAGTTTAATTTTATACAGATGGTTTTCGATTGTAACGTTGGCCCTGTGGTTCAGTGTTAAAGCACTGGGCTGTGGCTGGTGGATTCAAACCCAGGCAGAGGTCGGAGAGTTTTCCTAGGTTATTTCTCCTTCGAATGACCTCTAGGGTTCACCCAGCCCTTTGTAAAATGGGAATCGAGTTTCTTATCAAGGTTAAAGGCGGGCAAACATTCGACTGACCATCTAATCTCAACTAGTCCCAATAGCATTGAGAAACGTATTATACTTTATGCGCGAACGAAGGATCTTATGGGAAATAAATTTTTAAACATTTAGAAAACAGCATAGACTTATAATTTTCAACCTTTTTTATTTAATTCATTTTTATCCATTTCGAATCGAATTTTCTTTTTTCAATAACAACATTTTATTTTTAATACCGAAGGGAAAATTGAATTACAGTCCGTCTCCGATTTCTGTGGAATATATTTAATGGCTGAAAATTTATATTAGATTATTACTTCGTAACCAACAGACAACATTAATTATGCAATCAACATTAAATAATTTTAGTAACCACGTGATAGGTGATACTTGTAAAATTAAAGAGACTGAAAATAACAAGAAGTTAAAATGGTTTTATTTATTTATTTATTTATTATTTACTTACCTCTTTATTTATATTGAATTTAAATTAACTGACAAAAAGAAAAAAAGAAAAACCCAGAATTAAATAAAAGCAGATAAAGTTATATCCTGTTTATCTTATCACGACTTTTTAAAGAGATAGTCATTATATTTTCTTAAGGTTATAATGAGACATTTTTATAAAAAAAAAATATGGAGGACGATCATTATCAGTGCGATATACATCTTAGAAAAAAATTAAAATAACCAGCAAATATACTCATAAGGGCAAATGTAACTAATCATTATTTTATAATCAACATGAACACGATCTTCAATTGAGATTTGAAATTTCCATTATAACAATCGGATTGATAAGAATATCTTGAAAAATTGGTAACCAAAAAATTATAGAATCAAAATTTAAAAGTAAAATACATATTTTTGAAAGTTAGTTTAGAAGGATTCTTAGTTTAAATAAAAGGTGCTCAATTATATTTAAAAAAAAAAAAATAACATAGGATTAAATGAGTAAATAAGAATAAGGGCTATTGATTATATGGAAAATGTTTTTTACCTATTTTAAAAAACAATAAAAGTATTTATTTGCTTAATTGCTACAAATTTAAATATTTCAAGTACTTAGAGATTATAGAAATAATTAAAAATAATATCATCAACTGTAAGCTTAATTCTGAGACAAATTAATCGAAAATAATCAAAATTACTTAATAATTATTAACTAGAAATATTAAGATTTTATAGATATTTCCGTTATATTTATAAACAGGTTCAAAAATATTTTTGGCAGAAAGTTGATGTCATTAGTTCGATATGAAGTGAAATGTGTAATTGAGGGCACGCGCGGGAAAACGGAATTATGTCATAAGCATTTCATAACCATTAAAAAAAGTAATGCTTCATTAGACAACAAAAATCTTTACATTTACTTTTACATAAGGGACAGACTTTTTCTTCTAATTAAAGTGAATTCACACAGATCACGTGATTATGAATGTCTTTGCCAATGACCCACTTATTTAGATTTTTTTTTTTCAAAGTTATTTGACGATGTGAACCGAAGCGTTGTAAAACATTGAAGACATAACTTGTGATAGGACTTTTTAAAAGAAATTCTTTATTACTTATTTAAAATATTAATATTTTAAATTGTAACCGTAATTTATAACAGAGTTCAGATTTTTCCTCTTTCAGTTGGGATTTTTCTTAGAAGTAATTAAGGTCTGAATGAAAATTTACGACGATTTGCTCATATGTAAATAATCTAAAAACAAATAAAATGAACAATTCCTTGATACATTAATTAGTTTCACATCATTTATAATATCGAATTGTAATATTTTTACTGATATACAAGGATTTCGTTTTATAAATATGTTGATGTGTTTTAATTTATATTTTTATATGTTTGTTTTAATAATGTGTTTTTTTTTCTTTCATTATTGTAATATTAAGTTTACGTCCATCCCACATTCAATAAAACATAGCATTTCTTAAGTGGGACCAATTGAACCAATTAGCATTGAAATTGCGAAATCTATCCTATTTTATTTCTTTTTTTATTTGGTGCAAATCGAAATATCCCTATAAAAGCACCAATTCTCTTCATAACTTGCTATTTATTGTTGCTCTTCATAACTTCATAACTTGCTCTTTCATTATTATTAAAAAGAAATGGCATTATTTTAGCCAGATTTCCGAAGAAAAAGGTAGGCTCTTAAGATCATCGTATCTGTGTGTGCCTGTATGCTTGTGTTCCTTTTTCTCCGTATTTTTTCGACTAGTTCTGAGATCGTTTTTAAATGCAATGTTTTTGGAAAGGTTTTTTTTTTTTTTTTTTTTTTTCCATCAATTCAAAATGGCAACGAGATAAAATGACGATGTGTTCCCATTTTAGTATTTGTTTTTTGCTTTGTTTTTGTTTTTTTGTTTTTTTTGTCTTCTTTTGTAATTTATGCCTTATACTGCATCTCAAAATAGGAATACGGTGAGTAAAACTTTCGAACAATTTTACTACATGATAACAGACGGCGCTAGCGTCACAACCTTCTGTATTATATTAAATAACTTATATATTTTCCTCACAATATTCCAAATTACATCATCTGTGGTTGTGACGCTTTTCCTCCTTACTTAACCGCCGAAATATTACATCATTTCCCCCCCCCCCAAATAAATATTCTGTAACATATACACCAATATGTCACGATAAATGTTTTAGAAAATGTGCTAAGACTGAAACATTATCTTCATAAATTAAGGAATTGAAGGAATAAAACATTTAAATGACTTTAATTAAATGGATGTATTAATATGATTGTAAACCACTAACTATCTCGTGTTATTGTCATAATTTTCTTATAAAAAGTTAAAGATTTTAGTTATGCAAAAAATTTTTAAATGGACTTATTTTACCGCAGAAGATAGGCTCCAAGTTCCTTTATCTCTATCGTTTATTTCCATTTAAGTATTTTTATATTATTTGTTAATAGGCTTTATGTCATTTATTTTTAACTTGCTCTTCTACCCTCATTGAATCCCTTAGTGCAGGGGTTCTTAGCCTCGGATCGTGGGAACGGTGGGGGTCGGGGAAACTGTCAGAGATAGTATGAAAAATGTTCCATCCGAAAATGGAAAAAAATCTGGTATTTTAACCTGACTTTTTTTTAATTGAAAAGTTCAACACTTTGTTTCGAACCTCCACCCGAAAAAAAACCCTGTTTTTTATTTTTGAATGAACCTTTACGACAATCATATCATTCCTCTCATTCCTGGTATGCGTATGGTCGAGGGTCAGTGTACCAAGCATTTAGAATCGCTGCGTTAGGGTAACGCTCTTTCAGTTAGCGATGGGCTTTCACAATAAACGCTGTTTATATTTGTCATTGAAATTTTATGTTAATTTTGGGCTAACCAAATTTTGGGTCTTTATTGATTTTGGTAAAAGTTGGAACGAAAGAAAAATAGTTTAGGATAACAATTTTAAACGAATGTTTTCGGATTAAATGAATTGGTCTACTATCTATAATTTCATTGTTCATAATTTATGTATTCTTAATAATAAATTGTAACATAACTGTATTTCTTTCCTTCAGAACTTCAATGTGATTGGAACAGAAGAGGAGAAGCGTCGTAATCCAACTCAGGAGGAGTGCATACGCCTTAATCTAAATCAATTTGGTGGACTTTGTGGAATTCTTCATGGCTTTTTCGTAACCTTGCTCCAGAGTATTGGCTACAAGGCTCATCTCGTTGCAGGCAATGTTCTCCAAACTTCCATTCCTGATGATCATTTGGTGGTGATGGTGCACGACGTACAGAAACCAGGGGATAAGTATTATGTAGATGTTGGGTTTTCTTATCCAACCCTCTTTGCTATTCCTCTTCATCATCTTCAAGAAGGACAGGCAGATATTTACCAAATCTGTTTCTTGTCTGTCCGAATTGAGAAAGAAGGGGAGGAATACGTCCGCTCGCACAAGAAGACAAACAAAGATGGCACTGAAACATGGCTGAAACTTCTGTATTTCTCTGAGGTTCCCAGGCATTTCAACTACTTCGACGAGCCAATGAAAACTGTATTTTGTGACGAACCTTCGAGCCCATTTCTGAAGAACTGTTTTGCAACCCGATATCTTCCAGACAAGGCGATCACTGTGAAGAATATGAGCATCAAGATATGGCACACCAAAAGCAAGATGGTGGAGCAGTTCGAATTCGACTTCGTGGAAAAAGCAAGTGCTAAAGTAGCGGAATTGTTTCCAATGATTCCTCCAGATGTTATCAGACGAGGATACGAGGCCTGGGAAGAGTGGGAGCAGAGAAACCCTCAAGCAGAACAAGTAGAAGTTATTAACTTTTAAACTTCAGCGAATGTTGTAGCAGGAAACAATTAGATTTAAAAATAAGACCCATTCTATTAATAAACCAAGGAAACCACTTCTCATAACATTTCTAAGACATTTTCTTTTTTAAAAAAATATTAGTAGATGAAAAAACTGCCGTCGCACAAGTTGTGCGACGGCAGTTTTTTCATCTACTATAATTTATGCGCACGTAAAAAATATTAAATTGTTAAAAGAAAATTGCACATCATCTGTATACTTTGCACTTGTAACTATAGTTTCAGAAATAAGATTCTCATAAATTTTATGACTCTTTTATATAAATCATAAATCAACCAATAAGTTATTTTTTTTTCAGTATAAATAAAGATAAAATAACTATTATAATAACTAATATGTCATTTTTACATATGACACTGTAAGTAAAACAAATAATTCGGAATTTTAATTTTTCAAACTTTTATTTATATAATTTTCACTGGTTGAGAAATTAAAAATTTATTTATTGCCTATGTAATTTATTCAGACTAATAGAATTTTATGATTTTTTTTTAATTATATTTCTGTCTCCCCTTCTTTAAGTCTTAATTTCTGTCAATTATAAAATTTAAATTTGAAGTAATAGATCATTTTTATATTACAACATCTTTAATCCATTAATTTATTACAACTTTTTTTATATATGAGCAACAGTATAATTACATTTGTTTTTGTTTTTTGTGTTTTTAATATACAAGTACTTGACTATATTCTTTGTCATTATTTGATTTCTGAATAAATTCAAAATATACATTATCTGGTATCGATATTGTAATTTTTTAACATTAAAATTAGAATATTTTTATTTGAGTTAATCAATACTTAATCCTTTATAAAAGGAGCTGAAGAACATACACTGGAACAAGAAAAATATTTATATAGTTGTAAATTTTACACATTTATTATATTATTTTTTTTTAAATGGTCAAATGTTCTTCCACATTTCATCCCAGCTTAAAAAATAAAAAACTGGAAATATGGAAATACATTTCACATCGAGTAATACATGAAAACATTTCTCCCTGGCAGAGATTATTATTTGGGAAATTTTTTTATTATTTTTTAATTATTGTGAAATATTTCTAACAATAATTTGTTAAATTCTTTTGATCTAAAATAACTCAGGGGTAACAGCAACTTTGGGACAATATTTCCATTTCGTGAAAAAAGTAAATAAAATAAATTTAAAAAAATAACGCCACCAGGAAGTATACAAAAGGAAATAAAAAAAATCATGTACCAGATCAACGCTTAGTCTTATATAAAATAACTATATGCATTAAAATTTTAATACTTAGTTTTAAAAGTAAGATTATCTTTAAATTATTAACGAAATAGAATAATTAAACAAAACTTACTGGCTTTTAATAAAAATAATGATGCTTATAAAAAAAAATTGTCAGTATGTATGTATGTGTGGATCCACTAACTTAACAAGTTCTTGAGTCTTCTTAAAGCTTGGCATGCATATTTAAGGACATGAGACAGTACAACTTTTATATTTGAAATTTTTCCATTAATTCATTTTTACAGAAATGGAAAAATGTACTGTTTATATTTAGCAGATATTTTAATTTGAAAATAAATGAAAGTTTTTCGTTATTTGTCTTTTTCGTAACTTAAAAAAAAATGCAAAACTAATAAAGAATTATAATGAATAACAATGTAAGGAAAGTATTCTTTGAGATCTTTCTAGAACTTGTTTATTTTTTTTTAAACTCATTCACTTACTTCAATGAGGCCATGTCTTAATTAGCCCTTTATGATTATTTCGATCATTTTCTTAATTTCTTCTTCAGGAATTTAAAATCAGTTACTTTAATTTTACTTATTATTCACTGCTTGAAAGTTCCATATCACTTCCACGATGTAAGAAATTTACTAACAAGGGAAGTGCGTGACCTCGAATGCTGAGAACCACACGAAAATGTGCTTAGAATATAAATAATCGCTCATCCCAAAAACAGTTGTATGAGTCATTCTCATGCAAAACTGCAGGTCTTACCACGAGAGACATTTGAATGATCACCCATTGAAGGTTCATGAGAGGAACTTTGGTAACGCGCAGAAACAAAATATCGATATTATAGGACCAAAAACAATATATATTTCAATGTCGTGACTATGTTGCTATATTTCCCTCTGCTTAAAATAATTAGGCTATCTGAGCAACAAACTTTACCTACTGACCTGATAGTGTTGCACAGCTATTCAGTCTTCAAAGTGCAGGTCTTCAAAGTGCGCTAGCAGACAACAGCTGAGTTTTTCCTGGGAATGACTCATACCACTGTTTTTGGGATTTATATTCTAAATACATTTTCGTGCCGTTCTCAGCGTTCGAAGTCACGCACATCCCTTATTAGTTTTTTTTTTACTTAATTACATAATTGAATGAAAGAACGTTTGAGAATTTCATCTTAACAGTCTGAGAAACAGATCCCTTTTTTAGGCCTACTTTATGTTTCGATGAGATAACTTTTGATTTCATTGAATGTCTTGTAAATATGTCATTTTACTCCTATTGATGCCCATTGTCTTTAAGAAAATATCAATAATCTTAACCCTAGAAAGTTAGCAAATTATATTAGGACTAGAGTTAAAATTAGAATTTTATAATTTTAAGAAAGATTAAGAACATATATATGTTCTGCAAATTGTTTTACGTATATATCAAGGCAAAACTCCGGAGATTAAGAAAAAGTTTCTATCTTCGTTTTATGATACGTTGATAGTTTTGAGTAGATATTAATAGTCAGAGCTAATTGCTTCTGATCAGTTTCTTCTGTTTCGATTGATTGTTCTCCAAATTGATAAACCAAATTGTACCATCCAGCAGAGAACATTCATCCAACCAATAATCTACAAAGAAACAAAAAGAAAAAAAAAAGAAATTCAAACAAATATCAAATTATTAGTACTTTTAAAAAAATATATTTTGTTAAATAGGAACTCTACACAAAGAGATATAATTCAACACAGTTTTCTATGATTCTGACGAGCTTTTCGTTTAGATAAGAATTTCATGATTGTCGAAATTATTGAAAACATCAAATTCTTCAGGTGTTGTTAAAACATTATAGTAACAACATAATTAGCTTCTGTAACTTCGGCTGAAAACTTTCTATAAGAATACATAAATTAAATAGCTCTACTTTTTAAAGTTCTAGTGCATTGTAAATCTAGAAAAGTAGTAAATTTCAAAATTATTATAGCAAAGGAATCTTCACAAAACAATGCTTCGATAGAATAACAACAAATTCAAATCAGAAACTGTGCTTTGTTATTTAATTATAGAAAGAATTGCTACATTTAACTTTAAATTGCTCGAAAACCATCTGTTCCAAATAGAGATTTTTCTAAATTTGAAACACCTTTTAGCACAACTCGACATCCATGCGCCTAGCGACGAGAAAAATTAGTTTGAACTGCTACAGAGAAAGCTTTACTGTCGCTCATTGTTGTGTTTCCGTCCATTCACCATCCTCTCTTATCCGAGATCTTACTTTTCTTTGTTCTGCTCTATTAACTCATTAATGCCAAAAGTAAGCAGCAAAAGCAATCTCTTCATCACTTTACTATGTTTAATGCGTTGTCAACGAGAACAAAACGTAGTTTTACGTGTAAGTGCCCTTGACTGTGTAAAATGTCTCCGATTCACTGAGTTACTGGTAATGTAAAGTAATGTAATGTAATGAAAGATTCACAGCTTAAAATTAAAAGATACTAATAAAGTATAAGACTTTTCATTTTACAACTGGCTTAAAAGAATACAATATGGCCTCACCTATAAGGCCAGACACTCCGAAAAGCGAAGCGGAGCTCGATGTAAACAGACTAAATGAATCGAAATGAAAATGGTGGTGAGCTCTTGACTCGATTTCAGCTCAAGAACGCGTAACAATCATGTCGGAAAGTGCCGAATGAACGATCGTACATCCATTAAAATAATTGAAAAGCGATGTACGAACGATAAGCTGAAAAGAAGGGTATATAGCCAGGAAACCTCTCAATGAATAGAAGCCAGTTGCGAAAAGGGCTGTGAGTCCATTAAGTATTCGAATTTTGTTATGAGAACATCATGAGATCTTAAAACGTTTCTTAATTTTTTGCAAACTTTCCAAAAGTCTAAATTTTTAATCATCAAATTCCAGTTATCTTCAAATAAAAAAAATATTTTTTCCTGTCATTCTTCTTTCTTAAATCATTCATAATAGAAATATCTTTGAATTTAAAATGTTTTCCGATCTCAGATGGATGTAAGAATTATCCATTATAAACTTCACGTATGAAATTTATTAAGAAGCAACAACTTACCTCACTTGCAACAATTATATGAACAAATGAACTTGTTTCAAATCGGAAATTGGGATTCCAATATCTTCTTTCTAAATCATAACAACTTAGAAAAAAAAAACACATCTTATTATAACTTTTAATACATAAATCAATATAGTGAAATACATCTAATTATAGCTATAAAGGAAACTTATACTAAATATATTGTATGTGTAATGAAATACTGAGTGGGCCCGGTAGCCGAGTGGGTAAGGGCGCTTGGCTGCGGGTTGGAGGTGCGGGTTCGATTCCCGGCCTCGGCGGAGGACGGGAATTTTTCCACGCTTCTTTCTCCTCCAAACGGGCCCTAGGGTCTACCCAGCCCTCTATAGAATGGGTACCGGGTTTGTTTCCCGGGAGTTAAAGGCGGGCGAGCGACGGGCCGACCCCCCGTCCTCAACTTTGTCCCGTAGGTTCTGAACACTGGAGCCTACCCTCCAGCTGAATTCCGCGGTCCTCTGGGCCTGATCGCAACTTTAACTTTTAATGAAATACTGTATTATTAATGAAATATTATTATATAGATATATTATCTACTACAATGTACATATAGTACATTGACATTCTATAAATGTTTTTTATCGTAGCAATTTTAAATATTTAATAAATATATAATAATAATAAAAATAATAATAAATATTAAATAAATTTTAAATGTATTGTTACTTTAAAACATTTTTTTATTTTTACTTCACAACATCCCAAGATTCGTAAATAACACAACTAAAATAAACATTATAAACTAATAAATCGAAATAAATGAAGGCTAAAAAAATAAAAATAAATGTAAATAAATGTAAATTAAATAAATAGAATCACAAAAATATGTAGAGGAAATGGCTTCATTTAATTTTATACATATAATATACATATACTTTGTAATATACATATATATGTAGAAACCAAACGGAAAACATTGTTAATAATAATAATAATTATATTTATAATAATAATTCATTATTATTATAAAAGTTTTATTTTATCTGAAGTTTATTAGATAGTTGTTGTAGCGCTCTTGAAATAACGAAACTGAAACAGCTTTGTACAACGCTAATTCTAACGACAATCCTGAGCTTTCAATCCGGAAATATTCAAAAGTAGTTAATTTATTCATCCAGTTTTTCTGATTTTTTACTATTGCCATACGACAAATTATTATAAAGTGATATTATTTTTTTAATTTTCAAAACACTTAGTTGTTTTTTTTAAAAAACAGCAATCTATTCATTATTTGAATAGAAGAGAATTTCTAAGTTGCAATCCATGTGACGTCATGTTCTAATAGAAAATATCGCGTTGCCTATTACGCAGCGAAAAGTTGAAAAGCGATAAAATTATCTACCTAATTAATTTGAAAAATTATAATCATTATATTTATTAATTTAAGAAATGAAACAAATTGCAAAAAGATGGCTAAATTTACTCATTAATTTAATTGTTGAAAATGTTGAAATTTAATTTTTTAATTGCTAAGAATAATTAATTGAGGGCCACATTGACTTTGAAGCATTAACTGCAAGTGGTTCGATCAGAAATGTAGCGAAGAGTAAATACCGAAAGAAATACCTACGTAATAATTTTTTAGTTTACACAAACTTATAAAAAAACCAAATAATAGTCTTATATTTGTGTTGATGTCTAATGTCATTTAAAAATTTCACTGGAGGGTGGGGTGTCTAAATCGCTGCATGTTATTTGAGCATGACCATGTCAAATGGATTGCAATTTGGAAATTCTATTCTATGAAAATAATGAATAGATTGCTTCAGTTTTTGAAATAAAACCCAAAAATATTTTGGAAATTAGCGAATTAGTATTTGAAATATTAAATTTATAAGCGGTATAACATTAAAGTAAATAAATAAAACGAAAAAATGAGCTTTTCAAAGATCATACTGGGACAGAAATTGCAAATTTGAAATTTAGTTTCATCATATTACAAAAATTAAAATAAGTTTTTAACTATATTCACTTAGTTTTTAATAACGACAAATGAAAATTAAAGTAATAAAATGCTAGCAAAGAAATGGAAAAAAAAATAGTTGATGAAATTCGGGATGTCTATTTTCTATTTTGATTTTGTCAATCAAAAAAAAAAAAAGTGTAGCTGAGAGCCTTTGTTATTTAAATCAGTTTCATTTACAGTCGGATCTATATTTAACGAACCTCTATTTTGCAAACTTTTCTTGAAGATTTTGCTCATTTCTTCGTAAAATAATCTCCAAATAGCGAAGTGCATTTTCTCTTTAACGAACTTTTTCGTGGTATCTAATTTTTTTTTCTCCTTGAAATGTTTTTATTATTAATATTCCCTTAGAGGAAATGAAAGAAATGTGGAAACACTGTGGGGAAAAAGAAGAAATTAACGATGATCTGCTGATTGATGATTATCTTTCACTTGATTTTGAAGTTGAGACCTCGGAAACACTAACTGAATCGGATATTTTGGACAGTGTGAAAAAAAAAAAAATACAACAATGAATTGCGATGAAGATGAAGATGATGAAATTGATCATGATGCAGAAATCAAAAAACCTTCATATGATGAAATGCCAAAATCATTTGAAACAATCCGACGCGGATTTCAATTTGAAGAAAATACGCCTGAAGGGGTTTCGTCTATGATCTACTTTTTCAAAAAAAAACCTGAGACAAAATTAACAAACTTCATTAGTAAAATTTAAGTACGCATGTGGTAATGTGTATGTGATTAAATTATTACTGTTTTAATAATATTTATTGTTTATGTATTTTAAATCTGTAGTTTAAAGTAATTTTAAAATATGAATTTCTATTTAATGAATTTTCCATACGAAGAACTTTTTTTCGGGATTTAGCGACTTCGTTAACTAGAGATCCGACTGTATTTCATTCACAAAATGTCTTATCTAGTTAAGAAAAGTTTCCACTGAAAGGAAATTCAAAGTTTTTCTAGACTACGGTAATCCTTTAAAGAATGTAAATTAGCTAAACTCTCTTTCAGTGTGGCGCAGCTTCGCCACAGCTGCTTTTGCGCCATTAAAAACCCAACCAACAACAACTCTTTCAGTGAAAATTCAGGAATTCCTCGTTCAAAAATCAACTAAATGAAACAGATTCAAATAACCCAGGTTCTAAGCTCTAAATTTCTTATTTTTTAGATTGACATAAATTAAAGTGTGTATAAAATATCGCAGAACAACTAATAAAATAAAATCTTTCTAAGTTCATAGACCGACTATCATTAATAAAATTATTAAATATTACAAAATGACAATTTTCTTAAATGGGTGAAAGGATTTAAAATTATGTTAAAAATCTTTACAACAAACATTTGCATTTTTAAAAAAAATGTTTGTTATAAATATTTTTAATATAACGTTAATGTTTGTATGTTGAAGTTCCTTTCAGCATCTAACAAGACACGTAAAAAAAAATAACTTTTTTTTACCAGATAACAAAAAATAAAAAAAAATAAAAAATCACGAATTTTATCACCTTTTTTTTTTTTTTTTTCAATTTCATTCGTCGATATTGAAAACGAAATCAATCTAGTAGAAAACTAATTTTATTTTGTATTATTGGATGAAACTAACTGTGAAATTTACAATTTCTGTCTCAGCATCATGTTTGAAAAGTTCCTTTTCTCGATTTATTTATTTATTTCAGGGTCAGACCGCTTACAAATTTAATATTTTAAATATTATTTTGTTAATTTTCAAAACACTTTTTAAAAAAAAAAAAAAAAAAAAACTGAAGCAATCTATTCATTATTTGAAAAGAAGAGAATTTCCAAGTTGCAATCCATGTGACGTCATGCTCTAATAGAAAATATCGCGTTGCCTATTACTCAGCGAAAAAATGAAAAGCGATAAAATTATCTATCTAATTAATTTGAAAAATTATAATCATTATATTTATTAATTTAAGAAATGAAACAAATTGCAAAATGATGGTTAAATTTACTCATTAATTTAATTGTTGAAAATGTTAAAATTTAATTTTTTAATTGCTAAGAATAATTAATTGAGGGCCACATCGACTTTGAAGCAGTAACTGCAAGTGGTTCGATCAGAAAAGTAGCTGAAGCACACATAGAAAAGTACGCTTGCATATAAATTTTTTAGTTTACACAAACTTATAAAAAGAACAAATAATAGTCTGATATTTGTGTTGATGTCTAATGTCATTTAAAAACATGCAAATTTCACAGGGGGGGGGGGTCTAAATCGCTGCATCTTAGGATATGCGATATTTTCTATTTGAGCATGACCATGTCAAGTGGATGGCAACTTGGACATTCTATTCTATGAAAATAATGAATAGATTGCTTCAGTTTTTGAAATAAAACCAAAAACTATTTTGGAAATTAGCGAATTAGTATTTGAAATATTAAATTTATAAGCGGTAAAACACTAAAATAAATAAATAAAACGAAAAAATGAACTTTTCAAAGATCATACTGGGACAGAAATTGTAAATTTGAAATTTAGTTTCATCACATTACAAATTAAAGTAAGTTTTTAACTATATTCACTTAGTTTTAATAACGACAAATGAAAATTAAAGTAATAAAATGCTAGCAAAGAAATGGAAAAAAAAATAGTTGATGAAATTCGTGATGTCTATTTTCTATTTTGATTTTGTCAATCAAAAAAAAAAAAAGTGTAGCTGAGAGCCTTTGTTATTTAAATCAGTTTCATTTACAGTCGGATCTATATTTAACGAACCTCTATTTTGCGAATTTCTCTATTTTGCGAACTTTTCTTTGGAACCAAGAAGATTTTGCTCATTTCTTCGTAAAATAATCTCCAAATAGCGAAGTGCATTTTCTCTTTAACGAACTTTTTCGTGGTATCTATTTGTTTTTTTCTCCTTGAAATGTTTTTATTATTAATATTCCCGTAAAGGAAATGAAAGAAATGTGGATAATGCTGAGGGAAAAAGAAGAAATTTATGATGGTTTAGCTCAGTGGTGCCCAACCTAAGGCCCGCGAAGGTGTTACATGTAGCCCGCTGTTTTATTCTTGTTTTTTTTTTTTTTTGGTTTTTGAACCTGGGGTTTCGGGGTTTTTTTTTTTTTTTTTTTTTTTACCTGAAGATTCGGTTTTTTTTTTTTTTTTTTTTTGGTTGTTGAATAGGAGATTCCGCCACACTTTTGGCCCGCGAGATTCACAGCAAAGTCAATTTTGGCCCGCGTATTACAAAAGGTTGGGCACCACTGGTTTAGCTGATTGATGATTATCTTTCACTTGATTTTGAAGTTGAGACCTCGGAAACACTAACTGAATCGGGTATTTTGGACACTGTGAAAAATAAAAACAATACAGCAATGAATTGCGATGATGATGAAAATGGAAATGATCATGATGCAGAAATCAAAACCTTCATATGATGAAATGCTAAAATCATTTGAAACAATCCCACGCGGATTAGAATTTGAAGAAAATACGCCTGAAGAAGGGCTTTTTGGTGCATTGCAAAGATGCAAGACATACTATTAGCGAAAACATTTAAAAAAAAAAAAAAAACCAGACAAAATTAACAGACTTATTAGTAAAATTTATGTACGCATGTGGTAGTGTACGCTTTATATCATTAAAATTAGTACTTTTTTTAATAATATTTATTATTTATGTATTTTAAATCTGTTTTATGTAGTTTAAAGTAATTTTAAAAGGTGAATCTCTATTTAATGAATTTTCCATATAACTAAGGTGACCAGACGTCCCGATTTTTAACAATTTGTCCCGCGTCCCGCGGCGTTTTAAAAAAGTCCCGATTTTTTTTTTAGTTATTGAATTCCTTTTTTTTTTTTTGGTTGTTGAACTGGAGATTCC
>JAFIDM010014012.1:41385610-41396665 GCA_023159025.1 Thereuonema tuberculata | reverse complement strand
TGTTTACAATTACACTGTAGCCTTTGAAAAATTTGTCACTATACATAAAAAAATAATAAAGAAATAAATTAAATAATGTTTCAAGACAATTGCTTACATAAAAAGAACTTATTTGTTAAAAGTGGACAGCTTCCTTTTACAACTGCTGTTTCTGTTTTCTAGGTTATCATTTTTAGCTTTACAGTAATTGTTCAAAAGTATATTTGCCATAACAAATAAACATTTGATAGCAATTTGTTCCTGTGACAGTCCACAAGAACAGATTTCTTCAGAGATTATATCATATAGTTTAGTTTTACTGAGTGCCAGCTGAACTAAAATATGTCTTTGGTTGTTATTTGTAAGAAATACATCCTCATACTTTTCACTTATAATTTCTTGAAAAATATTATATAAAACTATAATATTCTGTATAATATACTGTAAATTCAGTAGGCCAAGTCAGACCACCTCTATCTATTAGTTGCAAATACTGGACAACATTTTCTGATGATGATTCATATTCAAGTGTTCTACTGCAAGCAATTAATGAGAGACAGTAGTTACACTTCACTTTTCTTTCTACTGAACTGCCAATATAGCCTGCAATATATATTAAGACAGGCATTGTAGATGACGAAACCTCTGGTGTATTAGAATAGATGATTTCATCTAAAACTTCAGGAATCTCAACATCCTTCTCATCAGATTCTGAATTACACATCAAATCTTTAATGTGAAATTGACCAGCTTTCTTTGATTGTAGCCTTAATAAATTTAAAACTTTAAGCTTATGCTCAGATTCAAGCACTTGTTGCAAGGATATATGGTAATTGCCACCACAAAGTTGACGATACTGACCAAATCGTGCTTCCAAACTATCCGTTTGAAATTTTCCTAGTAATATATACTTTGGTTGTATCACTTTGAAAATGTAATTTATGATTTCAATGAAAGCATCGGTCGTGTGCTTTAATGCTAATGCTGTTTCTTTTGAGAGCATTCCACCTTTCCTTGGAAGATTTAGTGCCACCTTTGTTTCTGCAGGAAGTAGGGAAAGTTTATTCCAAACATCTAACCAGGTACTAAACTCCTTCAGAAATGTAACTCTATCATCCAAAGAACTTGTTATTGGCTGTTGATAGGTGTCACGTAGTAACTTTCCTTTCAATGGATGCTTAACATTGACAATCCTCAACCAATGCATAATATGTGTAAGAAACTCCTTTGTGTTTATTAAGTCTGCACCAAAGTTAGAACTGCACATCTCCAGTGCAACACAATTAGTTTCATGAAATAAATTGACAGCATATGAAACATTTTGTCGTTCTGTTGAAGTTGGAAATAAAACTTTCTGAGATAATCTTGGAGCCTGTTTGATAGTTTGGGCTTTTTCTGCATAATAAATTTGTTTTAAATGCAGCAAACTTGCAACATTTAATTCTCTATAATTTTTAATATTGGGATAGAAGAAAGTTTGGTTTGTTGAAGACTGGTTTAACCAATTGTTCCTAATAGATTTCAACAAATGAACTGTATCAAACATAAAGAATAAACGTTTACCTTCACTGAATGGATGATCAATACTATTTTTTAATTGTCCTCCACAAATTAAAGTAAACATGTTTCTATTGAGACGATTATTGTCAGATATAAGGGTCAAGACTTCACAACCACAATTTGATAAAAGTTGAAGAACTTTAATAGTAAATCTAAGTAAGTCAGCTGCAGTCATGTTTTTGGTTGGGAACAATGCCACAACATCTTTATTTTTGGATAATAAAGACTCTGTCATGAAGCACTGACTGGTGCTTGCTTGTACATTTTTATTTTCTGCACTACCAACAATGCTACCACCTTTGTAACTCAGGTACGGGCATACATAAATTTCATCAAGTAAGAGGCTCACAATCTTTTCGTGCTCTTGGAGCATTTCACTTTTCTTTTTAAGATATGAAATATGGGTGTTGTTCACTTCAGTTGTGTTCCCTCCAACAATTTTGCAAAGTTTTGTTAAATGATTTGGATGTGGTAGAGTAAGGGCATTACTGCTTCTCAATATTCTGTAGCCAGAAGGATTGGAGAAATAAAGTTTTGCAGCCAACAACAATGTTTCAGGACTATAACGCACCTGTTTCATTAACATTAAGTTGATTTGTTCATGAAGAAATTTCACTTTGTGATATGTGCCGTCATCATCTGTTAGTGAAGAATACGATTCATCCAAAAACTGAGATGCAGCAGCCAAATGTTTTTCTAATGTCACTATTTCAGGTGAATACGCATTTAAAACACTAATGATGGAATCAAACTTAGTCCATTTATTACATTTCAGTTCTTTGTCCAGAAGGTACTGAAATGTTTTGCTGTCAATAGAAATTCCATTGTGAACAATGCTTAAAGTCAAGTCAGTAAATATTTTGAGTGAAACAAAAAGTTGTGGCTTATCACTCTTCGTTGTAATTTTGTATAGCATGATAAATTCTTCTTCCCAAATGAATAACCATCCTGGTGTAGGGTGAGAAGGCAGTTGTTCTTTAAACATCTGAAATGAAGCAATGTTATCGCTGGCACACCAGTTTTCAAATGCTGCTTCATCACGATCCAGTAATTCCTGCCTTCGTTCTGAAGGATCCTTTCTTTTTTGTGGAAGTTTCACTGTTAAGTAGGATGGCTGCTTCGGAAAGATTGTTGGATATGCATCTTTTGTAAGAGCTGGTCTCTCACGGGCCACTACAAGTTGACTCCCATCATCTCTGGTAACTCGATCCTCTCGAATTATAAAAGACTCATCAAAATGTTTAATACACACAACAGTTGACTGGGTGGGTATAAAATCTTTTCGATTTATATCTCTTATCCATTTTGAACGCCGAGGTTCATCTTTAGGAAAATGAAAAATGCTTGTATACTCTTTACTGGAACTATAATTTGAGTTGCAGCAAGGGACACAGCATTTGCGTGGCATCTGGAAAAAAAAAAATATATTTTAGCAAATCCTTCACTTTCTCTGAACTTTCAGATAATAATAATCATAATAAAGTAAACTAATAGCAGAAGTCTAATTAATGAGAAGTTCAATGATATTAAAATTATCATAAAACAGCATTTTCTTTTATTCAAATTTTAGCAGTTTAATTTTTATGAAATTGAAAATTTTAGTGTAATAAACGAATATTTGGGTATTTGAAAGCATTGATGATGTTCTCAGTAATATTATAAAATATTATTACTATTTATGAGAGACTTTTATGTTATTTTGTAAACTAACAAGATTTATTTTGGGCCAATTTTTTTAGGAAATTTTGCAACAAATCTATTTCAATGTAACACATTTATTTAAAAGGCTATCATAAAATTTTGTTGAAAATAAATCTCAAAACATTTCTTGTGTGCTTATTATATTATCCTAGAAAAGAACAGTTTCGACTTTTAAATAATGATCGATCATTGATTTAAAAATAAATAAATAGATAAACAAAAATCAGACTGATTAATCAGAAATTCTTATTCGTTTTGAAAATAATAATTTGCTAAAATCTGTATTTTTAAAAAGCAATCCTAGTTTAAACTTTTTTTTTTTTACTTTTAAAAGGTTCAAGTGAATAGGCCTACTTCAGTTTGCTGTTGAATACAAGTAATCGCTCAACTATTATTTTATATATATATAAAATCATTTTATTTATATACAGTATATATATAGATAGATAGATATTAAACTTAATAGATAACAATGAAATGGTATAACTTACCTTATCAAATGATCCTTACATTAAAATCTAATGTCTTCGTAAATTTCTTCAGAAACACGTGGTGCTCTATTCTGAAATGAGAATTCTATGGACCCGTCTGTTGACGTCAGACGCGACAGCAGCGCCGCAGTGTGAGGCCTGTAGTATAACGAAGGCCTCGGATGGAGCCATGAGAAACACCTCCTGACCATAGGGTTCCAAATTACCCATCACCTTGGGGTTCCAAATATCCCGCATTCGCCAGTTTGGATTAGTGTTAATCTATCTTGTAACAACTTGTAGGTTAATAACATGTTTTATTGGTTATTGGCAAAAGAACAACTGTACACACATACGACGCACTAAAACTTAGTTACCTACACTATAGGAGACACAGAAAATATAAACACTTACTTCAAAAAAAGTTTACGAAACAGCGTTCTGCAACAAACACTTATCTACGCTTCATCTAACGAGCAGCAAGCAACTGACGCGTCGTCCTGTGGTCGGAGGGGTGAGGGCAACAAGTTACAAGTTCCACCGGGATGGTGCGATACCTACCTGTCAGTCAAATGTCAGGGTTCCAAATTACCGCCAGGGTTCCAAAATACTACCTTCTCCTCTAGTGATATTTCTTTATTTTAATATCCAACAGTTATTTTAATTTTGATGGTCTGTTTAATTTACATTAAATTAGATTAATTGAGATTTACGCCTTCCAGGATGTTTTTGTTGGAAAACAAAAATAATAAATCAACTCCAAAAGTGAGTTCCTTCATATGTTCCACTAATTCTGTATTGAGATGGATTTTAGATGTAATTTTACTATGGACCTTATTACTTGCTGATGCAGAAATTAAGGACAACTTACAAACATTGTATAATTTCTCTCTGTATCAATAACTAATAGCATTAAAGTTATTTGATTGAATTAACTGCAAACGGGTCGTAGCAAAGGACTTTTTTATTTTAAGTTTTTTTTCCCTACTGCTATTAGGTAAAGAGTAGGGATCACAATTTTTTAAAAGTGAGTCTAATTCCCACTCCTTATCTTATTTATAGTTTATTTTTTATTTATTTTTTTAATCTCGTTTAGTTTGTTTCATTAAATCGAATATATACATGCATACTTATATATTTTGTATTATTTTATTAATCGTTTTAACCTTATACTACAGATCCAGTAAGATATTTTCATTGCCTCCATTTAATTTTATTTACAGCATTAAATAGAGCTTGTTATTAATTTGGGATTCTTTTGAAATATTTCTATTTACGTTAATCTGTGCTGTTGTTTGTTTTTTTGTTGTTTTTTTTTTTTGGTTTAGTTTTGTTTTTGTTTTTCCTTTTATCTCTCTCTAATCTTATCATACAATTATCATAAAATTATTTCCCTTAATTGTTTTTAAAAACTTCATTCCAATCTGATATTTAAGAAAACAGAAACAGAAAACAGTTAAAGATATTTAATCTTTAACTTCTTCTTTTTTCTTTCTTCTGTGTTTGGCAGCAACTGTTCCATCTAAGTAAAACAGTTGCATCAGATTACTTAGAAATAATAACTTTTCATTATCGAACGTTAATTAAACTAAAGTAAATAAATAAAAGAAAAACCAATTTTAGTGACCTATTTTCCTTATTACAACAAATGCATTGTAAAACGTAAAAAATGCCCGTATTCTCTATTGTAATGAAAAGCAGCGGCTAGAAAAAAAGAAGAAAAATCGTTGGTTATGGATTACTAATTTCATGTATGCTCAGCGACCTCTATTGCAAAGCATCGTAACTATTTTCTACATTTCTGCACAGCATAAAAGAGTACAAGATTTTTCGATATATTTTTTTTAATTCTTTGTATCTTTAATGTACTTATGTACTGTTATTATTATTTTTATATTATTCAATTTATTTTATAAGTATAATCCATATCCAAAAGTGGCTTCGGACAAGGAAAAGAAAATGCTTGGGCGAGAAAAATGAAGTGCGGTCGTTATCGTTTTTCGCTTGTTGACAATTCTCTTCACAATCAATAAATTTGTAGCAATAGGGATAAATTTTTAGCAACAGATGATCTTCCTAGTAATTTCGAAATATACATTCAATCACCCTGACTCTTAAAATAGTGGAAAATTATACCTCTAGCTTGGCCGTGCAGGTATTACAGTAACCTGTTCTTATGATGTCGCCATATTGCTTCTGCAGCAATGAGTTCCAGGATCGACTAAGTGATCCGTTTTTCGCCATATTTGGTGATTCTTATTTTTCTGTGCGTACTTTAAATATAAATTGGATAATAATAAAAATGATTATTTTTAATTGAGTCTTTTATTTGTCTGATAATAACTAAAGAGAGATAATAAGTGGAACTTATTATCTGCACTACTGTGAACTTCCATTAAATAAAAAAGCAAATTTTTCTTCCATAAATGTTTTTTTTTTTTCATTTATAAAGTCGTTGTTCTTGATATCATTCGATCTTTGCTTCAGTAAAACTATTTTTCTTTTTTTAGAATTATCCCAATGCAAAGCTTGTTTATTTAATTTCTTTTTAAGCACGAAATATTGGCAATGTTTAATATCATTTCAAATACTTTGATTTTCTCTTGTTGTTTATATTGTTTACAAGTATAATCTCACAAAGGCTGATAAGAGAAACTTGTTTCGAAAAACGCTCTCTGAATCTCCATTGAAAAAAAAAAAATTAAATTCAGATTCCATTGAAACTCACTATTGTATATCCTAAGTTACTCTGCTTTCAATGTAAAAGACCTTAAATAAAATACAGTAGAGATTCAAAAGCAACCAAGAGTTCATAAAAAAACAGTTTTAAAATCTTAAAAAATAACATAAAAAAATCTTCTATAGATTCTAAAAACCTTTGCTCTGTAAATAACTTTACTGAAGTTATATCACTTTTAAATAAAAAATTCTATTTAAGGGAAATACGTATATTAAAGAAAAAAACCTCATATTTTAAAGAAGGGAAGTTTAACTCTCATTGTAAAGAAGGGACGTTTATGATTTTAGGTAAATAATTTTAATTAAAAAATTACAATGAAAATTCATGTTTTGTTTATCTTCATTACGTTGAGAATGGGAGAGAATTGGTTGTTTTGCTGTTAAATAAACATAGAAAAATAATATTCTTTCCTACCTTGACAACAGCCAGACAAATAGTTACAGCAAGTCCACATAGAGAACAAATGAAGTAAAAAACTGTAGATATTATGTATTCTGTAAAGATTTTCATTTTGCGAAGAAATAAATTACAAGACAATAAACAAAGCCAGTGGTGCTTTTTATCGCTGGTGCCTCTTGCTTATCAAATAAGATAACATCAATCCTGATATTTGCTTTTATATTTCCTTGTCTCCAAATCAACACTAGATTGCAATTACACACACCAACATGAATCATCCATTCAGGAAAGGCTACATGTTTATACGTTAAAATTTTAATTACTATTGAGTTATTTATATTGTTATTAAATTTGTATATAAATTTAACAGCTTAAAAATTCGAAAAAAAATTTTTAAAAAGAAATGTTGATTAGGATTTGAACAGAAGTATTTTATTTCTGTAAAGATCAAATAATGTTTCATTTATAAATACCTTATACATGTACATAAATCGATGCATGCATCTGCTTATTTTTGTTACAGAGAGTAAAAACAATAAAAAAGTGTCCGATTCAGATTTCGAAGAAAAACAGCAATCTTTTCATATTATCACTTAGATTTTAATGCAAAAAACTTGTTGAATGAGATTATTATTAATGTTATATAAAAATAAATATTTACTTTTCAGTTTTTCCCCAAATCCTAATTTTCGGTTTTTCAGCCTTTAAAATACTTCTCCCGAAATATAAATTATAGAAACGAAGGCTACACATGAATAAACTAATGTCCGGATATTCATTGACGTATTAGCCAAAGATTTATTTTTTGTTTTTATTTTTTCTCATTAATCCATCAAGAGATAAAAACAAGGCTTAGCTATCATTCAACTTGTCAATTACTTTAATTAAAAATAAACTTTATACGATGCAAATTACTAAACACTGATGAGAAGGGCAGTTTAGCAGTTTCGTTAATTCAAGAACCGCTGCAAGTAATAGTAGCGCTGCAATCGACTTCTATGTACAGGGGCTTGAGAGACAGTGTGGCCAACCACCAGCATCACCATGTTTTTCCCAACTGAACACAAGGTTCTATAAGCCACAGAAGGAATTTTCACATTTTAACTAAACTTTTTTGACAATTGTTCTACTGCCTTTGATTGTATTTAATGTGAATTACAGAAACACAAAACATTTTTCTTTTCATTTTGCACCCTAAAAAATCTCTAAAATATACATATATTTTTTTTATAAAAAACAAGAATTTAAGTTATTATCAATCCAAAAAAGACATATCTTTAAATCCTTTTTTTTTTTTTTTAATTTTTTTCTTTTTTGCAAAAATTAAATAACAAATATGAAACATAAAATAAAAGCCAATTTAAGAATTAAATCAAAAAACCCGTGTACTTTGTGAGCAAAGCCTCTTATTTTTTTTTATTTTTTTTGTATTTCATATTTCTTTTATTGACACCAGTATAAAATACTATCAGTTATTATCAGTTATCATTTATTTGTTCTATAAAGACAATAAATAAGTAAATATCTCTTTGATATTGTTGAATTTTAATAGAGGGAATGGTGGGAATAAATAAAAGGATATAAAGTCCTAAAACCAAGGATTTCAGAAAAAAATTTAATCATTTTCTACAAAATAACCTAATTACATACCTTATAATATAAGTTAACATAAAACTAGAATATCTAACAATATATATATATAGACAGCAATTATCAAACAATAGATTTATATACAACTATATACGCAACAATAAACAATTGATTTATATACAACAACAATAAACAAACAATACAGCAAATAACTTAGATTACAAATGCTTCAAGTATAAATGCATAGACTTACTGCTAAAAACTTTCCCCTTGTTTGTTTGTTTTTTTTTTTTTGCCGAATGAATTTTTAAGTACGACCTCCTTCAAATTGGGGCAGGTTTCAATGTGCTCTGATTCTATGTTTCATGTTGTTAACAAGAAACTGTTTTACATCCCCTTCCTCTTTTTTTATCAAACCAATATAATTCTGAACAATTTCTTCGAGTTTTAGGATGTAATCAAAAGATTCTTTTTTACAAAAAAATAAACTTTTGTCATTAAAGCTCATTTTTGCAAAAAAAAAATAAAAAAAAATAAGAAGCTTTGCTCACAAAATATAAGGCTTGTTTTATTTTTTCTGAAATTGGTTTTTATTTAAAAATGTTATCAGTGCATTTTTAAATGGTGAAGTGGACAATGATATATATTTAGAGGTACCAAAAGGCGTGATACCGCAAGATAAAAATTGCAATGGTTTGAAACTTATAAAATCTCTCTATAGATGAAAACAAGCTAGCCGAAATTCGCATGAAACATCTAAAACGAAGCTGATAGAAAATGGATACACTTGTTTGAAATGTGAACCATGCATATTTATGCACAAAATTGGCAAAGAATATTATGTGTTATTGACATATGTAGATGATATCCTAATTATAGATAAAGATGAACAGAATATCATCAAAATTAGGAGATCATTGAATAACCTACTTGGAATCAAAGATCATGGAAAAATTGATACTTACATTGGCATGAATATCAATTACAGTATGGATGAAAGAATAATTGAAATAAATCAAATAGGTTTTATAAAGGACCTTTTAGATAAAATGAGTATAACTGACAGTAAACCCATGAAAACTCCAATTGTGCATGAACCAATATCACATGATGAAACAGAGGAAGAACAAAGACAGTTAAACAAATCAGATCACCTCAAATACCGGAGTGTGAGTGGAAGTTTAATTTATATTTATATTTAATTTTCTTCAGTAATCCCAACTTTCTCCTGATTCATGAAAAAAGAGATTTCTTCTGTTCGAATCGTATTATATGATTCAATTTCTCTATTAACCAATTCAATTTCTCTAGTTCTATGTACAATCTTGGTAAAAATTTGGGATATGTCCACATGACAGTATTATGCCAGGATATGCCGGGGTTGTGAGTTCGAACCTCATCTGGAGAATTTTTTTCATGTTCTTAAACAATTCATGAAATCGCACTTTTATGTTTTTCAGGAAATATGTCTTCGTGTTCTCCAGTGGCGCCAATGATTAGCGCTCGGTACTTATATTACAGTACTAGAGGATATGCCGGGGTTGTGAGTTCGAGCCTCACCTGGAGAAATTTTTTTCTTGTTCTTAAAGAATTCATGAAATCACACTTTTAAGTTTTTTAGGCGATATGTTCTCGTGTTCTCCAGTGCCGCAATTGGTAAGTGCACGGTACTTATAAGACAGTACTAGAGGATATGCCGAAGTTGTGAGTTCGAGTCTCTCCTGGAGAATTTTTCTCTTGTTCTTAAAGAATTCAAAAAATCACACACTTCCCTTTTTTCAGGTGATGTGTGTTCGTATTCTCCAGTGGCGCAATTGGTTAGCGCACGGTGCTTATACGACAGTATCTACATATACCTTTTACAAATGTTAAGTATCTTGTTCAAAGTGGACCTCGTTGGTGGTCGCCTAAAATTAAGAGAGCTCAGGGCTAGGGTAACAGCATGGAAGAAGCAACAAATTAATTGCAAAGATCCACATGCGAAAATGGCTATTGATGAAAAAATAAAAATTTGGAAAATTTGATTTTTTTTCCTCCCTTATCTCTTTCTTTTCATTTTATATGTTTGTCCTTGATCAAATGTACATGTTGTTGTCCAGGCACAAAAAACCTGCTAAGTGGGTAACGGCACTGCTTGTCTTCTTCATTAGGACTAAAGTACTTCTTGTTCATTAAGACTAAAGAACAAGAAAAAAAATTCTCCAAGAGAGACTGGAAGTCACAACCGGGGCATATCCTCTAGTACAGTCATATAAGTACCGTGCGCTATCCCATTGCGTCACTGGTAAATACGAATACCCATCACCTGAAAAAGGTAAAAGTGCGATTTCATGAATTAAATTACAACCAGAAAAAAAATTCGCCAGGTGAGGCTCGAACTCACAAGCCCGGCATATCCTCTAGTACTGTAAAATAAGTACCGTGCGGAAACAAATTGTGCCACTCGACAATAAGAACACCAATCACATAAAAAAGATAAAAGTGCGATTTCATGAATTAAATTAGAACAAGAAAAAAAACTCTCCAGGTGAGGCTCCAACTCACAAGCCCGCCGTATCCTCTAGTACTGTCATATAAGTACCATGCGCTAACAAATTGCGCCACTGGAGAATACGA
>JAFIDM010014012.1:41359450-41385510 GCA_023159025.1 Thereuonema tuberculata | reverse complement strand
TAACACATGAATTTCTTTATTTTATTTTAATGTGATTTTTTTTTTTTTTATGATAATTTTAGATTTAGGAGATACCATATTTTTTTCCTTACGGATCTAAAATTATATTTTATAAGTATATAAAGGTCGATCAAAGCTGTTTTCCTTAAACAATACAAAGTCTGGTAACTCCAGATGCTGGAGCGATTTCATTTATGCTGCAGTTATTCGTTGATTGAAACGATACATTTAATCAGAAACCCGCTCTGTTTTCGTGACTACTGAATGGCAGCTGCTTACGAATCCGGCTTCAATATGATGCACCTTTGATGGCTTGTATTTCGTCCCAGCCAAGTGCAACCGACGCCGCGGGCCAACAGTTGCAAACTGACGCCGCCCAGGGAAGCGTTGCTATTGGCTGCGCCTCGACGGGCCGTTGGGCAGGGAACAGCACGAGGAGAAAGGCGTTGTGTTTTGAGGTTTTCAGTTGTGGCGAAATTATCGGAGTCGCCATGGCCGAACTAAAGCAGCTTGTGATTATCTGGACCCTGCATTTGAGTTTATTTATTTGCGGCTTTATCGTCACCATCTGTATGGGCCTAACCAAGGTAAGTGCACTTATACACCTGTTGCTTCGACGACACCTCACCTGTGGCATTCACCCCCGTCTATCCTACTTTTCAATCAGTTTTCAAATCAACCAAATTGGCGTTCTTAATACGATAGAGCTTAGCAGGTGGGTTTCGTAAGTTAATTCGCATTCCTGACAAGCCTAAAAGGTCAGCTTTCGACTGATTGGAATTTTAAAATATGCATGAGTACACAATTGTGCCACAGCATAAACCTATTCTATGTTTAATAGTCCAACTTTTTTTTTTATCATTTTATGAAGATAGTTACTTAGCTTCTATGTATACGATTCACACAAAATCCCACTGTATTCTCAATAAACTAACTACATATAGAATACATATCGTAATAGATAGTATAATAAATAACGCACCAAACATTAATTAAAATTAGTTCTAATAAAATTTTATGAACTATTAGATCTCCAGTTACTCATAGAAGAGTTTAAAAATACACACAACTCTTTATTTCGTTTTAAAATATTTTGCACAATTTTAACAAAAAAAAATTAGAATTATGATTTATTTCAAAAAGAATAGTTAAAAATATTAAAATTCGAAAGATAAAACTTATTTATTAAATTGATATTTAATGTTTAAATACATTTTCTTATTTTAAGAAACTTAAATTCAAGATTAATTAGTTATTAGATAATAAATCATAATTTCTTTAAAAAAATTAGTAAATAAAATTAATAATCGCGAACTTTTAAAATAATTTCCATATTCTGAAGAATATAACAAATACAGTCCGGGCCCCAATGCTAAATTGAATAGAGGGCCCTACAGCAATGCCTTATACAGATATATATGTAGATAGATCATTCAGCCTTACAATATACAAACTTATACAATAAAATAATAATATAATAGATGCGCAATCGTCTAGTCATTTATAATAACAGCAATTTTTTTTCGTACTTCATCTTTTTGCCTTACATGTATCTTAATTTGGATAAAAATTAAGAAATAATTAATCCCACATAGGTCCCACACTGGTGATTCCACTAACTCAAGGACACAGCAATTGAATTAATTTGAAATTTTTGTTTTATTTTTCTGGTTTTGCAAAAGGATCGTTTTATTAAAGATGAAATAATAAAAATAATAATAATAATAAAGTGACCGGGAAATAGGAAGTGATGTGATAAAATAAATCAGATCTATTATATCACACCACAAAGGAATGGGATATACACAGCAAGGAAATTTGTCGCAGTTAGCAAAACCTTTACGAACGGAAGAGAGATGTTTCATGGTATAATGACATTAGCGTGTGAAAAATATCTAAACGAAAATGACCTATTGTTATTAGACTGTTCATCTTATTGTTCGTTTTTAAAAGAAAGTATTAGAAGAAAAACAAAAACAAAAAATCAAGATTTTTGCCCACAATTCTAAGTTCAATGTCACACGAAAAAATGCATTAAGAACACAATTACGAAGTCTGGTCATTTACTGGGAACAATAATGTCCGGATTAATTGGGAGAAGGTGGATTTTACTTAGACCGGAAATCCGGTGATCAAAATTTAGTATATAAACAAAAACAGTGCCTTAATAATACAAATTTTAAATTTAATTTTTTTCTTCCTATACCTTTTACAGAAGAAAATAATACGCATTTAAAAATAGAAAATGTACATCACATGTGTGTATGGTGACTTTTATGTAGTAATAAAAATTTCGAAATAAATATATCAATATTTTCGTTCTGTATTGATTAATAGGCCTAATGGTAATTCTCAATTAAGAAAAACTAAGCAATTTCGAATTTCACTTAATAAAATTGCAATTTTGAATACAGAAAATTATATATCAATATTGCATGTTAATATAAAATAATTATAATTTCTAATGAGATGTTTAAAATTATATAAAGCCTGACAGAAAATTTGGAATTCGTAAAACTGATTCTATGGTGTTTTTTTTTGCAAGGAAAATGACAATTGATCCCTACTTCATTAACAGTGATAGTTTTAAATAACTTGGATATTGCTACTAGAACGCACTAGTAATGGGATTTTACTCTTTTTAAACTTCATCATTTACAGAAAACACAGTTTTTCAAAAATACATTCTTTCAAATTTTTTTTACAACTTTTCAACATTTTATTTTTTACAACTTTTTTATATTTTTTTTTTAATCTTAAAAAAAATAAGTAAATTTGTAATAGACATCATTTCAAATTCATAATTTAAATAATAGGAAATTACTCTTAAAATAAGGATTTAATTATTAGAAAATATCTTGTATGGAATTCAATACAAACTAATCAGTCTGGAAGATATTATTTAATGTTTAAATGGAAATTATGATAAAATAAAATAAATAAATCTTGTATATACACTGCATATTTGGAGCGAATTTATATGCCAAGTCCAATTCGGAGTCTGAATTAGCCGTGGGTAAAGATTACGACAGGTAATGATGAAAATATTACAGAGAGTAATATAATATTTATGTTGCCAAAATTGATATTTATTTTGAATCACTGTCAAAATGGGGTTAAGTTTATAATCATCAATGAAAAAATAGATCGTGCTATTTCTATATCGTCAATCAAACTAGTTATAATCGATAATACGAGCGTATTTTGTATAAATGTAACTGAAAAACTTAAGAACCACTGATTGTTTGATAAGAATTATTGTTATAGCCAGGAAAAGAAAAAAAAAAAAAAAACACATTCAAAGTTTTATCAAACCAAAAACTCTCATTTTATCATAACATTTAATAGAATTAATTATAATATTTTAGTATTATTATTTAAAGGGCTTCTATAACTTAAAAAGGTTATTTTTTTCTTTAGTTTTTAAATTATACCACTATTAAGCAATAAAATATTATGGAAACAATAAATAGCTACGTTCAAATATTAGATAAAATAAAAAAAAATTACTGGAAACTTTGTTATAAAAAGGAAAAATACTGAACAGCATTTAAGTAATATTTGTCGATATGACCTAAAAATTAGTTTTCTTTCGGTTAAATCTTACTTATGGAATCAGACTTTTTGTTTAAATTCATTTTATATCAGCCAATCTTTATGGCATACACATACATCGAGGGACGAGTCACAACCAAACATCATAACTTCAACACAGCATTCTAGATGTCACTACAACAAAGAACGTAGATAAACGTATGTTTTTGCTACGTTCTTTGACTACAAGTCAAAAATTCCACATCGACGTAAGGACAACTCGTGAAAGAAAGCAAGCTATAGATGTTGAACGGAAACAGATTCTATAATATCTCTACCAATCAAAACACGATAAAAGGCCTTTATTAGCTACATTAAATACACAGGAAAACAATGTTTCCTTTATTTGTGTAGACGTTTGAGATCCCTAGTGTAACGGAAGTTATTGCCTTCAAATGAAACAGATTAAGTCAAATGGATCAATGATAGCCTATACTAGCCAAATCTCCATTCCTGTGAAAGATGAAGCCTTGCACGGAGGCTATAAGACATTTTGAAAAAACTGTATTTGGTATTTCTTGATTTTTCGTATATATATTGTAATATATGCTTCTTTCCTTTAACTCCCTACAGCTTAGTACTTTCACAATTTGAATGTACGTGGTATTTGGACTTTCGTATTTGTAATGACCTCCAGAAAGCTACGTTGAAGTTATGAGTTCTCTATCACTCTGTAAATATATTCGCTTTTGCTCAAATAAAGATATAATATCATTGAAAGTTCTGAGATTTTTAGAAATAATTTTAAAAAAAACATTTAAAGATATATAAATCATGACATCAAGTTAAGCTATTAGCTTTTGCATTAAATCTATCCATAAACAACAAAGTTTAATTTAACAAATGACATCTTAGTATAGTTGTTTCACTCTTATTGTCTAAGATTATTTCATTTTTATGCATACATTAATTCCTTTTAGGGCGAGTGCTCAGCTGTGACACATGAATTATCTAAATCATATTCAAGGGATTTTTATTTCTTAAATATCTTTTGGAGGCACCACATTACTTTTCAGGATTGGTCTAATGCATTTAAGTGTATTTTAAAATCGCGATGAAGCATGTTTTCAAATTATATATTATCAATTATATGATCATAATATTGTTTGTTTGTCAATCCTCTCTTAAAACAATTTAATTGATAATAAAATATAAGTATTATCAGTTTTGAAATATTTTTTAATTAAAAAAAATTAAATATTAATTAGATAAATAAGAATTTAAAATTCTAAACAATCCATACCTAGAAGAAATTAGGTCATGAACCATTTTGAAAGATAATGCTTATTTCCGAATAAACGTTAGAAAAAAAATTAAGTAATGTTAGAATTAATTTTGTAATTATAACTTAATTACGACCCATTAATTGTCGTCAATTATTCCCAACAATTCTATGTTACACGAGAGCAATCATTCATGAAAATTCCATTTCAAGATGACATTTCCTGTAAGGTGCTTCATCGAGTGGCTAATATTTAAAGATGTAATGTTTAATTTTGATTTTTATAAAATTACAAGCTAGTTTACATAAAAAAAAGTATTCTTATAAATTAAGCAAACTACAAGGTTTAAATATTTAAGTATGCGTCATAAAATAAGCATTTAATTAAATAAATAAAATCTATTTTATAATAATTAAAATATTTTAAGTAATAATTAAAAATAAAAGTATAGAAGTAAAAGCAATAATAATTAAAAATTAATAAATTGGAAAAATATACTTCGTTTTTCTTCTTTTTTTTTAAATAAAAAAAAATAAATAAATAAACTTTTGTTATTTGTACACGTTTTTTGAAAATTTATAAAAATCCTATTTTGTAAAATCTATTTAAAAAGATAAATAAGGATATTTAAAGTGTGTAATTCATTAAATTAGTGTCTAAATTGTTCATAAATAATAGAAATTCAGTAAAACATAATAAAAATTTATTAAAAATTTTTAATAGGAGAAAATTACATTTAGTCAAATAATAAATTTTGTTTTAATAATAAATTAAAACAAAAAAAAAAGTAACATTTTTAATTTTTAATGAAATTAAAAACAACAACCTATAAATCAATTTCATTAAGAACAAAAAAAATAAATAAATAGATAACAACAAACATAAAAATAAGATTAATAATAAGGCAAAACGAATTTAAATAAATAAATAAATTGAAATTGACGAAGGCGAACGATAATTCTGATGAATGCTACAAGGTGAGCATTTATTTGTAAGTAATTTGTCTAACTAAAGTAGCTTCGTTATTAGTTAAAAAAGACTGATTTTAAAATTGGCCCAAAGGCCTAGTTCCCCAATTTGAATGGAACTCGATGTTCAACTTCTAAATTATCTTGGTATTCACATAGTTTCATGAAACTTTGTCATATGTCAGTCAGGTTGCTTCACGCAAATAAACGAACATAGATAAATGAATTCAGAAGAAATCTACATACTTATGTAAAATATGCTTACAAAGCGAGACTTCCTAAATCGAGAAAGTGAAAAAGAAGTGGGTCGATGAAGGACGAAAGCCATGTTGTTAGGAATCAAATTGAAGCTATGAAATTACATAGTAGGCTTAGAGGTTGTAAAACTGGATTTGAATGGAAAAACATTTAAAGTATTAGAAGGAAATGAATAAAAAAAAATCTGTTTGCAACAATGTAATTTTCTGTAACAAATTTCCATTATAACTTACATGTAAAAGTTCTACATAAATTATTTCTAAAGATAAATATTAGAAATAAGAAATTTTTGATTAATAAAGAAGTTTTTAATGCGAATTGAACAACTAAAAATTGAAGAATTTTACAGAATAAATATAGAACTATGTAGGATTTTCAGTACAAATGAAATTAAATGTACAGTCCATTTACTTTAGCGCTGCAATCATGAATAGCACTGAATTTAATTTAATTCAGTGTCACGTGACCTTAAGAAGGGATAGTGGAAGAATTCATTTTAAAGACTATCAAATCAAAAAAACAACGCGCTTTTTTTTTTCATTTAATTCTCCTAGCGTTTCCATTCCAGAAAATTTAATTAATATAGTTAAATGAATTGTTAATTAAATCTGTAGATAATATGGAAGAACAAGTACCTCGAAATTCCATTACAAAGCCAGGCTGTTGTCAGGAGAGAAGTGTTGGAAAAAATAATGTTTATTTTCTAAGTTTGCTTTCAATTGAATCTTTATCATATGATATTTAATGTCTTGTATTTATTAATAAATAATTATTGTTAATTGTTAATAGCAAAAAAATAAAATAAATAGTAAAAAAAAAAAAAAATAATTAGATTTCTTTTAATATTTAGGAGCTAAAAGGGCATTTGCAAATTTAAAAAAAAAACCCTAATTATTTTATTTATTACGTGGGCGGGGCGACCGGACCGATCGCCCTGGGCGCCGCGGCAACGGCAAAAGGAGATTCCGTTTTTTTTTTGGTTGTTGAATTGAAGATTCTGGTTTTTTTTTTTTTGGTTGTTGAATTGGAGATTGACGGGGCGCCTGACGAAATCTTGCCCCGGGCGCCAACTAACAACGCGACGGCCCTGATCTAGTAGTAAACATACTGTATTAGAAATTTATAAGAAGTAAAAAAAATAAAGAAATTTTTCACTTTCTAATTATAGTATTTTTATTCTTAATTTAATATTTATTTTTCCAGTTTCATGCATGTAATACATGTTTCTTTAAACATGGGTATATTTCATCTATCAAAGTTAACAAGATTCTGAAAGGGTCGTACACATAACACCCACATTTCAGGTTTCTCAAACAAATATCGACTTTTCCTCATGTGTAAGATAGTAATTTGAATGTGTAGATTGTCCTGATACGCCGTTTTTTTCTCTGCTTTTTATTTCCATTTTATAGTTGACTTAACATTCCCAGCTCAATTTAGGGATGTTTTACGCAAAGATATTACGCAAAAATATATATCCTACAATAATCTCTCCTATATTAAGGATTAGTAAAGTTTAAAACATTGGTTCGTGAACAGGAGTCATGAAGATTTTTTTTTTTGGTTGCATGGTATGAGCTAGTTCCTTACAGTTTCTTTTTTTTTTTTTTAATTATGATTATTTATTTTTTTGATGTCATTGGAATTTTTTAGATACCATTCTTAATTTTTTTAATGTATGCATATAATTACGATTTTTAACTACATATAAATGATAGTTATTGTGCTCCCAGTGAATGATGGCCGCCCTGTTTTTGTGAGATCTGCGCATGTATCATTACTCTGGTCAGGCACTTCCATAGGAGTTTAGCACTGGACGTCGCCATTACGGTAAAGGCTTGTTACTTTGCAAAAGAGCATTGTATTTATAAATAATATATATTTATTTATTTATATAAATACTTATTGTTAGCAACTGGTATTGAAATAACGGTAAATAGTCGAGAGAAGTTTTAATTTGGCGTTATCAACATATCTTTCTCAGTGAAAACAGACCCCATCGTCCATTGTGACAGGAAAACATAATTGATCAGCTACCGGAAGGGCTGCGCAGTTCAAACTTCCGCCGGTCATCTTTCATTTTGAGGACAATAATGAAAATGCTGTAGCCACGTCTGAATTGTTGGTAAAAATAGTACAGCTTGTAGAATTCATTTGTAATGTAAATGTTTGTTATTGTTATGCTTCATAGGCTAAACTGGAAAGGATTTATTTGCACCTACCATTGGTTTGTTTGCACGAATTTCGATTCTGTACGTGTGACAGTAGTCCAAAAATGCGTCCATTTAATCGTTTTTGTATTTCAACTAAGTACCAGTTCAAATTTCCTTGCACGACCTCGTAACTACTAATTTGTCACGAATCCTTCACCTCTTATCTTCTTTCATGGTTTATTTCCTCAAATGCTGACACCATAAGCTCTCATTATACTCTTGCTTGGTGGAAAGTGTGCTGCATGTCAGAGAAGATTTCTAAAATCGGATTACTTGTAAGAGTTACGAAGGATTACCTCAAATCTCAATGATTGCAGAGAATTGTTGTTCTTTAAGTATTTTAGATTTGATGAAATATATACAGGGTGTCCCATAAAAAAATGTACTCACTCTTTAAATGATTATAAAATTGAAATTGAATTATAAAAATTCAAATTAAAGCACAGAAACATAGAATTTTTTCAATTATCGCAAGTGTTGGAACTTGATGGTCGTTCTGATCCAGGCACTGCTGTTAATGCGAACTAACGGAATTGCAAATATCAGGACTCCTTTCATTTTTTGGGCTCATTCTGTTTTAATAATCAATTGCTTTTGGTTCATTACTTATTTGTCGTTTTGAGCCAAAAACTTTATCTTTGACCTATCCCCATAACAAAAAAAACATTCCAGTGGTGGGAGGGCGGGGACATGTTTTGGGGACACCCTGGACCAAAAACCACCTTCAGTTCCAACACTTGCGATTATTCCCAAAAATTCTACGGTTTTCTGCTTTAATTTGAATTATAAAACATAGATTTATCTTAATAAACATCGAATTTATATTCATTTAAAGAGTGAGTACATTTTTTGGGACACCCTGTGTATATACCAAATGGGTTACCAGGATTTTGGAATGATAGGGTTATGATGATCTCCTTCAACCAAAAAAAAAAGTCGTGTCCTTTCCTTTGATTGATATATCAAATCAATATATGTAAGTGGAATATATATGTGAGTGTGGGTATCCAATGATATATATACCATAGATTAAAGACTATATATGCCGTTCTCTGTTCTATGTAGATGCCATCCATTACGTTTTTCATCAAATTCTGTATTGCTTTAATTGTAGACAAATAAAATATCATTTTCTATAAATTCAAATATATTACTATTACACTGGTTAATTATTTGAATATTGCTTTAGACTCGAAAGAACTTTCAGCCTACTTTTCTTATTGAACCTTATTAAGACTTTATTAAAACTTCTATTTTTATTTTTTTTATTAAGTCATGAAACGAAAAGAAAAAGAAAAACCTACATCAAATTATAATATCTACGGAATATAAACAGTATATATTTTCTATTTTCTGGGAAAAAAAATTAATTAAATTCTATACTTAAATTATCTAAATCAGATTAATTTTAATCGTATCTAAACCACGCGGATTGGATTTAGAACTTAATATTTATAGTTTAAGACAATGAGATATTAATAGAAACAGCATAGGAATAATATGTTTTATGTATAATAAAAAAATAATTAATGATACCACCGACAGTTTTTCAATCTCCCACGGGAGTTCATCTTCAAGGTGAGGACATGACATAAAAAAAAAAACATGACACTAATATGTGGGTGAGAGAACTTTATTATCATTGTCCACCTGTTCATTCCCTTGTTTTCATTCATTCACTTTTCTTTGGATATTTTAGTCACTTTCTTATGCTTCTAAGTCGACAAGGACAAAAGATTTCAAAAACAAAAGGTCATCAGTTAGTCCAAGATTCAAGAAACGCCATCTAGCGGCTCAGAATGGTAACAAAATACATAAACACACAGACTGACTGATTTGCTGAGGCTTTTTTTTTATTGGAAATTAGGCTCATCAAAAAAAAAAAAAAATACAAAATATTACATTAAAAAATAAAATCCGTTAAGCAGCTTAGATATCAAAATAAAAAAAAAAAAAATTAAGAGTTCTAAATTAAATAACTATATTCTGTTGATTGCAATTGTATTATATAGAAAAGGGGGCATTTGCTCCCCCCACCCCCATAATTTTCATTTTAACAGAATTGTTAAATGATTTTTTTTTTCTTTCAAGAGAATCAACAGATACAAAAAAAAAAGATAAAAATTAATATTTTTTATTTTTCTTACCTTACTTTACAGTGTAAATATATATTTTCTAATTATTATTTTTTGCCACGCCTGAGAAAGTAAACGTCCATGATTTGCAGTTTATGTGGTTTATTTTTGTGCTATTTTATGTCGTAAAGAAAAACAACTCATAATACACGATTGTTAAAAGTTTTATCTTTTCCCTTGGAATTCTGTTGAAGTTATGGGGAGAAATAAGTTCACTTCTTTCTTTCTTTTTTCAAAATTTCACGTTTTCTCGGAAGAAGAAATCAGGTTTCCTAAGCTGTGGAGCATGAATTACAAAGTTAGATTCGATTGCAAACGATGAAAAGAGCTACTCTCTCTCCGTTGGAGCCAAAGCTGACCGAACGCTTGGCGGCGCAGAACCATCTGCGCACAAGATATACATTTCCTAAGAGAATTAGAGCTTTGTTAGAATTCACAGACCAACAAAACACAAATAGAATGGACTATTTTTTGAAAAACAAAGAAATTTTTCTGGGTTTTTATTTATTTTAGCAACTGTTGTTGTGTTTATAGAAAGCAAGATTTATATCGTAGGGTTTTTAAATTCAACAAATGTTCGTCATTCCATCTGCAAAGAATGTAGGTTTATTTTCATAGGAGTTCATTCGTTCACAGACATTATGGAGGAAACTAACAAAAAAGATTCGATCAAGTTTCAACTTCGTAGTATAAACCAATAGTAATAATTTGGATCTGTAGCAAAAGTCTAAAAACAAATAAACATCATCTCCACGAAAATATATTATGAAATATATTTATTAAACCAATTTTCGGAAAGCCTTTTCTTCTTTCCTTTTTCAAGTTTTTCCTAAACAATGAAATGATAATACTGCTGGACATAGTTTAAAATCACTTACTCATTTTTAACAATATTATTTCTGACAATCACTTTACCCCTGACTATAACAAACTGTTATTACTTCTATTTATTTAACTTTAAATTTAAAATTTCAATTCTTCAAATTTTACGAATCTTTTATTATCTAGACATGATTTTACATCTCCTTTGCCAAATTACTAGTACTTTATAAACATCCATTCCTTCATTACGATTAAGATTACTCTCTTTAGAGTTTCTTATAATTATACTTTCTATTATTTTCCTCGTTTTTGAATCTGTATAAAGCAAAGAATTAAGACCAAAATCACGAAATTATATTGGAAATCAGTTTAATATAATTTTACCTGGGGGGAAAAAACCCGAAAAGTTAGTTCTTTGCAATATTGTTTACATTAATTTTCTTCAACTTGTTCATGTTTGATCTCTTTCTAGGCTTCTCAATTTCAGCTCTTACAAAAACTTCTATTTCTTTTAACTAAAACCGACCATAAAAGCACATATACAAACATAAAAAAGCACGACCTACGTTTCGAATCCCCGTCTGTTGTGGGGTTCCTTATCAAGTCCCCCACCCCCTTGTTAAAAGTGACCCTTAAATGAGGATCACTTTTAACAAGGTAGGGGGGGGGGACTTGATAAGGAACCTCACAACAGACGGGGGTTCGAAACGTACGTCGTGCTTTTTTATCTTTGTATATGTGCTTTTATGGTCGGTTTTAGTTCATTTTAAACTGCACGTAAAAACTGTTTATATTCTATTTATTTTGTTTATAATTTCTTTTGTCCTGAATATTTCTTTTTACTCAACTTCAGCATGTGGACATTCAAAAGCTGGCTCGCCAATTGTTTTTGTGTTTCAAACAAAAGGAACCAAAAGTTCAAATGTTATTAGTTTCAAAGCTTTGCTTGCGATCTTTCAGATCGCGCATTACTGTCAAAAAAAAACTAAAACCAACAAAAAAGCCTCCAACAAACAAAGCGAACATTAAAGCATCATCTTTTTTAACTAAAACAAGCAATCACGTGATCTTGAATGCTGACTTGTGGGATAATTTTCTCAGGATTTGGGGGGGGGGGGCGTCTCTGTTCCTGTAGGAACTTATATAGTGTCTGATCTATTGACTGAGTAATCCACATCTGTATAATGAGTAAAAACGTTAAATTATTTGTATTTGTTATGATTCACGCCAAACTCAGTTACGACTACACACCAACATTTTCACTTTTTTTTAAAAAAGGAGCAAAAGTTGTTTGTAGTTTATAATAATACAAGATTTGAACTCATTAACTTATTAACGCTTGAGTCGATTTATAAATCTACGAGAAGCTATAATAATTAAATAACGTACCACCCATTTGACTAGAGAAAAAACAGAGTCGGAGGCATTAGGTAGCAGCCAAATGTTGAAATTAACCAAATACTGTAAATTAGATTTATTTAAAAAAAAAAATCAGCTGACTTGTTTAAAAAGTTGATGAATCTACACCAGGAAAAATAGAATAATCACAAATTTCAAACAGTCGATGTGTGAGTTCAATTCGAGTGTGTCTCAGGAACTGAAGGGAGGGAGTTTTTTGCCACCGCGGATAGTTTTGAATACAATGGACCTTCCTCTTTGAAACTAGCTTGATCTCATACAGTCTTTACAACTTTCATTTTTGACGTTTTGGCCAGGTTTCAGTGCATCTACAGCACTTTGCACTTCATGGATCTTGTTGAAACTTTACAGGCATATTTGAGGACTACAGACGAGCTAACGATTGTATTTGAAATCTTTTCCTCGTGGGTCCTCATCGAGAAATTAGCTCAGGAAGAAGACAAAAAATCCCAAAGGAAATCATTGGAATCTAAACAGTAATTAAAGTCCGACCATGATAACTTGACGATCGGAAGGAACCCCACGTGATTATGTCGTATCTACTTTTCAGCCAATCACAAACAAGCGCGCCGCGAAGCACAGAGCTTTAAAAACATAACATTTAAAAGAAATGCATAAAACTTAAATATAACAGTTAAATCTTCTATTGAAAGCAGTCAACCAATGACTAGAGTTCTCCAAACCAAAGGACGACTCTGACCTTGAACTACACCCATGATCTCTTAATCATTCCAGGACTGAATCTGTGTGGAGAGAGAAGATTAAAAATGGCGACTCTCCGACACAGAAGACCGTTGGAAGCAAAACAACGGAAGTTATTGCTAACGTTACTTCTTATTTCGAAAAGGCCTTATGACATGCTTACTTATGGCACATCAGAGAAATTGTTTTCGATCGCAGTGTCGTTTTTTTAGACGAGACGTGAGTCAACGAATCCTATCTTCGTCTTCGTGTTGTCGATCTCAGGGATGCAATGTCGTCAAAAAACCAATTGGGAAAGGTAGGAGACTGATTTTGAACGATTGAAACGAACGAATGAATAAAAATAAATTTTTGAAATTATATTTCATGAGAAATCAGAATAGTTCTAGAAAATAAATATCGTCTTTTTTCCGTAAACTTCAAACTCCCTAAATGTTCACTTTCCCGCCATAAACACTGACATATACAATCGATTCAAATTCTACTATTGCGACATCTGGTGGCCACGGTCGTTCTTTGGTTTGGCCGACCGTAATAGTATAGCATTTCCTTTAAACATCATTAAAACTATTCTGTTTTTTGTTTTATAGCTGTAACGTAACGTTCTTCGGAACCTCTGGAAGAGGCTAGTGCTGACGTCATGGGGCGTTGGAATTTCTCCAATCGTCAAGATATTGTGGTGGGGCTATAGTAATTCCTTTAGCTAATCCATAAATTTGGATTTGCCTGGTTTGGTAGGATTAAAGTTAATCCGATTGAGATTTAAGTAAATAATGCGGATTTAATTAATATTTTCGGGAAATGGAAAGTGTGTTGTTTGTATTCATAAGATATTGGAATTTAAAATGCAGGCTTTGGCTTTTGTTGTTTTTATGACTTTTAAAAAAATTAAAGAAAAATAAAGAAATAACATTACAAGAAAGTAGGTTTTAAGTTCTTTTAGGAATTTAGCGTAAATTATCTTGATCAAAGACCAACACGACAAGCTTTATTATTATTTATTTTTTTATTTATTGTTATTAGTTCTTACTTTTCGATAAAAATAAGCTAAACATGGGTAACTTTATTATACAAAAGTACATAAAACTAAATCAAAAAATAAGTTTTACTCTTAAATATGTTACCGCCTAATTTAAAATTTTGGAAAATTAGCACTTAGTGGTCATTTTGACAAAAATCAGTTGAAAAACTATATATTGATGTAAGTCGTTTACTGCTTTTTAACATTGTATAAAAAATATTTGTATTCAAAATAAATAAAACAATTATAGTATATCTATATTCAGAACCTGTTGATAGGAATTTGTCATTCCTAATGGAACTGTAACTTTTGTTTTTAGAAATAATAATAGAAAAATATTAATATTATTATTATTTCATATGCTTATCTTCTGAAATAATAAGAAACATTCTATCAATTATGTTACTGTCTCCTATTAAATTTTTGAAAATTGCCATTATTATTATTATCGCTTTTTCTCATTAATTTGAGAAAATAAGAAAGCTATGAAATAAAAATTTTAAAAAATTGATGCAGAAAAACGGTAATTAACACTAAGATTCGTTTCTCTTGGAAAGTAAGAATATACATTTAGACTGTATATAAGAAAGACGGAGAATATATGTATTACAGTAAAACCTCGTTAAGTCGTCACTCAAGGGACCAAACATTTTTGACGACTAAGGGGTCAAACGCACTGGCCACAAAAATGTGTCCCCTTTTATAAGCTCTTCCCCTTTTAATCCCCCTTGAGGTTTGACCCCTTCCCTTAGACAATGGAAAGGTGATTATTATACTGCCGTAGGCTTTATGAGGGGAACAGCCGAACAATAGGTCCAATAAAAGGGGACACATTTTTGTGTCCAGTGCGTTTCAGGCCTTAAGCCTAGTACACACTGCTAGACATGTTGCGCGATTTGTCTATAGACCGTCTGAGACGGGTCTCGAGAAACGGTCTATAGACGTCTAGAGACACCGTTCTTTGTCTCGTCTAGCGTCCACACTACAATCTGAATTTCTCAGTCTCATCTTCGCAGTCCACCATGGAGGACGTTGTTTTGTGTGGAATGAGTTCCTGTTTAGTGCTAATTACAAGTGAAAGAACGCGTGAAAAAAAAAATTTAAGTTACAAAATATTTATATAAAAAAAAGGAATTGGCTTAAAAACCTTATTAATAAAAAGAAAAATAAATACTTCAAAAACTTGATAGAAAATGACCCAAAAATAAATACTAATATATGGAACTTTCTAAATAAACAAATAAATCATAAACAAAAAAATTTAAAAAATACTGAAATAGAAAAATTACTAAAAATTTATGATGTAAATATCATCTTCAAAGAGTTTAAAAATGTATTTTTAAAAAAGAAAACAAATAGTAATGAAATAACAAGTTCTAATTTATAAAAATTTAATTTCACGTAAATATTTTAAAAATTCTTTTAAAACAGACTGGGACGTGTCTCGCCTCTAGACGCCAAGTGACGTCCACACTGTCAAAATGTTGCGCAACATGTCTCACGTTGCATGCTGTCTCCCATTTCGGTCGGGAGACTTTAGACATGCGATTTTTGGTCTCGCAACAAGCCCGTAGACGGGGATTTGTCTAACCTGAGACAACCTGAGACACGTCTCTAGACCAAAATCGCGCAACATGTGTAGCAATGTGTACTAGGCTTTAAGCGGAGTGACGACTTAGGCGGAGTGTGAATTTTTGAGAAAAAAACAAACGAAAAAACACTGAAATACAGTATTTTCATGAATTGATGTAGGATTCGGTGAGAAAAACAAGATTTTCAGAAATCAATACATGTAAATGAGTAGAAAGTAAAAAAAACAAAACACTTTTTATATTTACCACATTATAATCGTTTTAAAAGAAAGGCAATGTCTGTCTTTGAAACGTTCCAGCCAACCATTGCTGCCGCCAAAATCTTCAATGTTCAATTCCTTAGCAATTTCCATGGCTTTTTCTTTGAGAATCACGGCAGAAATCGGCACATTTTGCGATCTGGCATGTTTTAGCCATCGAACTAGCTAAAACCTCGTCGATCTCGACAAACTTCGATTTCCTCATTCTCTTTCTTTTGTCTTTGCAGTCAGCTTCTTCAATTACTTGTTTCGATGAAAGAATATCGTTTAATGTAGTCCTGGGAATACGATGTTCTTTGGCAAAAGCTGTTTTAGAAACATTTGATTTTTCAAAAAGTGCAATTAAGTCTTTTTTTTTTTTCTTTAAAACATAACGAGGCAAGTTTTCGTTTCCCTAACATGTTACAAATGTAATCGAACCACGAAATTGCAAGATAAAAAATAGCCGTTATAGCGGAGCTTACTCGCTTTGAAATGAAATCACACTCAGTAGCGGTCAAGAAAAACGTATACACTTGACAAGAGTCGCAGCGAGAAGTGTGTAATTTCCCAAGTGAATTTCCCACGTGAAAATTCCCCGTAAAGGCTAGGCTTTCTTAGAGTGAAGGGGCGGGGCTGAAAAGATAGCAGGCAAAATTGAGAACAAAGATGCTTTTCGCCATTTTTGAGGGTGACGAGTTATCCGGAGTAGAATTAAATTTGGTGACGAGTAAAAGAGGGTTATTTTACATTATTGTCTATGAGGCCTTGTCGGGACCGAAGGAAAACGACGACTGAAACGGAGTGACGACTTATCGGGTGATGACTTAACGAGGTTTTACTGTACTACAAAATGTTTGGATAATCATATAAAATTCCATCCCACATCATTACCTTAAATAAATACAATGCCAAGATTTTAAAACTAATTTTCTCGAATACACAAAACAATAATTTTATTCAGCCATTTTTGCGAAGCCTGATAATTTGGTTAAAAAGGCGGGAGCTGGGTTCGAATCCTGGAGGTGGTTGGTTGCTGCTCCTGCGCTTGCTCCTTTCCCCGGCTTTATTCTAGATTCCGTCAATTGTTATCCCCTGGCTAACGATTTGAGGGCATTTCCTCCATGCCCATCAACGGCGACCCTAGCGTGCTTTTATCGAGATCTTAAATTGGTATCCCTTAATCGAAGACTATTCTGATAAGATGCCTTTCTTTTTCATTGGTCATCATGAACTTTGGCGCCCCCTCTAATCCGGTGCCTGGAGCGGCCGCTCTTCACGCCATATGGTAGGGCCGCCACTGGAACCCATCATCACCTTTCAATGGGGATGTTTAAGGTCTCTGGGTCGAGGCTGGAAAAGTCACGTGATGTGGATGTTTCCCTTCTAAAAACATGGCTAAGATTACCAAAGCACCTCTGTATATAAAAGATTTCTCAACTTTAAATATATTGAATTATCGGCATACAATTAAATGGTAATCTTAGCCATATTTTTAGAAGTGACACATCCACATCACGTGACTTTTCCAGCCTCGATCCAGAGACCTTAAACATCCCCATTCTTACTCGCTCCCTTTCAATTTCAAGTCGGTGCCGATGCAGCAGTACATGTACTCAGTATTTGTACAAGTGTCATATATTTTTATTGAATATTTAGAAAACGAGAACGCGAAACTGGAGCTTCCATTTTCAGTTGTTCTCTTCGCTTCGCTCCAAAGGAAGTAATTTCCGCTTCCGTTTAAGACCGGATATTAATGTCAGTTCCTGTGAAAAATTATGTACGATTTCGGAATCATGTGAAATGGCCCCCGAAAACTACTCAGAAGACAATCCGTATGATGAATTTATCATCCGATTTTTTGTAGTACGACTTGCCGTGTGAAATGCGCTTTATTCGGCAAAATAGTCTACACTTACCATGGCTTATTAAAATGAATGACACAAAGCAGAATGCCAGGACTTTAAAGCCAAGCCAACCAATAATTTTGTTCAGAAATGTTCGTACTATTTTTAACTAAAAAATGAATAAAAATCAATTTTTTTTTTCTTTTAATAGAAACTTGCAGACCTAAGGGTTGGGTTCGAAATTAAAAAATAAATAAATAAAAATTAACAAGTAAATAATATATTCTATATAATAAAAAATGATATAAGAAAAAAAAATTGTTTTGTTTTGCTTTTTAAAATTGTTCAATTTCGGTTAAGGCTGGTTATAATTTTTGTAAGTTAATAAATATTTATAATGTGCATTTGGCAGAAACTTGTCTTTTCATCTTATTAATTCCTGTAGCTGTGGCTGTCATTTAAATACAATACGTTTTACTCGTATATTAATTGATATCAATGTGCAGTGCTTTGAATCTGATATTATTTCTTGGCCTATATCTTGTCTAGATCGTTCCAATTTAATTGTTATTTAATGTCTCATGAAATGAATTGAAAAGCAATTCAATCGTACAGAAATGATAAAATTTAATGCTCCGCCATTTTTAATTTTCGTTTAGGCTTAACTTTGAAATATTTATTCCTTATTTACCATTTTTAAGTTGAATTAAATAAATTATCAAACGAATTTTTAGTGTTGTAGAAGCTTCTAAATTCTTAGAAATGTTATTTTTTTCCAAATTGTTATTCGGCAAATTTGAAATGATAAAACATTTATTTATAGATTTTGACCTATAAAATATTTACAGGAAGACTATAATGAAGTCTTGAGAAGATTTTATGGGCATATAAATTAGAAACATCATTTTCTTACAGCTTTAATGAGTTACCTAATAAAAATAATTACAGAAATAAAATAGTATAATAACACAAAAACATTTTAATTATGAATCTATGAAAGAAGTCTTGAAGTAAAGATAAAAACATTAAAAATATGGTCACTCTAGTTTTATGATTGTATGGCGTGCTAAAAGTTTTAATTGTATTTTTATATAAGTATTATTGTACAGGATGACGATATATAGCGCATTCAGAGATAAATAAAATCAAAATATGGCTTTAAAAAGCAGGAAATATCTATATAACTTTTTAAATAAGTTATTTAAATTTTTAATATCCTTGCTAGTCTTGTATTTTTTATCAGATATAAAAAAAATTATACCTGATAAAGCTACTTTTCTTGTAATATCAATAATATGTCCTTGTAATACTAATAATAGTATATAACATAAGTAATGAACATGGGAAATTCAAAGCAAAAAAGAAAAAACCTCCTTCAATTGTTAATGTTTCAAGTACAGTAGTTATGAAGTTCGTTCCCTAAACCTTAACAGTCTATTATTTAAACCCTAAAGGAAACATGATTCCAATGGTTCTTCTCATGAATCATTTTTCTGAATCAGTAAATCTCGTTTGTTTGTGTGTTTTTTGTTCTACGTCTTTAAGGAAAGAAAATCGAAAATTCATTCATAAGGAAAATGTATCCTTATTTCATTCAAGGTCAAATGAAATCAAGGAAGTTTTGTTTTATTTTTCACTTCCTTCCAGATTTCACGTTTGCTTCGCGGATAAATAGGAATTTCCATTAAAACTGTTAAGGTGTTTTTGGACAGAAAAGGGCTCAAGTGAAATGCGTTTTAAATTATTTTTTGATAATAATAATTATTATTTATTATTCATGAATTTCGTATCAATACTTAGGTATCGTTTTTAGTATTAATATTGTTTTGTTTCTCACTTTATATAATATATAAATATATGTAAATATAGAAACTTTAGACTACGTTTTTCTTAGAGAGAGGAATTTGTTATAAAGATTATAATAGTTGTAGTTTGTCTTACACAATTCTTATCTTGTCCTTTGTTTTAATTACATCGAAGGAGAAAGGTGTACAGGAAACCATTGCTTGTGTCCTACGGAATTCTGTTCCACCCTTCTACCAAACTTGCTGTCAACTCTTTACTTATTGGTTAGTTTTCTAGTCATTTAATACAAATGAGATTGTAAGAGATTTGAAGAATTACCTCCAACCAATCAGGAGAACAGTTTCTGCACTATGAACGAAAATATGACGGTATTTCTGCCATAGTAAAAGAATGCAATTTCGCATGAAGGGAGATTTCTTTAACTTTTTTTGATAAATCTGATAAAAGAATCACTATTTGATAGGATGGACTGCTGTCTTTGAAAAAAGGTTTTGGTCGGTGCATTGCTAATGGATTAATCATTCCAATTATCTCAGTCTATTCTTGAATTTTAGAAACTGTTCGTGAATGAAAGTAAAAAGTAATGTGATACGTTCTTATGTTTACAGTTTGCATCTATTGTAAACTCAAATATAATTTTTACTTTTTAATTAGAATTTTGTTACTCATTACTTGATTTGTTTATTCATATTTTGAATAACTGCTGTCACATGGATTTCCAGGCATGAATGAGAGAAAATGTCATTTCCTAATATGGAAAACTGTGTTTGGTAAAAGTAACTAAGGATGATTAAAATACCGTGTCCGATCAATTCCTGATACGAATCCTAATGAAAATATTTAGCTCCTCCTACAATCTCATTTGTACCAAAACCATCCAATAAGAGATGAAAGCAGCTTTGATGGATGAGTAGGACAAAATCTCATAAAATGTCAATGACCGAAGATAAATATTCCGCCTCGTCGACTTAATTCTGTAATTGAAAGCAAAATAGAGCTACAAATATTACTGATACAAAACTCCACATAATTTTTGTGACCTTGTAACTGCCGTCCTTCAGCGACTGCTTTATTCTGAGACACTGTTGAGTTTCTTAACATACATCTTTATTTTCCTCAAAAGTCCTTTTTCACTGTTAAGTTAATGAAAACATTTTTCCATTAATTCTAATTAAAACATTGTGTTTTACATTTACATAAACGATAATTTTTTTTTTTATTTATGTAGTCTTAATAAAAAATATAGTTTTATATGTAATGAGAGTCGGTCTTAATCCTATTGTACCGATTTCTTTCATTGGGGCCCTCGCTCTTGGGAGCTCGCACTTCTCAGCATCGATTAAAATTCACAAGATTATTTAAAACTCTCATGCTTTAAGTTTACAACTTCAAAATCAGACTGCGGAAGAGAAAGAAGCAATTCCATTCAAAATATTTATATTTAAAATATTTATTTACTATTTCCTAAAACAATGAAAAATAAGGAAGCCTCCGATGGTGAATAGACAGGTTATTTATTTTTCACGTACCCCTCAGATGTCTTCTCGTACTCCATGTTCAATATTACTGCTCCAGAGAAGATACTTACGAGCCGTAGTGAATGAACGCTAAGGAAACCTTATCTATCTGCTTGCTGTGTTAAGAAGTAAGATAAGAAGTATTTTCAGATATGTTTATACAATATGGGCAACAATAGAGAAAGTTACCGATATGGAAGAGAGATAGACCACTAATGTTGTTGCTGGCATTTAAGAGATGACTGACCTGGCGAAATATTTCTTGCTTCTAAAGTTCAAATCAAACAGTGAAAGTTACTACGATTCTATTGACAGTATGTAATGGAGTAACAAGAGATTAAAATAACTGCTACTGTTTAATGTATAGGATAAACGCAGCCAGAGGACGTCAGTTATTCATTCTTGTACAATAGATTGCTCCTATTTTTTTTCTACAGCAGTGTAAAAACTTTTCATTTTTTTTACGAATTTTTTGTAAAATATCTGATATGTAATATTCTTTTCTGAGAATTTTCTTAATTAGTATTTTATGTAGGAATGATAGGAGAACCAACATCCATCATATTTATTTTACCTATTTATTCAAAATATTCATTCATTTTGTTATGTGAGTTCTATGTAAGCCTGGGACCACCTGTATTATGTTTCACGAAAGAATTTCTTATAAGTTGAGTTTGTTAAAGAAAAACAATACTCAAATAAACAAAACTCAACTTCCAGAGTCCCAATTAAAATCCCATTCAATTCAATAAATAATTTGTTACTCTTCTTGTTATCGTTTTCACTATTTACTAGGTGATATCTTGAAAATGTTTTGCTGCGTTCACATACCTCTCCCTTGGCGCCAACAGTTCGGTCAGATACAAATCTTTGGATTTAAATTGGGAGATAAAAAAATATCACGCGATTTCTCATCTTAGGCACAAGTGAAATTCTTTCGTGTAAAAACATCATAATAAATATCCATGCTTATTGAAGATGTACGATGACCTACCGGAAGACGTACAGTTCATCAGTTATTCGTACCGTATTCTTTATTAGTAATTTCTTGATTCCCACGTAGATCTTACCGTTATCGACAGCAAAAATTCATTCCTAGCAATGAACTCAAAAAAAAAAAAAAAAAAAAAAAAAAGCTAAGTTAAAAATTGAATATAAATTGTAACAAACATTATTTAATTTTTTTAAAATTTATATGTTTAAAGCTAAAATTGTGTGTTATTTATTTAGGGTTTTGAGGGCCAATTTTTTAATTAGAAATCAAATTTAATTGATAATCTTGGGGTGTTATAATTTATATTTTTAAAAATTTTTAAACTTCAACAAAAATCAATAAAAGAATAATAGAATAAAAAGCTTAAATATAAACTAATTAATAATTCATCAAACATTAAAATTAATTCATTTTAAGATAAATAAAAATAAAATTTGAATTCTGATATTAGACATTTTCATTCATATAATTCTGCATTATCTTGCAAAATTAATGTTGTTTCTAATCTTTCACACAAACAAAAGTAATTTAAGCATGATTTAATTACCTTTCTGTAAGATAACCTACTATTTATAATTAAGCCTCATTAAAAGTAGTTAATTAAAACCCTCTATTCGTTTGTCATTGTTCTTAAGTAGTAGAATGTCCTAGACGTAACCTTCATAATGGTTAAAAGAGCATTGAGAATATTGATAAGTTATAAAGAAACAAGGACAATTTAGCAACTTTTATGAACGATCGTCATTTTGAATTTTTTGAATACATTGATTACCTTTATAGTGATTTTAAATATCAGATAAAGTTCGCCAAATATGGAAATGGCAATTATGACTGGAATCACGTGACAGAAGTTATCTATATATAAAAAAAGGAAAGTCCTGACTCACTCACTCCTGACTCATCAACGCTCACCCCAAACCCTTGGATCTAGAAAGCTGAAATTTTGCACAACGGTTCCCTTTCTGATATGGACAAGGAATAAGGCCGGATTTTTCGAAATTCCCACGGGATAGGGAATAAAGAGGATTTATATTTTCACTTTAAAATGGCCATGAAGTGTGTGGCGGCCAACCCGCAATACATCTGAGTTATCCGGAGAAGGCCAAAATGGGCTCAGAACTCTTATATTTTCCGATATTAATTTGCTAAATAAATAAAGCTTTTTTTTATGCTAGATATGCAAGAGATTCGGAGTGAAGCGAAGTTACGCAGCTAGTTCATAATAAAACAAGTAAAATTGTTTTACTATAAGTAAAATTAAATTTACAATAATAGCTTTCAATAGCTTTCATTGTCCAGAATGGACAATGCATCGCAGAGTTCATGTTTCCCATCACAGGAACTAAGGACCCAGCCCGAATCACGAAAATACCCCCACACCATTACGCTGCCGCCACCGAACTTAACAGTTAGCACAATTCAGTCGGATAAGAATCGTTCGCCGGGCATCCGCCAAACCCACATGCATCCATCGGGCTGCCAGATCGTGAAGGGAGATTCATCACTCCACAGAACGACTCTTCGCAGTGATGGAGGAGATGTTCGGCTTGTTGAGCAGCCGCATGGTCGTGGAAACTCAAGTAGTTCAGCTCTCGGCGAACAGTGCTGCTGCTAGCGACAACGCCCGACGGATGTTAGAACTCCGTCGTCATCACAAACAACGGAGACTTGTGATTTTGCTTCCGTACTCTCTTCAGGATTCGACGGCTACGGTCAGTCAGTTTTCTCGATCTACCATTTCGTGCAGCTGTCGTTTCACTGCCTCGACGTCTCCATTTTACAATTACATTACTCATAGTTGATTTCAGCATGTGCAGCATGTCCGCAATTTCACGAACCGATTTCCTACAACGGTGGCATCCGATTATTACGCGACGTTCGATGTTACTGAGTTCGCCTGACTTACTCATTTTATCGGGAACGAAGAATTATGATCGCCCAAGCCCCACCAACGCTTTTATAGCATCCGACGACGCATCAAACCTCCTGATCTGTCCGATCCAATCGTCGGAAGGGTGTCCGGATACTTTTGGTCATATAGTGTATATACTGCAAAAAATCCTCAATAATGTAAAGTTTTGAAAATCATTCGATAATGTCATCAGATTGATTAGAAACAAAAACTTAAATAGATAGACAGGTGCTCAAAGTGATGTCATTAACTGTAGAAACCCTGACCCTACAAAGGTGGATGCAAAACTATTTGGTTTACATTTCAATCGCCTATTTCCACTCCGGAAGAAGAAAGTTCTTACTGCAATTTCAGCTTCCTTTGTGAATTTTCATTAAATAAAAAACCGCTTACTTTATTTTAATTTATTTTATTTTTGTTGTATATTTTTACGATGTAGTTTGTCTTAAGAATTGAGAATTGTTCAACAATATTGGAGATCCGGAGTCAAATTGGTTTGTTTACGGAGGTACTGCTTATAATTCTCATTCTGTATCTGGGAATTAGAATTGAGACTGGAAGAATAAAAAGGCGGGAAAGAAATTATGATTTCTGAAAATTATAATTCATGCAAAAGTGTTGTACACCTTTGTCTGTATTTTCGCTAAATTTGTTTTTAAATATATTTAAATATGCTTTCGTTCTATAACAAACATTTTGGAATTGGAGCACTGTTTGTAAGTTAAGTTATAATCAGCGAAACTCAAAAGCAATAATCTGTGTTGTTTACTCTGTTATTACTCTTTCGTGCTTCTGCATTATTCAGAAAGAAGTTGAGTTTATATTTGCATATCGTTCTTTTATTTTTTTTTTCATTAATCTTTGAATATGTAATTCAACAAAACGGAAGCTGATTTTCTTCATTGCAATTAGATTTTAAAATATACTAAACTATTATAAATCGAAGTTTTATTATTTATTAAGTAAATGGGCTTTCAAATAGTCCGTTTCAACCGGACTACTTTTCAAATGAACAACTTTTTTGATTAATTTAGCAATAGTTTTAAAAGTCATTATTATTATAGGACACTATAAAACAATGTGTATCACAGCTGCCATTTCTTTAGCTGGTGTTGGCCTTCAAACGCATCGAATTCTTCCCAAGAATCTAGGATGTCGTAATGTATCGGCGCAAAATATGTGCTGAACCAAGCAGTGCGGCTTTTTGGAGTTGACCGATGGAGATTTTGTCAATATTTAGATCTTGTAAGTGCTTACCAAGGTTTTTTGGTATAGCACCCAGTGTGCCGATAACCACTGGAACCACCACTGCCGGCTTGTGCCATAATCGTTGAACCTCAATTTTTAGGTCTTGATACCGTGTGATTTTTTCCAGTTCTTTTTCTTCCACTCTACTATCACCAGGTATGGCTATATCAATTAGCCATATCTGTTTCTTTTCTATCACTGTCAAATCTGGCGTATTGTGTGCTAAGATCTTATCCGTTTGAATTCTGAAATCCCACAGTATTTTCACGATATCATTTTCAATCACATTGTTTACTGTATGTTCCCACCAGTTGTTTGTTGTTGCAATGTGATAATTTTTGCAGATGTTCCAGTGAATCATCTTTGCAACTGCATTATGCCGCGTCTTATAGTCCGTCTGTGCAATTTTTCTACATGAGCTGAGAATATGATCCACTGTTTCATCAGATTCTTTGCACAATCTGCACTTTGAGTCCGTTGACGATTTTTCAACTTTTGCTTTAATTATTATTATTATTATTATTATTATTATTATTATTATTATTATTAT
>JAFIDM010014012.1:41333396-41359350 GCA_023159025.1 Thereuonema tuberculata | reverse complement strand
TAACACATGAATTTCTTTATTTTATTTTAATGTGATTTTTTTTTTTTATGATAATTTTAGATTTAGGAGATATCATATTTTTTTTCCTTACGGGTCTAAAAATATATTTTATAAGTATATAAAGGTCGATCAAAGCTGTTTTCCTTAAACAATACAAAGTCTGGTAACTCCAGATGCTGGAGCGATTTCATTTATGCTGCAGTTATTCGTTGATTGAAACGATACATTTAATCAGAAACCCGCTCTGTTTTCGTGACTACTGAATGGCAGCTGCTTACGAATCCGGCTTCAATATGATGCACCGTAATGGCTTGTATTTCGTCCCAGCCAAGTGCAACCGACGCCGCGGGCCAACAGTTGCAAACTGACGCCGCCCAGGGACGCGTTGCTATTGGCTGCGCCTCGACGGGCCGTTGGGCAGGGAACAGCACGAGGAGAAAGGCGTTGTGTTTTGAGGTTTTCAGTTGTGGCGAAATTATCGGAGTCGCCATGGCCGAACTAAAGCAGCTTGTGATTATCTGGACCCTGCATTTGAGTTTATTTATTTGCGGCTTTATCGTCACCATCTGTATGGGCCTAACCAAGGTAAGTGCACTTATACACCTGTTGCTTCGATGACACCTCACCTGTGGCATTCACCCCCGTCTATCCTACTTTTCAATCAGTTTTCAAATCAACCAAATTGGCGTTCTTAATACGATAGAGCTTAGCAGGTGGGTTTCGTAAGTTAATTCGCATTCCTGACAAGCCTAAAAGGTCAGCTTTCGACTGATTGGAATTTTAAAATATACATGAGTAAACAATTGTGCCACAGCATAAACCTATTCTATGTTTAATAGTCCAACTTTTTTTTTTATCATTTTATGAAGATAGTTACTTAGCTTCTATGTATACGATTCACACAAAATCCCACTGTATTCTCAATAAACTAACTACATATAGAATACATATCGTAATAGATAGTATAATAAATAACGCACGAAACATTAATTAAAATTAGTTCTAATAAAATTTTATGAACTATTAGATCTCCAGTTACCCATAGAAGAGTTTAAAAATACACACAACTCTTTATTTCGTTTTAAAATATTTTGCACAATTTTAACAAAAAAAAATTAGAATTATGATTTATTTCAAAAAGAATAGTTAAAAATATTAAAATTCGAAAGATAAAACTTATTTATTAAATTGATATTTAATGTTTAAATACATTTTCTTATTTTAAGAAACTTAAATTCAAGATTAATTAGTTATTAGATAATAAATCATAATTTCTTTAAAAAAATTAGTAAATAAAATTAATAATCGCGAACTTTTAAAATAATTTCCATATTCTGAAGAATATAACAAATACAGTCCGGGCCCCAATGCTAAATTGAATAGAGGGCCCCTACAGCAGTGCCTTATACAGATATATATGTAGATAGATCATTCAGCTTTACAATATGCAACCTTATACAATAAAATAATAATATAATAGATGCGCAATCTTCTAGTCATTTATAATAACAGCAATTTTTTTTCGTACTTCATCTTTTTGCCTTACATGTATCTTAATTTGGATAAAAATTAAGAAATAATTAATCCCACATAGGTCCCACACTGGTGATTCCACTAACTCAAGGACACAGCAATTGAATTAATTTGAAATTTTTGTTTTATTTTTCTGGATTACGTAGGTTTTGCAAAAGGATCGTTTTATTAAAGATGAAATAATAAAAATAATAATAATAATAATAAAGTGACCGGGAAATAGGAAGTGATGTGATATAATAAATCAGATCTATTATATCACACCACAAAGGAATGGGATATACACAGCAAGGAAATTTGTCGCAGTTAGCAAAACCTTTACGAACGGAAGAGAGATGTTTCATGGTATAATGACATTAGCGTGTGAAAAATACCTAAACGAAAATTACCTATTGTTATTAGACTGTTCATCTTATTGTTCGTTTTTAAAAGAAAGTATTAGAAGAAAAACAAAAACAAAAAATCAAGATTTTTGCCCACAATTCTAAGTTCAATGTCACACGAAAAAATGCATTAAGAACACAATTACGAAGTCTGGTCATTTACTGGGAACAATAATGTCCGGATTAATTGGGAGAAGGTGGATTTCACTTAGACCGGAAATCCGGTGATCAAAATTTAGTGTATAAACAAAAACAATGCCTTAATAATACAAATTTTAAATTTAATTTTTTTCTTCCTATACCTTTTACAGAAGAAAATAATAAGCATCTAAAAATAGAAAATGTACATCACGTGTGTGTTTGGTGACTTTTATGTAGTAATAAAAATTTCGAAATAAATATATCAATATTTTCGTTCTGTATTGATTAATAGGCCTAATGGTAATTCTCAATTAAGAAAAACTAAACAATTTCGAATTTCACTTAATAAAATTGCAATTTTGAATACATAAAATTATACGCCAATATTGCATTTTAAAAATAAAATACTTATAATTTTAATTTTCTAATGAGATTTTTAAAATTATATAAAGCCTGATAGAAAATTTGGAATTCGTAAAACTAATTATATGGTGGGTTTTTTTTTTTTTTTTTTGCATGGGAAATGCCAATTGATCCCTACTTCATTAACAGTGTTAGTTTTAAATAACTTGGATATTGCTACTAGAACGCACTAGTAATGGGATTTTACTCTTTTTAACCTTCATCATTTACAGTTTACACAAAACACATTTTTTCAAAAATACATTCTTTCAAATTTTTTTTTGCAACTTTTCAACTTTTTTATATTTTTTTAATCTTAAAAAAATAAATAAAATCATAATAAACATCATTTCAAATTCATAATTTAAATAATAGGAAATTAATCTTAAAATAAGGATTTAATTATTAGAAAATATCTTGTATGGAATTCAATACAAACTAATCAGTCTGGAAGATATTATTTAATGTTTAAATGGAAATTATGATAAAATAAAATAAATAAATCTTGTATATACACTGCATATTTGGAGCGAATTTATATGCCAAGTCCAATTCGGAGTCTGAATTAGCCGTGGGTAAAGATTACGACAGGTAATGATGAAAATATTACAGAGTAATATTTATGTTGCCAAAAATTAATATTTATTTTGAATCACTGTCAAAATGGGGTTAAGTTTATAATCATCAATGAAAAAATAGATCGTGCTATTTCTATATCGTCAATCAAACTAGTTATAATCGATAATACGAGCGTATTTTGTATAAATGTAACTGAAAAACTTAAGAACCACTGATTGTTTGATAAGAATTATTGTTATAGCCAGGAAAAGAAAAAAAAAAAAAAAACACATTCAAAGTTTTATCAAACCAAAAACTCTCATTTTATCATAACATTTAATAGAATTAATTATAATATTTTAGTATTATTATTTAAAGGGCTTCTATAACTTAAAAAGGTTATTTTTTTCTTTAGTTTTTAAATTATACCACTATTAAGCAATAAAATATTATGGAAACAATAAATAGCTACGTTCAAATATTAGATAAAATAAAAAAAAATTACTGGAAACTTTGTTATAAAAAGGAAAAATACTGAACAGCATTTAAGTAATATTTGTCGATATGACCTAAAAATTAGTTTTCTTTCGGTTAAATCTTACTTATGGAATCAGACTTTTTGTTTAAATTCATTTTATATCAGCCAATCTTTATGGCATACACATACATCGAGGGACGAGTCACAACCAAACATCATAACTTCAACACAGCATTCTAGATGTCACTACAACAAAGAACGTAGATAAACGTATGTTTTTGCTACGTTCTTTGACTACAAGTCAAAAATTCCACATCGACGTAAGGACAACTCGTGAAAGAAAGCAAGCTATAGATGTTGAACGGAAACAGATTCTATAATATCTCTACCAATCAAAACACGATAAAAGGCCTTTATTAGCTACATTAAATACACAGGAAAACAATGTTTCCTTTATTTGTGTAGACGTTTGAGATCCCTAGTGTAACGGAAGTTATTGCCTTCAAATGAAACAGATTAAGTCAAATGGATCAATGATAGCCTATACTAGCCAAATCTCCATTCCTGTGAAAGATGAGGCCTTGCACGGAGGCTAGAGACATTTTGAAAAAAATATATTTGATATTTCTTGATTTTTCGTATATATATTGTAATATATGCTTCTTTCCTTTAACTCCCTACAGCTTAGTACTTTCACAATTTGAATGTACGTGGTATTTGGACTTTCATATTTGTAATGACCTCCAGAAAGCTACGTTGAAGTTATGAGTTCTCTATCACTCTGTAAATATATTCGCTTTTGCTCAAATAAAGATATAATATCATTGAAAGTTCTGAGATTTTTAGAAATAATTTAAAAAAAACATGATTTATATATCTTGTAATGTAAAAGATGGGTGGTAAATATACCTAGCACCGCGACCTAAGGTCTATTGTACTTTTTATATATCTTTGTAAATATGAATCATGATATCAAATTGAGCTGTTAGCTTTTGTATTAAATTCTATCCCTAAGGAACAGAATTTAAGTTAAGAAATGGCATCTTAGTACCGTTGTTTCACTCTTATTGCCTAGATTATTTCATTTTTATGCATTACATTAATTCCTTTTAGGGCGAGTGCTCAGCTGTACAGGAATTATCTAAATCACATTCACAGAGATTTTTATTTCTTAACTATTATCAGTTTTGAAATACCGTTTAATTAAAAAAAAATAAATATTAATTAGATAAATAAGAATTTAAAATTCTAAACAATCCATACCTAGAAGAAATTAGGTCATGAACCATTTTGAAAGATAATGCTTATTTCTGAATAAACATTAGAAAAAAAAATTAAGTAATGTTAGAATGAATTTCGTAATTATAACTTAATTACGACCCATTAATTGTCGTCAATTATTCCCAACAATTCTATGTTACACGAGAGCAATCATTCATGAAAATTCCATTTCAAGATGACATTTCCTGTAAGGTGCTTCATCGAGTGGCTAATATTTACATATGTAATGTTTAATTTTGATTTTTATAAAATTACAAGCTAGGTTACATAAAAAAATATTCTTATAAATTAAGCAAACTACAAGGTTTAAATATCTAAATATGCGTCATAAAATAAGCATTTTATTAAATAAGCATTTAATTAAATAAATAAAATCTATTTTATAATAATTAAAATATTTTTAAGTAATAATTACAATTAAAAGTATAAAAGTAAAAGCAATAATAGTTAAAAATTAATAAATTGGAAAAATATACTTCGTTTTTCTTCTTTTCTTTTTTAAATAAAAAAAAATAAAATAAATAAACTTTTGTTATTTGTACACGTTTTTTTAAAATTTATAAAAATCCAATTTTATAAAATCTATTTAAAAAAGATTAAGGATATTTAAAGTGTGTAATTCATTAAATTAGTGTCTAAATCGTTCATAAATAATAGAAATTCAGTAAAACATAATAAAAATTTTTAATAGGAGAAAATTACATTTAGCCAAATAATACATTTTGTTTCAATAATAAATTAAAACAAAAAAAAAGTAACATTTTTAATTTTTAATGAAATTAAAAACAACAACCTATAAATCAATTTCATTAAGAACAAAAAATAAATAAATAAATAGATAACAACAAACATAAAAATAAGATTAATAATAAGGCAACACGAATTTAAATATATAAATAAATTGAAATTGACGAAGGCGAACGATAAATCTGATGAATGCTACAAGGTGAGCATTTATTTGTAAGTAATTTGTCTAACTAAAGTAGCTTCGTTATTAGTTAAAAAAGACTGATTTTAAAATTGGCCCAAAGGCCTAGTTCCCCAATTTGAATGGAACTCGATGTTCAACTTCTAAATTATCTTGGTATTCACATAGTTTCATGAAACTTTGTCATATGGCAGTCAGGTTGCTTCACGCAAATAAACGAACATAGATAAATGAATTCAGAAGAAATCTGCATGCTTATGTAAAATACGCTTACAAAGCGAGACTTCCTAAAACGAGAAAGTGAAAAAGAAGTGGGTCGATGAAGGACGAAAGCCATGTTGTTAGGAATCAAATTGAAGCTATGAAATTACATAGTAGGCTTAGAGGTTGTAAAACTGGATTTGAATGGAAAACATTTAAAGTATTGGAAGGAAATGAATAAAAAAAATCTGTTTGCAACAATGTAATTTTCTATAACAAATTTTCATTATAACTTACATGTAAAAGTTCAACGTAAATTATTCTAAAGATAAATATTATAAATTAGAAATTTTTGATTAATAAAGAAGTTTTTAATGCGAATTGAACAACTAAAAATTGAAGAATTTTACAGAATAAATATAGAACTATGTAGGATTTTCAGTACAAATGAAATTAAATGTACAGTCCATTTATTTTAGCGCTGCAATAATGAATAGCAATCACTGAAATTCAGTGTCACGTGACCTTAAGAAGGGATAGTGGAAGCATTCATTTTAAAGACTATCAAATCAAAAAAACAACGCGCTTTTTTTTTTCATTTAATTCTCCTAGTATTTCCATTCCAGAAAATTTAATTAATATAGTTAAATGAATTGTTAATTAAATCTGTAGATAATATGGAAGAACAAGTACCTCGAAATTCCATTACAAAGCCAGGCTGTCGTCAGGAGAGAAGTGTTGGAAAAAATGATGTTTATTTTCTAAGTTTGCTTTCCATTGAATCTTTATCATATGATATTTAATGTCTTGTATTTATTAATAAATAATTATTGTTAATTGTTAATAGCAAAAAAATAAAATAAATAGTAAAAAAAATAAATAAAATAATTAGATTTCTTTTAATATTTAAGAGCTAAAAGGGCATTTGCAAATTTAAAAAAAACCCTAATTATTTTATTTATTACGTGGGCGGGGCGACCGGGGCGATCGCCCTGGGCGCCGCGGCAACGGCAAAAGGAGATTCCGTTTTTTTTTGGTTGTTGAATTGAAGATTCTGGTTTTTTTTTTTTTTGGTTGTTGAATTGGAGATTGACAGGGCGCCTGACGAAATCTTCCCCCGGGCGCCATCAAACAACCCGACGGCCCTGATCTAGTAGTAAACATACTGTATTAGAAATTTATAAGAAGTAAAAAAAATAAGAAATTTTTCACTTTCTAATAATAGTATTTTTATTCTTAATTTAATATTTATTTTTCCAGTTTCATGCATGTAATACATGTTTCTTTAAACATGGGTATATTTCATCTATCAAAGTTAACAAGATTCTTAAAGGGTCGTACACATAACACCCACATTTCAGGTTTCTCAAACAAATATCGACTTTTCCTCATGTGTAAGATAGTAATTTGAATGTGTAGATTGTCCTGATACGCCGTTTTTTTCTCTGCTTTTTATTTCCATTTTATAGTTGACTTAACATTCCCAGCTCAATTTAGGGATGTTTTACGCAAAGATATTACGCAAAAATATATATCCTACAATAATCTCTCCTATATTAAGGATTAGTAAAGTTTAAAACATTGGTTCGTGAACAGGAGTCATGAAGATTTTTTTTTTGGTTGCATGGTATGAGCTAGTTCCTTATAGTTTCTTTTTTTTTTTTTAATTATGATTATTTATTTTTTTGATGTCATTGGAATTTTTTAGATACCATTCTTAATTTTTTTAATGTATGCATATAATTACGATTTTTAACTACATATAAATGATAGTTATTGTGCTCCCAGTGAATGATGGCCGCCCTGTTTTTGTGAGATCTGCGCATGTATCATTACTCTGGTCAGGCACTTCCATAGGAGTTTAGCACTGGACGTCGCCATTACGGTAAAGGCTTGTTACTTTGCAAAAGAGCATTGTATTTATAAATAATATATATTTATTTATTTATATAAATACTTATTGTTAGCAACTGGTATTGAAATAACGGTAAATAGTCGAGAGAAGTTTTAATTTGGCGTTATCAACATGTCTTTCTCAGTGAAAACAGACCCCATCGTCCATTGTGACAGGAAAACATAATTGATCAGCTACCGGAAGGGCTGCGCAGTTCAAACTTCCGCCGGTCATCTTTCATTTTGAGGACAATAATGAAAATGCTGTAGCCACGTCTGAATTGTTGGTAAAAATAGTACAGCTTGTAGAATTCATTTGTAATGTAAATGTTTGTTATTGTTATGCTTCATAGGCTAAACTGGAAAGGATTTATTTGCACCTACCATTGGTTTGTTTGCACGAATTTCGATTCTGTACGTGTGACAGTAGTCCAAAAATGCGTCCATTTAATCGTTTTTGTATTTCAACTAAGTACCAGTTCAAATTTCCTTGCACGACCTCGTAACTACTAATTTGTCACGAATCCTTCACCTCTTATCTTCTTTCATGGTTTATTTCCTCAAATGCTGACACCATAAGCTATCATTATACTCTTGCTTGGTGGAAAGTGTGCTGCATGTCAGAGAAGATTTCTAAAATCGGATTACTTGTAAGAGTTACGAAGGATTACCTCAAATCTCAATGATTGCAGAGAATTGTTGTTCTTTAAGTATTTTAGATTTGATGAAATATATACAGGGTGTCCCATAAAAAAATGTACTCACTCTTTAAATGATTATAAAATTGAAATTGAATTATAAAAATTCAAATTAAAGCACAGAAACATAGAATTTTTTGAATTATCGCAAGTGTTGGAACTTGATGGTCGTTCTGATCCAGGCACTGCTGTTAATGCGAACTAACGGAATTGCAAATATCAGGACTCCTTTCATTTTTTGGGCTCATTCTGTTTTAATAATCAATTGCTTTTGGTTCATTACTTATTTGTCGTTTTGAGCCAAAAACTTTATCTTTGACCTATCCCCATAACAAAAAAAACATTCCAGTGGTGGGAGGGCGGGGACATGTTTTGGGGACACCCTGGACCAAAAACCACCTTCAGTTCCAACACTTGCGATTATTCCCAAAAATTCTACGGTTTTCTGCTTTAATTTGAATTATAAAACATAGATTTATCTTAATAAACATCGAATTTATATTCATTTAAAGAGTGAGTACATTTTTTGGGACACCCTGTGTATATACCAAATGGGTTACCAGGATTTTGGAATGATAGGGTTATGATGATCTCCTTCAACCAAAAAAAAAAGTCGTGTCCTTTCCTTTGATTGATATATCAAATCAATATATGTAAGTGGAATATATATGTGAGTGTGGGTATCCAATGATATATATACCATAGATTAAAGACTATATATGCCGTTCTCTGTTCTATGTAGATGCCATCCATTACGTTTTTCATCAAATTCTGTATTGCTTTAATTGTAGACAAATAAAATATCATTTTCTATAAATTCAAATATATTACTATTACACTGGTTAATTATTTGAATATTGCTTTAGACTCGAAAGAACTTTCAGCCTACTTTTCTTATTGAACCTTATTAAGACTTTATTAAAACTTCTATTTTTATTTTTTTTATTAAGTCATGAAACGAAAAGAAAAAGAAAAACCTACATCAAATTATAATATCTACGGAATATAAACAGTATATATTTTCTATTTTCTGGGAAAAAAAATTAATTAAATTCTATACTTAAATTATCTAAATCAGATTAATTTTAATCGTATCTAAACCACGCGGATTGGATTTAGAACTTAATATTTATAGTTTAAGACAATGAGATATTAATAGAAACAGCATAGGAATAATATGTTTTATGTATAATAAAAAAATAATTAATGATACCACCGACAGTTTTTCAATCTCCCACGGGAGTTCATCTTCAAGGTGAGGACATGACATAAAAAAAAAAACATGACACTAATATGTGGGTGAGAGAACTTTATTATCATTGTCCACCTGTTCATTCCCTTGTTTTCATTCATTCACTTTTCTTTGGATATTTTAGTCACTTTCTTACGCTTCTAAGTCGACAAGGACAAAAGATTTCAAAAACAAAAGGTCATCAGTTAGTCCAAGATTCAAGAAACGCCATCTAGCGGCTCAGAATGGAAACAAAATACATAAACACACAGACTGACTGATTTGCTGAGGCTTTTTTTTTATTGGAAATTAGGCTCATCAAAAAAAAAAAAAAATACAAAATATTACATTAAAAAATAAAATCCGTTAAGCAGCTTAGATATCAAAATAAAAAAAAAAAAAAATTAAGAGTTCTAAATTAAATAACTATATTCTGTTGATTGCAATTGTATTATATAGAAAAGGGGGCATTTGCTCCCCCCACCCCCATAATTTTCATTTTAACAGAATTGTTAAATGTTTTTTTTTTTTTCAAGAGAATCAAAAGATACAAAAAAAAAAAAGATAAAAATTAATATTTTTTATTTTTCTTACCTTACTTTACAGTGTAAATATATATTTTCTAATTATTATTTTTTGCCACGCCTCAGAAAGTAAACGTCCATGATTTGCAGTTAATGTGGTTTATTTTTGTGCTATTTTATGTCGTAAAGAAAAACAACTCATAATAAATGATTTTTAAAAGTTTTTATCTTTTCCCTTGGAATTCTGTTGAAGTTATGGGGAGAAAGTAGTTCACTTCTTTTTTTTTCAAAATTTCACGTTTTCTCGGAAGAAGAAATCAGGTTTCCTAAGCTGTGGAGCATGAATTACAAAGTTAGATTGGATTGCAAACGATGAAAAGACCTACTCTCTCTCCGTTGGAGCCAAAGCTGACCGAACGCTTGGCGGCGCAGAACCATCTGCGCACAAGATATACATTTCCTAAGAGAATTAGAGCTTTGTTAGAAGTCACAGACCAACAAAACGCAAATAGAATGGACTATTTTTTGAAAAACAAAGAAATTTTTCTGGGTTTTTATTTATTTTAGCAACTGTTGTTGTGTTTATAGAAAGCAAGATTTATATCGTAGGGTTTTTAAATTCAACAAATGTTCGTCATTCCATCTGCAAAGAATGTAGGTTTATTTTCATAGGAGTTCATTCGTTCACAGACATTATGGATGAAACTAACAAAAAAGATTCGATCAAGTTTCAACTTCGTAGTATAAACCAATAGTAATAATTTGGATCTTTAGCAAAAGTCTAAAAACAAATAAACATCATCTCCACGAAAATATATTATGAACTATATTTATTAAACCAATTTTCGGAAAGCCTTTTCTTCTTTCCTTTTTCAAGTATTTCCTAAACAATGAAATGATAATACTGCTGGACATAGTTTAAAATCACTTACTCATTTTTAACAATATTATTTCTGACAATCACTTTACCCCTGACTATAACAAACTGTTATTACTTCTATTTATTTAACTTTAAATTTAAAATTTCAATTCTTCAAATTTTACGAATCTTTTATTATCTAGACATGATTTTACATCTCCTTTGCCAAATTACTAGTACTTTATAAACATCCATTCCTTCATTACGATTAAGATTACTCTCTTTAGAGTTTCTTATAATTATACTTTCTATTATTTTCCTCGTTTTTGAATCTGTATAAAGCAAAGAATTAAGACCAAAATCACGAAATTATATTGGAAATCAGTTTAATATAATTTTACCTGGGGGGAAAAAACCCGAAAAGTTAGTTCTTTGCAATATTGTTTACATTAATTTTCTTCAACTTGTTCATGTTTGATCTCTTTCTAGGCTTCTCAATTTCAGCTCTTACAAAAACTTCTATTTCTTTTAACTAAAACCGACCATAAAAGCACATATACAAACATAAAAAAGCACGACCTACGTTTCGAATCCCCGTCTGTTGTGGGGTTCCTTATCAAGTCCCCCACCCCCTTGTTAAAAGTGACCCTTAAATGAGGATCACTTTTAACAAGGTAGGGGGGGGGGACTTGATAAGGAACCTCACAACAGACGGGGGTTCGAAACGTACGTCGTGCTTTTTTATCTTTGTATATGTGCTTTTATGGTCGGTTTTAGTTCATTTTAAACTGCACGTAAAAACTGTTTATATTCTATTTATTTTGTTTATAATTTCTTTTGTCCTGAATATTTCTTTTTACTCAACTTCAGCATGTGGACATTCAAAAGCTGGCTCGCCAATTGTTTTTGTGTTTCAAACAAAAGGAACCAAAAGTTCAAATGTTATTAGTTTCAAAGCTTTGCTTGCGATCTTTCAGATCGCGCATTACTGTCAAAAAAAAACTAAAACCAACAAAAAAGCCTCCAACAAACAAAGCGAACATTAAAGCATCATCTTTTTTAACTAAAACAAGCAATCACGTGATCTTGAATGCTGACTTGTGGGATAATTTTCTCAGGATTTGGGGGGGGGGGGCGTCTCTGTTCCTGTAGGAACTTATATAGTGTCTGATCTATTGACTGAGTAATCCACATCTGTATAATGAGTAAAAACGTTAAATTATTTGTATTTGTTATGATTCACGCCAAACTCAGTTACGACTACACACCAACATTTTCACTTTTTTTTAAAAAAGGAGCAAAAGTTGTTTGTAGTTTATAATAATACAAGATTTGAACTCATTAACTTATTAACGCTTGAGTCGATTTATAAATCTACGAGAAGCTATAATAATTAAATAACGTACCACCCATTTGACTAGAGAAAAAACAGAGTCGGAGGCATTAGGTAGCAGCCAAATGTTGAAATTAACCAAATACTGTAAATTAGATTTATTTAAAAAAAAAAATCAGCTGACTTGTTTAAAAAGTTGATGAATCTACACCAGGAAAAATAGAATAATCACAAATTTCAAACAGTCGATGTGTGAGTTCAATTCGAGTGTGTCTCAGGAACTGAAGGGAGGGAGTTTTTTGCCACCGCGGATAGTTTTGAATACAATGGACCTTCCTCTTTGAAACTAGCTTGATCTCATACAGTCTTTACAACTTTCATTTTTGACGTTTTGGCCAGGTTTCAGTGCATCTACAGCACTTTGCACTTCATGGATCTTGTTGAAACTTTACAGGCATATTTGAGGACTACAGACGAGCTAACGATTGTATTTGAAATCTTTTCCTCGTGGGTCCTCATCGAGAAATTAGCTCAGGAAGAAGACAAAAAATCCCAAAGGAAATCATTGGAATCTAAACAGTAATTAAAGTCCGACCATGATAACTTGACGATCGGAAGGAACCCCACGTGATTATGTCGTATCTACTTTTCAGCCAATCACAAACAAGCGCGCCGCGAAGCACAGAGCTTTAAAAACATAACATTTAAAAGAAATGCATAAAACTTAAATATAACAGTTAAATCTTCTATTGAAAGCAGTCAACCAATGACTAGAGTTCTCCAAACCAAAGGACGACTCTGACCTTGAACTACACCCATGATCTCTTAATCATTCCAGGACTGAATCTGTGTGGAGAGAGAAGATTAAAAATGGCGACTCTCCGACACAGAAGACCGTTGGAAGCAAAACAACGGAAGTTATTGCTAACGTTACTTCTTATTTCGAAAAGGCCTTATGACATGCTTACTTATGGCACATCAGAGAAATTGTTTTCGATCGCAGTGTCGTTTTTTTAGACGAGACGTGAGTCAACGAATCCTATCTTCGTCTTCGTGTTGTCGATCTCAGGGATGCAATGTCGTCAAAAAACCAATTGGGAAAGGTAGGAGACTGATTTTGAACGATTGAAACGAACGAATGAATAAAAATAAATTTTTGAAATTATATTTCATGAGAAATCAGAATAGTTCTAGAAAATAAATATCGTCTTTTTTCCGTAAACTTCAAACTCCCTAAATGTTCACTTTCCCGCCATAAACACTGACATATACAATCGATTCAAATTCTACTATTGCGACATCTGGTGGCCACGGTCGTTCTTTGGTTTGGCCGACCGTAATAGTATAGCATTTCCTTTAAACATCATTAAAACTATTCTGTTTTTTGTTTTATAGCTGTAACGTAACGTTCTTCGGAACCTCTGGAAGAGGCTAGTGCTGACGTCATGGGGCGTTGGAATTTCTCCAATCGTCAAGATATTGTGGTGGGGCTATAGTAATTCCTTTAGCTAATCCATAAATTTGGATTTGCCTGGTTTGGTAGGATTAAAGTTAATCCGATTGAGATTTAAGTAAATAATGCGGATTTAATTAATATTTTCGGGAAATGGAAAGTGTGTTGTTTGTATTCATAAGATATTGGAATTTAAAATGCAGGCTTTGGCTTTTGTTGTTTTTATGACTTTTAAAAAAATTAAAGAAAAATAAAGAAATAACATTACAAGAAAGTAGGTTTTAAGTTCTTTTAGGAATTTAGCGTAAATTATCTTGATCAAGGACCAACATGCCAAGCTTTATTATTATTATTTATTTTTATTAGTTCTTACTTTTCGATAAAAATAAACTAAACATGAGTAACTTTATTCTACAAACGTACATACATACGTAGAACTAAATCAAAAAATAAGTTTTACTCTTAAATATGTTACCGCCTAATTTAAAATTTTGGAAAATTAGCACTTAGTGGTCATTTTGACAAAAATCAGTTGAAAAACTATATATTGATGTAAGTCGTTTACTGCTTTTTAACATTGTATAAAAAATATTTGTATTCAAAATAAATAAAACAATTATAGTATATCTATATTCAGAACCTGTTGATAGGAATTTGTCATTCCTAATGGAACTGTAACTTTTGTTTTTAGAAATAATAATAGAAAAATATTAATATTATTATTATTTCATATGCTTATCTTCTGAAATAATAAGAAACATTCTATCAATTATGTTACTGTCTCCTATTAAATTTTTGAAAATTGCCATTATTATTATTATCGCTTTTTCTCATTAATTTGAGAAAATAAGAAAGCTATGAAATAAAAATTTTAAAAAATTGATGCAGAAAAACGGTAATTAACACTAAGATTCGTTTCTCTTGGAAAGTAAGAATATACATTTAGACTGTATATAAGAAAGACGGAGAATATATGTATTACAGTAAAACCTCGTTAAGTCGTCACTCAAGGGACCAAACATTTTTGACGACTAAGGGGTCAAACGCACTGGCCACAAAAATGTGTCCCCTTTTATAAGCTCTTCCCCTTTTAATCCCCCTTGAGGTTTGACCCCTTCCCTTAGACAATGGAAAGGTGATTATTATACTGCCGTAGGCTTTATGAGGGGAACAGCCGAACAATAGGTCCAATAAAAGGGGACACATTTTTGTGTCCAGTGCGTTTCAGGCCTTAAGCCTAGTACACACTGCTAGACATGTTGCGCGATTTGTCTATAGACCGTCTGAGACGGGTCTCGAGAAACGGTCTATAGACGTCTAGAGACACCGTTCTTTGTCTCGTCTAGCGTCCACACTACAATCTGAATTTCTCAGTCTCATCTTCGCAGTCCACCATGGAGGACGTTGTTTTGTGTGGAATGAGTTCCTGTTTAGTGCTAATTACAAGTGAAAGAACGCGTGAAAAAAAAAATTTAAGTTACAAAATATTTATATAAAAAAAAGGAATTGGCTTAAAAACCTTATTAATAAAAAGAAAAATAAATACTTCAAAAACTTGATAGAAAATGACCCAAAAATAAATACTAATATATGGAACTTTCTAAATAAACAAATAAATCATAAACAAAAAAATTTAAAAAATACTGAAATAGAAAAATTACTAAAAATTTATGATGTAAATATCATCTTCAAAGAGTTTAAAAATGTATTTTTAAAAAAGAAAACAAATAGTAATGAAATAACAAGTTCTAATTTATAAAAATTTAATTTCACGTAAATATTTTAAAAATTCTTTTAAAACAGACTGGGACGTGTCTCGCCTCTAGACGCCAAGTGACGTCCACACTGTCAAAATGTTGCGCAACATGTCTCACGTTGCATGCTGTCTCCCATTTCGGTCGGGAGACTTTAGACATGCGATTTTTGGTCTCGCAACAAGCCCGTAGACGGGGATTTGTCTAACCTGAGACAACCTGAGACACGTCTCTAGACCAAAATCGCGCAACATGTGTAGCAATGTGTACTAGGCTTTAAGCGGAGTGACGACTTAGGCGGAGTGTGAATTTTTGAGAAAAAAACAAACGAAAAAACACTGAAATACAGTATTTTCATGAATTGATGTAGGATTCGGTGAGAAAAACAAGATTTTCAGAAATCAATACATGTAAATGAGTAGAAAGTAAAAAAAACAAAACACTTTTTATATTTACCACATTATAATCGTTTTAAAAGAAAGGCAATGTCTGTCTTTGAAACGTTCCAGCCAACCATTGCTGCCGCCAAAATCTTCAATGTTCAATTCCTTAGCAATTTCCATGGCTTTTTCTTTGAGAATCACGGCAGAAATCGGCACATTTTGCGATCTGGCATGTTTTAGCCATCGAACTAGCTAAAACCTCGTCGATCTCGACAAACTTCGATTTCCTCATTCTCTTTCTTTTGTCTTTGCAGTCAGCTTCTTCAATTACTTGTTTCGATGAAAGAATATCGTTTAATGTAGTCCTGGGAATACGATGTTCTTTGGCAAAAGCTGTTTTAGAAACATTTGATTTTTCAAAAAGTGCAATTAAGTCTTTTTTTTTTTTCTTTAAAACATAACGAGGCAAGTTTTCGTTTCCCTAACATGTTACAAATGTAATCGAACCACGAAATTGCAAGATAAAAAATAGCCGTTATAGCGGAGCTTACTCGCTTTGAAATGAAATCACACTCAGTAGCGGTCAAGAAAAACGTATACACTTGACAAGAGTCGCAGCGAGAAGTGTGTAATTTCCCAAGTGAATTTCCCACGCGAAAATTCCCCGTAAAGGCTAGGCTTTCTTAGAATGAAGGGGCGGGGCTGAAAAGATAGCAGGAAAAATTGAGAATAAAGATGCTTTTCGCCATTTTTGAGGGTGACGAGTTATCCGGAGTAGAATTAAATTTGGTGACGAGTAAAAGAGGGTTATTTTACATTATTGTCTATGAGACCTTGTCGGGACCAAAGGAAAACGACGACTTAAACGGAGTGACGAATTATCCGGGTGACGACTTAACGAGGTTTTACAAAGTGTTTGGATAATCATATAAAATTCCATCCCTTAAATAAATACAATGCCAAGATTTTAAAACTAATTTTCTCGAATACACAAAACAATAATTTTATTCAGCCATTCTTGTGTAGCCTGATAATTTGGTTAAAAAGGCGGGAGCTGGGTTCGAATCCTGGAGGTGGTTGGTTGCTGCTCCTGCGCTTGCTCCTTTCCACGGCTGTATTCTAGATTCCGTCAATTGTTATCCCCTGGCTAACGATTTAAGGGCATTTCATATGGATCCGAAAATCGGATGTATTCTATTTCACAAGGCCACGAAATTCTCTCCGACATCGTCTATACGAAGGATTTGAATGTTAAAATGTTGTCGCTGACACGTCCAAATGGAATGGTCATCCTTGTGGCGTAGTACGAATGACAGTTTTCTGAACAATCAGTGATGAGATTACATGTAGTCCCATGATCCTCTGCGAAAGCAACGGCGGGAATCATTGATTGAAACATGGCGTCAAGCGAGCGTTCCTCCATGCCCATCAACGGCGATCCTAGCGTGCTTTTAGCGAGATCTTATATTGGTACCCCTTAATCGAAGACTATTCTGATAAGATGTCTTTCTTTTTCATTGGTCATCATGAATTTTGGCGCCCCCTCTGATCCGGTGCCTGTATCGGCTGCTCTTCACGCCATATGGTAGGGCCGCCACTGGAACCCATCATCCCCTTTCAATTCTTACCGCTCCCTTTCATTTTCAAGTCGGTGCAGCAGTACAACCCTCAGTATTTGTAAGTGTCATATACTTTTATTGAATAGTTAGAAAACGAGAACGCGAAACTGGAGCTTCCATTTTCAATTGTTTTCTTCGCTTCGCTCCGAAGGAAGTAATTTCCGCTTCCGTTTAAGACCGGATATTAATGTCAGTTCCTGTGAAAAATTATGTACGATTTCGGAATCATGTGAAATGGACTCCGAAAACTACTCAGAAGACAATCCGTACGATGAATTTATCATCCGATTTTTTTTAGTTCGATTAGCCATGTGAAATGCGCTTTGTTCGGCAAAATAGTCTACACTTACCATGGCTTATTAAAATGAATGACACAAAGCAGAATGCCAGGACTTTAAAGCCAAACCAACCAATAATTTTGTTCAGAAATGTTCGTACTATTTTTAACTAAAAAATGAATAAAAATCAATTTTTTTTTTCTTTTAATAGAAACTTGCAGACCTAAGGGTTGGGTTCGAAATTAAAAAATAAATAAATAAAAATTAACAAGTAAATAATATATTCTATATAATAAAAAATGATATAAGAAAAAAAAATTGTTTTGTTTTGTTTTTCAAAATTGTTCAGTTTTGGTTAAGTCTGGTTATAATTTTTTGTAAGTTAATAAATATTTATAATGTGCATTTGGCAGAAACTTGTCTTTTCATCTTATTAATTCCTATAGCTGTGGCTATCATTTAAATACAATATGTTTTACTCGTACATTAATTGATATCAATATGCAGTGGTTTGAATCTGATATTATTTCTTGGCCTATATCTTGTCTAGATCGTTCTAATTTAATTGTTATTTAATGTCTCATGAAATGAATTGAAAAGCAATTCAATCGTTCAGAAATGATAAAATTTAATGTTCCGCCATTTTTAATTTTCGTTTAACTTTGAAATATTTATTCTATATTTACCATTTTTAAGTTGAATTAAATAAATTATCAAATGAATTTTTTGTGTTGTAGAAGCTTCTAAATTCTGAGAATGATATTTTTTTTCCAAATTGTTATTCGGCAAATTTGAAATGATAAAACATTTATTTATAGATTTTGACCTATAAAATATTTACAGGAAGACTATAATGAAGTCTTGAGAAGATTTTATGGGCATATAAATTAGAAACATCATTTCCTTACAGCTTTAATGAGTTACCTAATAAAAATAATTACAGAAATAAAATAGTATAATAACACAAAAACATTTTAATTATGAATCTATGAAAGAAGTCTTGAAGTAAAGATAAAAACATTAAAAATATGGTCATTCTACTTTTATTATTGTATGGCGTGCTAAAAGTATTATTGTATAAGTATTTTTATATAAGTATTATTGTACAGGATGACGATATACAGCGCATTCAGAGATAAATAAAATCAAAATATGGCTTTAAAAAGCAGGAAATATCTATATAACTTTTTAAATAAGTTATTTAAATTTTTAATATTCTTACTAGTCTTATATTTTTTATCAGGTATAAAAAAATATATTTTATTAAGCTACTTTTCTTGTAATATTAATAATATGTCCTTGTAATACTAATAATAGTATATAACATAAGTAATGAACTTGGGAAATTCAAAGCAAAAAAGAAAAAACCTCCTTTAATTGTTAATGTTTTAAGTACAGTAGTTATGAAGTTCGTTCCCTAAACCTTAACAGTCTATTATTTAAACCCTAAAGGAAACATGATTCCAATGGTTCTTCTCATGAATCATTTTTCTGAATCAGTAAATCTCGTTTGTTTGTGTGTTTTTTGTTCTACGTCTTTAAGGAAAGAAAATCGAAAATTCATTCATAAGGAAAATGTATCCTTATTTCATTCAAGGTCAAATGAAATCAAGGAAGTTTTGTTTTATTTTTCACTTCCTTCCAGATTTCACGTTTGCTTCGCGGATAAATAGGAATTTCCATTAAAACTGTTAAGGTGTTTTTGGACAGAAAAGGGCTCAAGTGAAATGCGTTTTAAATTATTTTTTGATAATAATAATTATTATTTATTATTCATGAATTTCGTATCAATACTTAGGTATCGTTTTTAGTATTAATATTGTTTTGTTTCTCACTTTATATAATATATAAATATATGTAAATATAGAAACTTTAGACTACGTTTTTCTTAGAGAGAGGAATTTGTTATAAAGATTATAATAGTTGTAGTTTGTCTTACACAATTCTTATCTTGTCCTTTGTTTTAATTACATCGAAGGAGAAAGGTGTACAGGAAACCATTGCTTGTGTCCTACGGAATTCTGTTCCACCCTTCTACCAAACTTGCTGTCAACTCTTTACTTATTGGTTAGTTTTCTAGTCATTTAATACAAATGAGATTGTAAGAGATTTGAAGAATTACCTCCAACCAATCAGGAGAACAGTTTCTGCACTATGAACGAAAATATGACGGTATTTCTGCCATAGTAAAAGAATGCAATTTCGCATGAAGGGAGATTTCTTTAACTTTTTTTGATAAATCTGATAAAAGAATCACTATTTGATAGGATGGACTGCTGTCTTTGAAAAAAGGTTTTGGTCGGTGCATTGCTAATGGATTAATCATTCCAATTATCTCAGTCTATTCTTGAATTTTAGAAACTGTTCGTGAATGAAAGTAAAAAGTAATGTGATACGTTCTTATGTTTACAGTTTGCATCTATTGTAAACTCAAATATAATTTTTACTTTTTAATTAGAATTTTGTTACTCATTACTTGATTTGTTTATTCATATTTTGAATAACTGCTGTCACATGGATTTCCAGGCATGAATAAGAGAAAATGTCATTTCCTAATATGGAAAACTGTGTTTGGTAAAAGTAACTAAGGATGATTAAAATACCGTGTCCGATCAATTCCTGATACGAATCCTAATGAAAATATTTAGCTCCTCCTACAATCTCATTTGTACCAAAACCATCCAATAAGAGATGAAAGCAGCTTTGATGGATGAGTAGGACAAAATCTCATAAAATGTCAATGACCGAAGATAAATATTCCGCCTCGTCGACTTAATTCTGTAATTGAAAGCAAAATAGAGCTACAAATATTACTGATACAAAACTCCACATAATTTTTGTGACCTTGTAACTGCCGTCCTTCAGCGACTGCTTTATTCTGAGACACTGTTGAGTTTCTTAACATACATCTTTATTTTCCTCAAAAGTCCTTTTTCACTGTTAAGTTAATGAAAACATTTTTCCATTAATTCTAATTAAAACATTGTGTTTTACATTTACATAAACGATAATTTTTTTTTTTTTTTTTATGTAGTCTTAATAAAAAATATAATTTTATATGTAATGAGAGTCGGTCTTAATCCTATTGTACCGATTTCTTTCATTGGGGCCCTCGCTCTTGGGAGCTCGCACTTCTCAGCATCGATTAAAATTCACAAGATTATTTAAAACTCTCATGCTTTAAGTTTACAACTTCAAAATCAGACTGCGGAAGAGAAAGAAGCAATTCCATTCAAAATATTTATATTTAAAATATTTATTTACTATTTCCTAAAACAATGAAAAATAAGGAAGCCTCCGATGGTGAATAGACAGGTTATTTATTTTTCACGTACCCCTCAGATGTCCTCTCGTACGCCATGTTCAATATTACTGCTTCAGAGAAGATACTTACGAGCCGTAGTGAATGAACGCTACGGAAACCTTATCTATCTGCTTGCTGTGTTAAGAAGTAAGATAAGATGTATTTTCAGATATGTTTATACAATATGGGCGTCAATAGAAAAAGTTACCGATGTGGAAGAGAGATAGACCACTAATGTTGCTGGCATTTAAGAGATGACTGACCTGGCGAAATATTTCTTGCTTCTAAAGTTCAAATCAAACAGTGAAAGTTACTACGATTCTATTGGCAGTAGGTAATGGAATAACAAGAGATTAAAATAACTGCTGCTTTTTAATGTATAGGATAAACGCAGCCAGAGGACGTCAGTTATTCATTCTTGTACAATAGATTGCTCCTATTTTTTTTCTACAGCAGTGTAAAAACTTTACATTTTTTTTACGAATTTTTTGTAAAATATCTGATATGTAATATTCTTTTCTGAGAATTTTCTTAATTAGTATTTTATGTAGGAATGATAGGAGAACCAACATCCATCATATTTATTTTACCTATTTATTCAAAATATTCATTCATTTTGTTATGTGAGTTCTATGTAAGCCTGGGACCACCTGTATTATGTTTCACGAAAGAATTTCTTATAAGTTGAGTTTGTTAAAGAAAAACAATACTCAAATAAACAAAACTCAACTTCCAGAGTCCCAATTAAAATCCCATTCAATTCAATAAATAATTTGTTACTCTTCTTGTTATCGTTTTCACTATTTACTAGGTGATATCTTGAAAATGTTTTGCTGCGTTCACATACCTCTCCCTTGGCGCCAACAGTTCGGTCAGATACAAATCTTTGGATTTAAATTGGGAGATAAAAAAATATCACGCGATTTCTCATCTTAGGCACAAGTGAAATTCTTTCGTGTAAAAACATCATAATAAATATCCATGCTTATTGAAGATGTACGATGACCTACCGGAAGACGTACAGTTCATCAGTTATTCGTACCGTATTCTTTATTAGTAATTTCTTGATTCCCACGTAGATCTTACCGTTATCGACAGCAAAAATTCATTCCTAGCAATGAACTCAAAAAAAAAAAAAAAAAAAAAAAAAAGCTAAGTTAAAAATTGAATATAAATTGTAACAAACATTATTTAATTTTTTTAAAATTTATATGTTTAAAGCTAAAATTGTGTGTTATTTATTTAGGGTTTTGAGGGCCAATTTTTTAATTAGAAATCAAATTTAATTGATAATCTTGGGGTGTTATAATTTATATTTTTAAAAATTTTTAAACTTCAACAAAAATCAATAAAAGAATAATAGAATAAAAAGCTTAAATATAAACTAATTAATAATTCATCAAACATTAAAATTAATTCATTTTAAGATAAATAAAAATAAAATTTGAATTCTGATATTAGACATTTTCATTCATATAATTCTGCATTATCTTGCAAAATTAATGTTGTTTCTAATCTTTCACACAAACAAAAGTAATTTAAGCATGATTTAATTACCTTTCTGTAAGATAACCTACTATTTATAATTAAGCCTCATTAAAAGTAGTTAATTAAAACCCTCTATTCGTTTGTCATTGTTCTTAAGTAGTAGAATGTCCTAGACGTAACCTTCATAATGGTTAAAAGAGCATTGAGAATATTGATAAGTTATAAAGAAACAAGGACAATTTAGCAACTTTTATGAACGATCGTCATTTTGAATTTTTTGAATACATTGATTACCTTTATAGTGATTTTAAATATCAGATAAAGTTCGCCAAATATGGAAATGGCAATTATGACTGGAATCACGTGACAGAAGTTATCTATATATAAAAAAAGGAAAGTCCTGACTCACTCACTCCTGACTCATCAACGCTCACCCCAAACCCTTGGATCTAGAAAGCTGAAATTTTGCACAACGGTTCCCTTTCTGATATGGACAAGGAATAAGGCCGGATTTTTCGAAATTCCCACGGGATAGGGAATAAAGAGGATTTATATTTTCACTTTAAAATGGCCATGAAGTGTGTGGCGGCCAACCCGCAATACATCTGAGTTATCCGGAGAAGGCCAAAATGGGCTCAGAACTCTTATATTTTCCGATATTAATTTGCTAAATAAATAAAGCTTTTTTTTATGCTAGATATGCAAGAGATTCGGAGTGAAGCGAAGTTACGCAGCTAGTTCATAATAAAACAAGTAAAATTGTTTTACTATAAGTAAAATTAAATTTACAATAATAGCTTTCAATAGCTTTCATTGTCCAGAATGGACAATGCATCGCAGAGTTCATGTTTCCCATCACAGGAACTAAGGACCCAGCCCGAATCACGAAAATACCCCCACACCATTACGCTGCCGCCACCGAACTTAACAGTTAGCACAATTCAGTCGGATAAGAATCGTTCGCCGGGCATCCGCCAAACCCACATGCATCCATCGGGCTGCCAGATCGTGAAGGGAGATTCATCACTCCACAGAACGACTCTTCGCAGTGATGGAGGAGATGTTCGGCTTGTTGAGCAGCCGCATGGTCGTGGAAACTCAAGTAGTTCAGCTCTCGGCGAACAGTGCTGCTGCTAGCGACAACGCCCGACGGATGTTAGAACTCCGTCGTCATCACAAACAACGGAGACTTGTGATTTTGCTTCCGTACTCTCTTCAGGATTCGACGGCTACGGTCAGTCAGTTTTCTCGATCTACCATTTCGTGCAGCTGTCGTTTCACTGCCTCGACGTCTCCATTTTACAATTACATTACTCATAGTTGATTTCAGCATGTGCAGCATGTCCGCAATTTCACGAACCGATTTCCTACAACGGTGGCATCCGATTATTACGCGACGTTCGATGTTACTGAGTTCGCCTGACTTACTCATTTTATCGGGAACGAAGAATTATGATCGCCCAAGCCCCACCAACGCTTTTATAGCATCCGACGACGCATCAAACCTCCTGATCTGTCCGATCCAATCGTCGGAAGGGTGTCCGGATACTTTTGGTCATATAGTGTATATACTGCAAAAAATCCTCAATAATGTAAAGTTTTGAAAATCATTCGATAATGTCATCAGATTGATTAGAAACAAAAACTTAAATAGATAGACAGGTGCTCAAAGTGATGTCATTAACTGTAGAAACCCTGACCCTACAAAGGTGGATGCAAAACTATTTGGTTTACATTTCAATCGCCTATTTCCACTCCGGAAGAAGAAAGTTCTTACTGCAATTTCAGCTTCCTTTGTGAATTTTCATTAAATAAAAAACCGCTTACTTTATTTTAATTTATTTTATTTTTGTTGTATATTTTTACGATGTAGTTTGTCTTAAGAATTGAGAATTGTTCAACAATATTGGAGATCCGGAGTCAAATTGGTTTGTTTACGGAGGTACTGCTTATAATTCTCATTCTGTATCTGGGAATTAGAATTGAGACTGGAAGAATAAAAAGGCGGGAAAGAAATTATGATTTCTGAAAATTATAATTCATGCAAAAGTGTTGTACACCTTTGTCTGTATTTTCGCTAAATTTGTTTTTAAATATATTTAAATATGCTTTCGTTCTATAACAAACATTTTGGAATTGGAGCACTGTTTGTAAGTTAAGTTATAATCAGCGAAACTCAAAAGCAATAATCTGTGTTGTTTACTCTGTTATTACTCTTTCGTGCTTCTGCATTATTCAGAAAGAAGTTGAGTTTATATTTGCATATCGTTCTTTTATTTTTTTTTTCATTAATCTTTGAATATGTAATTCAACAAAACGGAAGCTGATTTTCTTCATTGCAATTAGATTTTAAAATATACTAAACTATTATAAATCGAAGTTTTATTATTTATTAAGTAAATGGGCTTTCAAATAGTCCGTTTCAACCGGACTACTTTTCAAATGAACAACTTTTTTGATTAATTTAGCAATAGTTTTAAAAGTCATTATTATTATAGGACACTATAAAACAATGTGTATCACAGCTGCCATTTCTTTAGCTGGTGTTGGCCTTCAAACGCATCGAATTCTTCCCAAGAATCTAGGATGTCGTAATGTATCGGCGCAAAATATGTGCTGAACCAAGCAGTGCGGCTTTTTGGAGTTGACCGATGGAGATTTTGTCAATATTTAGATCTTGTAAGTGCTTACCAAGGTTTTTTGGTATAGCACCCAGTGTGCCGATAACCACTGGAACCACCACTGCCGGCTTGTGCCATAATCGTTGAACCTCAATTTTTAGGTCTTGATACCGTGTGATTTTTTCCAGTTCTTTTTCTTCCACTCTACTATCACCAGGTATGGCTATATCAATTAGCCATATCTGTTTCTTTTCTATCACTGTCAAATCTGGCGTATTGTGTGCTAAGATCTTATCCGTTTGAATTCTGAAATCCCACAGTATTTTCACGATATCATTTTCAATCACATTGTTTACTGTATGTTCCCACCAGTTGTTTGTTGTTGCAATGTGATAATTTTTGCAGATGTTCCAGTGAATCATCTTTGCAACTGCATTATGCCGCGTCTTATAGTCCGTCTGTGCAATTTTTCTACATGAGCTGAGAATATGATCCACTGTTTCATCAGATTCTTTGCACAATCTGCACTTTGAGTCCGTTGACGATTTTTCAACTTTTGCTTTAATTATTATTATTATTATTATTATTATTATTATTATTATTATTATTAT
>JAFIDM010014012.1:41294457-41316788 GCA_023159025.1 Thereuonema tuberculata | reverse complement strand
GTTGCAGGTTCGATTCCTGTCGTGGATGTTTCATTGAAAAAATTCTTTCTATTTTTCATTCTCACAGAAAACTGTGCCGGACACACAGACAGACAGACAGAGAAATAAAAGATTTTAGTAATATAGATTACTACTTTTTGTGTTTCTAATGAACATGCTTTCTATTATTTTTCTTGTTTTATTGTCTTTTTCCACGCATAAAATTTTAATCTCATTATTCATACAATGAGTTTGCTGAATACAATGCTCTGCCGCCTCAGATTTGGTTATTGACTTATTATTTATGCAGCTGTCGTGTTCAAGTACCCTTTCCTTTAATGTCCTTTTACTTTCTCCAAGAGAGAACCTCCTGCAGTTCATACATTCCATTTTATATACAATCCCCATTTCATGTTTTTTGTCATACATATTTAATTTATTGCAAACAATATGTTTTATTTTATTTTGAAAAACAAATCCAATTTCAATATTAAAATTCTTACAAATTTTCTTAATTTGTAAACTATTTTTATTGATATATGTAGAAAAAAATCTCCTTTCGTTGTGTACATTTAATTCCTTAATTTTAAAATTATTGTATTTTTGTATAGCCTCTTTTATTGTTTACCTTATTCTAAAGATTTAATTTTTTTTTTTTTAATTCCATAATTTATTGTATAGTAAAAAAAATTAAAACAGGAGAGGTCCGCTGATCGGGAGTTTACTGTATTATAAAAGCGTTATTCTGTTTGTCATTGTCATAAGACAATTACATTTTTCCAATTTTGTGATCAAACTATAAGAGATAGATTGGTATGCAAATGGATAAAATGTAGATCTTTTTAAGACAAACAAAATGCTATAAAAATCTTTCGAAAAAAGTTTTTGATTTCCAAGTTGTCGCCTTTTAAAGTGTCAAATTTTTGACTTTTTCTCAATTTAAACAGTATAAAAATATAAAAGTTGGAAGAGAATATTATATTGAGAAAATATTGGTATTTGAAAGTTCTATCGAACGATATATCAGTCATTCACAAACGTTTCTGCGTTTTCAAGATATATGCATCAATGTGATTTTTCGCTTTAAAATTTTGATGTGTGGCACCAACCCGCAACATCCGGAGAAGCCACAACGGGCTGGGAAGTTATATATTCTCCGATGATCTCAATATTAATTTGCTAAATAAATAAAGTTTGTTTTTTTAATGCTATTTATGCAACGGTTCCGGAGCGAAGCGACGATACCCGGCTAGTATCATAATAAAAGAGAAATAAGGATTTATGTATTGTGATAATACAATAATTCGAATTTATTTTCATCAAATTAATAGCAAAAGAAAAAAAAAAAAAAAAAAAAACCTTCTTTTCTCTATATAGTAGACACTCGCTAATCCGGCACGTTCGGGACTTCGGCAGTGCCGGATTACCGAAAATGTCGGATTACTGAGCGCCGTCTAAAAATAGCCGTTATTGCGAGGATAGCGGAAATACCGCTAAAATAGAGAGTCAAAAGGGCTATTAATAGGTATCAGGCCATTTTTCCGTGTTCTATTATGATTTTCTCTGATTTCGATAGTGATGGAAAATGTTAAAAACAAAACAACAAAGTATATTTTTATGTAGTATTGTATTTTAATACAGTACATACAGTACATTATAGTTACTTTATTTCGTACATTAAGTAATATAGTACAGTACTAAGATATTATGTATTAAGCACATACATTATGGTTGTTAATACTTATAATACGTACAACATTTGAAATTTTATATGTGTACAGTACTTTACAAATAAAAAAAAACCCTTAGACCGATGCCGGATTATTGAATGTGCCGGATTATCGGATGCCGGATTACCGGAGTTTTGCTGTATTTGATTTATAATCGATAATAGAATCGTTTTAAGTCTTGCAAGTTCTGATTATTATCGTTGTTGTTGTTGTTGTTATTGTTTTATGTTCTTTTAAATATTGTGCATTCGTATAGTATGATGTAATGATTTGTTCAGTAAAAATCGAAATATTGAGTTCAAATTATATATCTAATTAAAATAAAAGAATAAAGAAATGACACAAAACTTAGATAATTTTAGAAATTCAGATATTTTTTTTGAGTTTTCTTCGGTGAAAGTCTTGGACGGCCGTTTCATCCTTTTCGAGGACTCGTCAGCCAGACCCATTCTCTTACGGGACGCTCAATTAGTTAAACAGTGATAAGGGAAACCGCTCTTGCATCCGAAAGGGCCTCCTTCCAAATGAATTCCTCTTAATTAATTCTAAAAAATATATTATCATTATTTTAAAATGAATGAATTGTACAATGTTAAGAAATGATAAAAGATTAATAAAAGCAGCCTTTTGCTATTGTTTTTCTTTTTTATTGCTATTGTTTTAAATTTTCATTTTCAAGTTTTTTTTTTTTTTTACCTGTTGAGTGATTTTAAGCTTTAGTTACATAAAATGTATATATTGGTTTTTATATTCTTTCTAAGTTTTTACTTTTTTATCATTGTATTCATTATTATATACTAAGTACCTAATGTATTATAAATATTTTGGCTTTTTATTTTTATTCTCTTATTTTGGGTGTGAGTATAAATTATGAAGAACACCTGCTGCCATCGTCAAATTCATAAGGAGAATGATCGAAGTAAGACGCTCTGCTCGTTGCATTCGGCTTCTCGTTTTAGCGTTCTGTTCGTTCGGAGAAAATGTTCAGATGTGGACGCAAACTTAGGTCCTTCTTCAAGAACGTCTAGAGATATTTTGTTTCGACTCCTACATAAAGACTGCCCTCTAACCAGGGACCCAAACAGTTCAGCCTAGGTTCAACTATAGAAGTAGAAGAAAATCAGCAATATCTAATGTTTTGTCCTTTCTTTTTTTGTTGTAGTACTATTTCGTAACACAATTGTTGGTAGAATTCTTTCTTCTTATATATTAATAGATTAATGACTTTTATATATTACATTCGTTAGATATCATTCGTTGAGAGAGATGTATTTAATAGAAAGATCTCCGCATTCATTAAATTTTTTCTCAAACTTTTTTAAATGGACTTTAAATCCACATGTATACTCTAAGCTTAGAAATGCATTGTAAAAGCTGCAATTTCATCACAATCTAAATATAAAGAGTGATAAAAAAATTATGTTTACAAAAATAAGCAAAATTTTATCCATTTACACTCAGGAATACTTTGTACGGTACTCTGAGATTCCAATAAAGCACGTATATCCGGATAGCGTATAAAAATAGAGGCTTTATTATTGTGCGTTATTTTTGTTTAATCTTACTAGCGTTTTATTGAATTCAATTTTACGCTGAGTACTAAACAGCAAACATAGCAATATAGCCAGCATCTAAATTATACATATTTATATTTTTGCTATCAGTAATATATTTAATAAAATATTATAATTTAATTTAAACATTATTTAAGAAAAGTTTTTTTACATATATATATATATATATATATATTATTTTTAATTATTAATTCTTTTGAAACATTATTATAAATAATATTCTATCTAATAGAAATATTGCTTCTTTCTTTTTTGAGTCTCTTTTTTTTTTCTAAGTGGCACTTTTCAGTGGCTTTTGTGTTCCAAATATTGATGGTTTCTGAGTTACAGATAGTGATTTTTCAGTATTCTATCTAAAAGAAGTATCGCTTCATTCTTTTTTGACTCTCATTTTAATTATAATTGTCACTTTTCAGTGACGTTTGAGTTACATTTATTGATGGTTTTTGAGTTGCAAATAGTGATTTTTTCGGTATTCCACCTCAAAAAAAGAGTGCTTCTCTCTTTCTTGACTCTGTTTTCTTTACTCCAACATCTGGCGTGTACACCCACATATTTTTCAATATCACATAGGATTTGGTTAAGTAAGAATATTTAAAATATTGCAACGTTTCGGCAATTATCGTTCTAATTGTCAGTTTCGAATTACAAATAAACTGACTGATGTGAAATAAATAAACAATCTTGAGATTCAAAAAAAAGATTGAATACATTCCTTATTGATGGGGGAAAGGAAAGGAGATATAAGTCAAAAAACCATATGAAGAGAGTTGTAGTCCCTATGGCCTAATGGATAAGGCATGTGACATCGGATCAGAAAGTTGCAGGTTCGATTCCTGTCGCGGATGTTTCATTGTAAAAATTATTTCTATTTTTCATTCACTCAGAAAATTGCGCCGGACAGACAGAAAGACAGACAGACAGAGAAATAAAAGATTTTAGTAATATAGATTGTCACTTTTCAGTGACGTTTGAGTTACAAATATTGATGGTATTTGAGCTGCAAATAGTGATTTTTTCGGTATTCCACCTCAAAAAATGAGTGCTTCTTTCTTTCTTGACTCTGTTTTCTTTACTCCAACATCTGCAATGTACACGCACATATTTTTCAATATCACATAGATTTCGGTTAAGTAAGAATATTTAAAATATTGCAACGTTTCGGCAATTATAGTTCTAATTCTCAGTTTCGAATTATATATAAACTGACGGCTGGGAAATAAATAAACAATCATGAGATTCAAAAAAAAAAGATTGAATACATTCCTTATTGATGGGGGAAAGGAAAGGAGATATAAGTCAAAAAACAATATGAAGAGAGTTGTAGTCCCTATGACCTAATGGATAAGGCATCTGACTTCGGATCAGAAGGTTGCTGGTTCGATTCCTGTCGCGGATGATTCATTGTAAAAATTATTTCTATTTTTCATTCACACAGAAAATAGCGCCGGACAGACAGACAGACAGACAGAGAAATAAAAGATTTTAGTAATATAGATTCAAAGGGGATCTAACGCAATCTTCTATCCTCATCAGCATCAATGAAAATAAATATTGTCTTTTGATTATGAATCGTGAACATTTTGCTTCCGGATTAATTTCTGCTAATTTTAGAATAATTATTTCTTTTTTGAAATGACATTATCATTGCCATTTGAGACATTATGTCCGGAGGAAAATTAAAGAATTTTGAATGATATAATGCGTGTCATCGTCGCAAGTATTATTCACAGAGTGTAAAACATTAGTAAGGGTAATTAGGAGTATTACTAATATTCAAAATGTTTTCTCGTTATATATAGTTTTTTCGCTATAGAAAAGATATTGGAAATACAGTACTGTGATTTTGTTTTAGTTCTGAGTTTCACCACCGCGTGTTTACTCGATCTTCCAGCAAAATATTATTTTCGAAATGATTCGAGGCCACAGTTATTTTCTTCACGTAAAGATTTATTCGTTTTTTTTTTTGTTTTTTTTTTTTTTTATAAATAAAACAGAATGAAATAACGTGACCATATACTACAATTACTCTTCATCTCTTCTTGTGATATTGGTTATTCATATTTAATTATTTCAATCATAGATTGTTATTCTCACCATTATTACTTTATTGACCTTCAGTATGGATAAATTCTGTATATTAGCATGAAATTTCAGTAAAATTTCTAATTTTTATTGAATATAATTAATTGCTTTTTCAACCATAATAACAAAAAAGAAAATATTTTCATTTGTGTGTGTGTGTTTTTTCATAATATCAGCAACCTTGTGATTTCATTCCATGTATTGTACGCAACTTAACTCAGGTATTTTTTTTTATAAAGTTTAAATATGTTCATTTTTAAAATTAAAAAATAAAGAAAAAATAATAATGCAATGAAATTAAGTAAACTTTTACTCCCTCCGTCCGAAAATATGGTATACATTTTAAAACACAAATAATTTTAAAATGTATACCATATTTTCGGTCTGAGGGAGTATAAAAATTAAGAAAAGTTAATTTAGAACGAGATTTATCAATTATTTGTTAATATTAAAATTATAAACTAAGGTGGCTTCCCACGTAGCTTACATAAAGTCCTTTCCCCTGCATTTCAAGCTTCAATCTACGTTAGTTTATCAAAATTCAACGAAAAGTATTCAATACTATTATGCATCTTATTTCAGCTGTCCTTATATCACTAAATTATAGAGAAAACATGTTCTTTCTTTTTTCATTTTTCTTAACAAAAACACAAACACGCACACATACACACGCAAATAATTAAATAAATAAATAAATAAATAAATAAATAAATAAATAGTGGATTTCCCTCTGTTATTTCTTATTTATTTTGAAAAACAAAATTAAGGAATTATCATTTAATTATATTTTTTTAAATATTTATTTCGTTGTTAAATGTAATAAATATTTGATTATCAACACTTTTAAAATAAATAAAATAAAATTTAAAGTGAAAGTGAAAGTCTAAAATAAAAATGAATGATATTATTAGTATAGTATTTTAATAGCGCTACAACTTGTCATAAGCCTGTTATATTCCTACGCAAAATACACTCAGGTGTATTTCATTTCGTTTTCGTTCACTTGGCTTTTTATGAACAGGTGTTGGTTTCGGAACACTTTCCTCTCTACCTTCTCGCCACAAATGGGAGAGTCCCGCTTTTGCCCTCAGGTAAAACCCTCGTGTTCCTTATTTGCGTAGTAGCGGCACCAGATAAGTGTTGGCTGCTCGCTTGGAAGGAGAGACCCAGTTCTGGCTGGCACTTGGCCCACAATCTGGTGGTGCATGTGCGGAAACAACGACCGGGCGCAGTGACATCCCGTTGTATGCTGTTGGAAACTATTGAGGCGACCACCGCCGCCGCCGCCCCTCCAGCCAAGAACGACGAACCCCGACCGGCCATGAGGATCAACGGCGAAGAGCCGAGGACAGAGGGAGACTGCTCCGAGCCGTCCACGGCCTCCTCACAGTCACCCAGCACCGGAGGTGAGTACTTATGGCGGCGACTATTACGCCTTTTCCCCGTCGATCCAGTGGGGACGGTATCCACTTAGATTAAAATGCTTTATGAATGAAAGATTGAACTGTTATTAACGGATTCGCCTTTGACCTTGATAAGCCCCCTGCCGAAGTGGCGTAATAACGAAATGCCCTTCGCGTGAAAAATGTCAACCCATCTTCAGTGGATAGTTCTGTCATCACTCTAAGAATGTGCACAATACGCATCGAAATATCCAAGGATAACAATCGTCAACTACGAACTGACACATTATTTACATCTTTCTGCGAAGTTGATTATATAAGATTATAATAAATAATAATAACAATAATATCTCTGATTATTATAAGTTTATTACCTAGTTGTGATTAATAACAGCAACGATTGTAATACCTATTTATTTATTATAATAACTTCGTATGGCATTAGTATTAAAAATACTAATAAATAAATAATTGAAACATATATTTTTATTTATACAAATTTTATATTATTATTAATAATCATTCACGATTATAAAAAAAGTATGTAATAATTATGATCTCCTGTGATAATTATTATACTTATACATTTATTATAATCGTGTTTGATTATTAAAATAAATTTATATAGTTACCTATAGTATTTTATTTTTACTAATACAGTTGTTAATTTTATTATTTCAGTTTTTCTTTCGTAAAAAAATATATAACAGTTTAAACATCATTTATCACTTCTAAATATTGGCGTACGATAACTCTTCTGTGTGTGTTTAGTCGTGATAACACAATTTTCGTTAAAAAAATATAACTTTTTTTGGTTTCTGATTTTTTTTAACGAATCGTTGGTTAGTTGACAAATTGTTTTGACCAGAATTTCATAATCGTTTCATTCGAAATCAAAACCATTCTCACAGAAATTGCTTTAGGCCTGTTTTTAGTTCCACTTCCTGACCGTTATTCAATGCTGAGGACCATCTGCTCGAAATTATAAATTTCAAAAATATAATATTTCAATTTAATAAAACGCTTTTGTAATACATAGTTGTACGATATTTTTTTGCAAAATGTAAATTTGTTCCAAAAAAAAAAAAGAGGCAATAATCTTATATTAAAATCATTTTTCTAATAGACATATAACGTTTAATTTTAAGTTTTTCATACATAATAATTATTGCAACTGGTTAAAAATTAATTAAAAGTTATTTATTTATTTATTTATTTATTTCAAAATTGTTTATTTACTATTATTTGTATTTCGACAAACTGTTATCTTGAAGTACAGTGATATGCTTGTTATTAACTAACAATTATTTATTTATTTATTTATTTACATAAATTTTTAAAAACTTATAAATTATCAATAGATAAGATGTTACTTGAGGTTAACTTGCTAAAAAAGAAATTGAAATTAGTGTTTTTATTTATTATTTGATCATTAAATTAAAGATAAAATAAAATTGCATCAAGATTTTTTATCGATGACTTTTTAATTTTTTTTTTGTAAATTGTTAAAATGTAAATATAAAATCCTGATTCTATTATATATTTCCTCTACTATAATGAAATATATATATATACTCATTAAAAATTTATAATTTCTATTTATATAATCGATTTAAGACATTATTACTTTAAAAAAAAAACTGTAAAAGTTTAACCAGTAATCTTATTTTTTTTTATGAAGTTCAAAATTGCTGCAGTTTATTGATAATAATTTTTTTTTGTTTATTTTCAAAAAATGATAACTAGTGCATGAGAACTTGTTGATTTCGTCGATTACAGGTTGTGATTCAAAACCAGTTTTTTTTTATTCACTCAAATTTTACGTTTAAAATAGGAGATCCCAATGACTAACCACAAAATGTTAGATTTGCTAGCAAGTAGACACAATTCAGGCCACTGAGCACGACGTAATTAAAGTATTATTGCCGCCAAATCTGACCGCACCTTCTGACCGTATCTCCTTGGATTTATGTGTAATTTTTTTTTCAATCCCTGCTTCTTCAGAAGGGGTTCGATGTAGGGATTGAAAAATCAAAGATCGAGTCGATAAACAAAAGCTTCTTGAACCGCTCAGCACCCGGCGAAATTGAGGCTGACGATATTACGTGTAATTACAAGCAAATGTGGAACTTCAAACCTGATTTGGACAAGGATTCATTATTATTCTAGAGTTCCATTTCAAAAAATGAGTTGCTGGGCGTCAAAAAAACATTAACAATTTTAAGCAATTAGGATCCAATCCAAACCATTTGTGGTCGGCTACAAGAAAGATAAGATTCCTGTTCAAATTCCTACGCTTTGAAAACATTTTCAGAATTCAAGGTGGCTTCACAAAGATGATGTCATAGGAATTCTGTATTATTAGCGATGTTTACATATACAGGGAATATTGTATACTTTTTCTGTGAATTGCATTTTCTGAACAATAGGGAGGCCCGTATTAATTAACATAAAATATGCGGAGTAGTTATGGTATTTCGCCACTCCTAAAAATTTTTCAATATTTCGGCTCTGTCACCTCGAGTCTTCTTCAGAAGAACTTAAAAATCCCTACATTAAATGTCTATGTTATGATTACGTCATTTCAAAAAAATGGTTTTTGAAACTTATGATATTTTTCGCTTGTTCCAGCCAAAAACACTAACAGGATGGACATATAAATGTAGTATTTTCAACTTTTCTTGAAGAAAGGCTCAAGGTAGCCGAGTTGAAATATTGCTAACTTTAACCTGCAATACCTCAACCACTCAGTGTTTTATAGGTTGTTTAATAAGAAAAGGAGTCGAAAACACTAAACAAATGAAAATAAATAAAAAAAAAAAAAAAATTTAAATATTAAAAATCTATTATGTAAAATTTTCCAGACGTTTCTTTACCCATAAGCTCACTTAATGAATATAAAACCAATGAACTACTATTTATCAGCCTCGAATATTAGCTTAAGATGTTTGAGGGTCTTTGAAAACTGAAGATTTGTGATTAATAATCGCAGTTAATATTCCATTAGTTTTGTGAAAAGAGTTTTTGGAATTTAAGTATTTCGTGAATTTACAAGGCTTATATTTGATAACTACTATAGTGAAATAAATTAGAATTTCATTGGTCGATTAGATTAGGTTTGGAGGTCCTAAAGAGCCATTGGTTCTGAAATAGAAATAAATTCATTAAATTTTCCATTGGTCACATTGCGGTTGATATATTTTGAAATTGGAACTAATGGACTTTATAATTGTGTTGGTATTTTTATTCCTTTTCACTACAGTTGATTTTCATCCATTTATTTGGTTACAGATCTGTGTTGTCTAAATATCGTTCAGGTATCGGTAATTACAATATATTTTGCGACGACATCTTTCCTTGATACTCCTTACCCGCCACCGGAAACGTTTGCTAATATATTTATAAGCAATAACAATCTGTGGAAACTGATTGTATTACCAATGAGTGCAATTCTGGCATTATATCAAAGAAAACATATATTTCTTGGGATCTAAAGAAATATCGTTACTCTATGTGATTTCATCTTTTCCAACAATGTACGTATCCTTTTCCTAGTCTCCCCAACTAATCGTTTTCTTTATTTTGTTCTTTGTTTCCATGCATTTCCGGCTTGTAATTTAAATTTCATCAACCAATCTACCTTATGTCTACCACCATCTGCTGTGTCCTGATTCTACAGTTCAGTTCATGAAAGAAGAGCTTTTCACGACGTAATTTCCTTATGGATTGCTGTTTCCAGGACGTAACAGCGCCATCTATTGCTAAGATGCGTAACTGAAATCTTATAAACATTACGAAAACATTCTGGTTTTTGTAGTTTCTACAATTACGAATATATTTCTATATTGTTATTATTATTTTAATAATTTTATGGTTTTTTTTTTTAAAGATTATTTTATTGAAATTGTCCTTTCCTGGTCACGTTTATGCGATCACAAAACGACGCCATCTTGGACTGACTGCTCGTAGTTCAAGTTGATGACGTCATGACTAGTGACGTTTGTTCCAGACAAAAGGATCGCTACGGAATAACCTTATATGGCAAACCCTTCTTTTTTGAAAACTACTATAGTATCGGTCTAAAACTATTATTGTTCAGGATCCATCAGTTAGTTTCTGTTCAATTCCATGTGATAACTAGTAAGACTTTCCTGTATCTACTCTCTTGTAGTTGATCTCATATTTATTTCACCTCATTTGGATGAATTTTATTTTTCCAAAAATCCCTTCTAGTAACTGCATTCTTACTTTATAATCTTACTTAACAATTTCTGCATCACTTTCGTTATACAGAAGCCCTTTCCTGATTATCTATCTTGATTTGTTAGGTTTTGTTTAAAGCAATATTTTGGTGATTTACTTTTCTTGGTATTCTTATGGAAGTAATTAGTGAGTCCTACTTACGATTATATTCAAGTAAGACTATTTTTTCCCAAAGCTAAATCGGGAATCATTTTGTGACGTAATTCTACAATTTAGGGGAGGCAGGGGGGGCTCTAACACTCCTTCTACCTTTAACTGAACTGTCAGCAATATCCTGTTATTACATTCATTTAGTCCTTTCTCTGACGAAATGCCCTGACCCCCCGAGGACGATAATGACTTATATGAATGAAATCTAATTAAATTTCTATAATTAACCGAACCTCTATTTCTATCTTATTAAAGTAAATGAAATAACGAACCATCTTCCAATAATACTTAAGTACATATCGTTATTCTTAGTTAGTATAAGGTAATAGTCATTTCCGTGTGTGTAGTTCTTCTTTTCATAACGAAGGTTACATTACCTTCATTACCCTGACTTGATTCTTGGCTTAAAATGTGATTAATGACATCTGTCTATTCATACGTGTCCTTCACTTAACGTGTCCTTGAAATATTGATCAAGTCGCGAACTGCAGACCTTATTTCTTACTGAGACCTAAACGCTTTCCAACAAAAGCGAAGAGATAGATGGTTAAGACTTAACGTACTGAATCAAAACACTAAATACTGGAAAAAAACACCCAAGTTTATAATTAGAAAATATTTACTCATAGTATCTGATATACTTATTTCATTTTACCCGAACATTTTTCATACAGAAGATGTATATATTCACATATTTAAAATATTTTTCTTTTTAGCATAATAGTAATACTCTAAAAATTAATAATTTAGTATCAAATAATGATGCGATAACAGCAAATTTGATATGCATTAATTATATAGCATTACTATATAGTATACAAACTTAATTTCAAATTGTAATAAAGAAGTACTCTATACAAAAATTTTCTGACATTAGGTATTTCCTGTTTCCTATTTTATTTTATTTTTTAATTCTAGAAGCTTCTCTTATTTTTAATTTTAATCTGTTTGAATCTTTGCTTTATATTTTACAATCGAAAATGTAAAAATATTAATATTATCGCCATTATTTTTAACATTATAACAAGTTTTCTTATTATAGAACATTTTATAACACAAGTTAAAGGCCTATTGCAAGTTTTCGTGGACCCCGTAGCCCTAATTAAAATCTAATTTAGATTCAGTGATCGAGGTTTTTTCCACGGCTGTTAGTCCTCCAGACGGACTTTAGGGCTCACCCAGCCTTCTATCAAACGGGTACCTGGTTTCTCACCCGGGAGTCAAAGACGGGAGCGCATCGGAATGACCATCCGACTTCAATTATTCCTGTTGACCGAGGATCCCTGAGAGCCTAAACCACCCAAGGGCTGCATGGCCTATAGTCGAACATTGTAGTTCTCAAACATTTTTAGTCGCGAATCCCCTTTGCAATCATCCGACCAAGCAAAATAAGATTGTCCCAACTAATAATAATAAGATATAAAGAAGAGAATAGTTTTATATAACATCACAGAGATACAGAATTTTTACCCACAAATATCAAATAAGAAAGCTGTTTTGAAAGATGTCAAAGTAGAAATTCTGCTTTGGACAAAATGTAGCTTCGAATAAATTAACATCGAAATGATAATAATAATTCACAATCAATCATTTATTGTCGTAATTTATTCTTTAGTAAGCCGGATAGAAATTTGGATTTTTTTCTAGTTCAGTTCGAAACTCATATTCCTATTTCTACAACGATATTATAAGTTAATCTATCGTTGCGTCATCAGCGGCATCTGGTGTTAATTTTGAAATTTAAATACAGTAAAACCCCGTTATTACGCTCGTCAAGGGACCGTGACCTACAAGCGTAATAAGCGGGATAGCGCTATAAACGGGGAATGATTTATATGATGGGGAAACATTTAGACACCATTTTACAGGAAAGATACTTGATTCTGAAATAGATATAGTGCAAATGTGAGCTTGTTTCCTATTAAAAAAATCTTTGATTGTGGTTTGCCGTGTGTGTGTGCTACTGTTATAAATTATGACATTTTCAATGCGGTTCAAGAAACTATTAACATCAATTGATACTCCACTAGGAGCAATACAAATATATTTTCGGAGCAGATTTAGTGCACTGCCCGCTATTTCACGCGCCTTTTCTTGAATGATTGGGTCACTTAATGGCACTGATGCATCACGGGACTGATGAATCCATTCAATTAGAATTTCCTCGGCATCTTCACATTTTCCACACTTTACTTTTTTACGTTTGCAACCATCCTTCGCTGCATTGATAATTCCATTCTTATTTTTTATTATTGTTCTCAGACTGGATCAGGGAATTCTTAGATTCTGCGAAAACCTTCTGATTTAGTGTAGAATTCTCGTCGTACTTACGAAGAATTTGCAATTTTTCACTTATAGAAAGAGATTTCCGCTTCGACATTTTGCACTAACTTACTGTATCACAGACCCGCACTTCAAAGAGTTCGAAGATTCCCTCCTACCAGGGAAAGAAAAGAATCGTTACAGTGGTACATTTCTTTTCGATACAAAATTTCCGATATAAAAAAGCGCTACAAGCGGGATTTGAAGCGTTATAAGAGGGTAAAAGTATACAGAGTTATATAGAAAATTCCAGGGACCGCACGAAAGGAGCGTAAAGAACGGGATAGTGCTATAAGCGGGAGCGTAATAACGGGGTTTTACTGTAATTTCGACTAAAACCCAATATTTAGGGATGTTACTCTTTTTAAATTTACTCAACCTAACAAAACCCATTAAAAAGGTTTTTCGATATTCATTCTTACAACTTTTCAAATTTAAGTTTTTTACGTTTTTTAGATATAATAATTAAAATTAAAAAAAAAGAAATAAATATCGTAAAACTTTTTCAAGATATTATTTATATATAAACATGTTTATATGCTAATTACAGTTCTATCAAATCAAATATAACAAAACAAATACTTTAGAAGACTTGAAAATGGGAAGTAGGCCTACATTTGTTTAATAGTGGATTTTTTATTTTTATTTATAGGGAACATCTGCTAACAGTAACCTAAATAAGAATGCTCTAATTTTTCATTTGCAAACATACGTGAAGTTGTAATTTTAACCATAATATATCTCTGAATAGCCTAAATTACTTACTCAGGTGTGGAGTAAAGCATCATTCAACAATCATTTAGTGAATTCAAATTTGAATAGAGGAAATAAAATAAAACGTTAAAATAATTGCTATGGTTTTTTTGGTGAAAACCAGTTAGAATTCAAAAGCTTTGGGCAATTTTTGTGGAATGTTAGTGAATACGTGTTTTCTTTTTCTCGTCTTTTTTTTTTGTAAATTTGTTTTCAATGTCATTTTGCAGAAATTCTAGGAATCCGTAAAGAAGTGCCTGTTAGAACTCAAAGCCCATATTCCTCAAAATTTCCTTACTTTTTGTGTAAAATTGAAATACCTGCTGAATATAAATAGAAAAAAAAAAGATTTTTTAACAAGCCCAATGAAACGTAAAATAACAACCAAAGGAGGCACGTAAGAAACCAAACAGATCTCGCATCCCGAGTTATCATCGGCGGGAGTCTAGGACGGCCGTTTCGTCCTCGCTAAGGACTCGTCAGCTAGATGAATCCCTCGATGATAAGCTCAGTAAAGGATAAATAGTACAAATTTATCGTTTACTGAAAATATAATAATAATAATAATTAAATTCGGCAATATTTTTGACTAACTAGGATCAGTTTCCATCACATCAAATCACTCGCAAATTATTGGATTAACTAAAAAGCATCGAGAGAAATCCGTTGTTTAATCTTTAAGTGCTTTTCTACCAGAATTTTGTCTCGAGCTCATGTCTCGCTAAGAACCTATTTGGAAAAGACTGCAAACATAAAAGTCATATCCTTGAGTCCTTAAATCTGCATACCAAGTTCCAAGAAGATCAGTCCGGCTGGTTAAGAAGTTATTAGGGGAAACACATACACACAGACTAAGTGATTTCATGAGTCCTACTTTCCTATGAAAATAGGCAAAGAGTTAAAAAAAAAAAACTGATCTAACGACTACTTTTCCTACAGACATTGTAAAAAATTAATAATGTGAAAATATATAGCAAATTCGTGTTTTAAATTACAAGGGGAGAAAAATCGACTTATATCGTGAATTTTATTTAATAAATAAAACATCAATTAGGAAATCGTTGGGAATGTAAAGTAAGTATCCGCCTGCTTCCCATCAATGATTATCATATTATTATCATATTTTCCTCATTCCATGACAAAGAAAGAAACTCACGGTATTGCATATTCCAAATACATGTCCAATCCGATTAAGTGATTTGAGATACTTATCTTTGTCTCATATTAGACGCGTTCAATCAATAAAAATTAATGCTGGTGAAAAAATTAAAAGTGCACGTAAATAAACAAAGGTTCTCGCACTCTTGAGCTACCATGTCGGGAATCTAGGACAGCTGTTTCAGCCTTATTAGACTTTTTCAGCCAGTTATACCCTTCATGATAGCTCAGAGTGCATGAAAAAGATGAGGTTACCACTTCAGCTAACTGAAGTGGCCCCAACTAAAGCAACACAACAATGATAATTCACAGCGCACCTGTATTAGATAATTAATGCTATTACTTGGGTAATTTCCAATCCGAATGTGGCCCGATAAAGAGCTTTGTGTTTAATTTTGTTTGGAAATTTTTTTTTTTATTTTTGTTCTATTTTCGTAATCATTGCAGAAAATATTGTGAAAGTTAATAGACATGAAAAATGTGAGAAATAAAATTGTCGAAATCGTTGGGGCCAATATCTCCATTGCCCAAATGGGTCTGCATGGCTTGTTAAAGTGAGATCCTGTAAATTATATTATTAATTAATGTAGAAGCATTACAGCTTTTTTTTTTTTTTCTAAATTCACAAGAAGGAGAAAAAAAAAACAATTTTATGTAATACGTATATAAGTAAAAAAAATCACAAAAAGTGATATTGTAGAAAAGTTTATCTTAGACTGTTAATACACTATATGCCATAAATACTGTAATTAATTATCACATATAAATCTAATATAAATATATATATATATATGGAGTTTGTAAAACTCTAATTCAAAAACTATATTTCTATTTCTGCATTTCTATCTTTTTTTATCAGCATCTGGTTTTAGCGGCATCTGGTTTTAGTTTTAAGTAACTTGCATATTGCCACTAAAACGCATTATTAATGGACTTTACTCTTTAATTTTAGTCATGTATATAGAACACATTTATTCAAAAATACATTCGTAAATGTAAGATTCTAATTCAGACCTATATCTGTTTCTAATAAAAATTATACATAATTTATGATGAATTACTTGTAAGATGTAATGCTTCGCGTAACTAGTAAAAATCATGATATAATAAATAAAGAATTGGTAACAGTTCTGGTCAAACCATTTATCTTTTTTTTGTTGGGGAATGCCCAAATCGTTTTCGGCTGAAAATATTCCAGATGCCGCTTACTGTGATAATCATAGTCTTCTCCCTATTTCTTGTGGAAACCGCGAATATCCCGTTGTTCATATCCTGGTATTGACTTCCTTGGGGACTTTAGCCTTTGGGGAAATAAAACCCAAGTTCAGGGTTAGAAGGCTTTCCCTCGCTCTGTCGATCAAGAGGATCATCCAATCAACGATAGAAAAAAACACTGTTAATGAACTATTCACATTCTTCAGTTTATGTTCGCTTTCAAGACATATTTCATTTCAATATTGAACAGGATACTAATCATGAAAACAATAGCAGATGACAGTGAACTACTGACAAATCATTAACACGGATTATTTCAATTTGAAATTTAATAACTGCTCGTGAATTGCTCGGGGATATTTTTAACTGAATATATACAAAAAAAAAGAAAGATTTTTCATTTAACAAGAACTTTTTGAAAGTACTTGCAAATTACTTTCCTTGTTCAGGTTTTACGTAATTTTTACGTTTTGCTTTTCTTGAAAATATAAAAGTTCTAATTGTCATTATGGTTTTTAGTTTTATGAAGTTAAAATGACTTCTGAGATTTTTTAGAGATGCCAGTGTATTGTTCCAAAACCAGTCAAATTAAGTAATTTTAATTTATTTATTTATTTATTTATTGAATATTCACACATTTTTTAAAAATGTACTGTTATGCTTATGGACAGCTATCAGTACAAAAACAAACAAACATTCTCAGTTATACAAGAACTGTTGATTACTTTTAGGAAAACCAATCATTTGAACAAACTAGTTATTGACTAATCGTAAACCAATGGTTTTATTTTTCTAGCCATATTTTCTTTTATTTTCCTGCTTTTTCTTGATGATGATATAGCGGTCCGCACTTCGAAACTGTCCTGTCTGATTTTTAAGTATTTTTTTTACAATTTTTATTTAACTTTTTTAATTTAAAACTTTTGGATAATATAGTTTTTTTAAATACGTGACTGATGTTTTTAGAAAATCGTTTAAAAAACACCAAAAAAAAAAAAAAAAACATAAAAGCCTCCTTGTCCAAGGTTACTTATCTCCAATGATGCTTTAAGCAAATTTGTCAAATAGAAAAAAAGAAAATAAATATAAAGGAAAGATAGTCTTTTGTCCATAAATTTGCAAATCAGATTTCACGAAGAAAAGTTCACTGGCTTTTAAGCTGTTCGAGTTGGACATGATCTTACAACCTTTCCTTGCCTTTAAAACTACGCTAAAAATGAATTACACACATTTGTACCCACATTGATACAAACGATTTCTTCGTTTTCTTTTATCAGGATTAAACAAAGCAAGAGAATGTTGAAAGTTCGAATGTCATCTCTAATTTTAAATAATTTGTAGGAATAGCGCGCGTAACAGGAAGTAAACAAAGCACCAAGATTCAATAGTTTTCAGTGTTCTTTTTCTCATTTTTTTTATCCAAATTACTGAAAGAAATATTTCTTGTTTGTGAATTCAGAATGAAAAAGAATTTGTACTCCTATTTTTGTCTTTACGTCTTTTTTTCTATTTTTATTTTAATGCCTTCTTATCAATAACATTTAACAAAATTAATTAAAAAACTTTTGTTAATATAATTTATAAAAATATGAATTAATGTTTTAACTATTCTACTCTAGCTTAGACATATTCTTATTTTCACCCGTTTTTAAATAGACTTTTATGATCTATGTTCTGAAATAATAAGTAATATTTAAATTTTATATAAAGATATAAAAAACATAAATAACTATTTATTTTTTATCTTTATATAATTTGTCATTGCTATCAATCTTTAATAGTTTTATCCTCTGAATTTTTTTTTTATTAATATAATTCGTAATTAAGATATCTTCAATGGAAAAATCTTATTTTCAACAAAGCCTTATTTTTTATGTTTTTTACATAAAACAGTATTAAAGATCTATAAATTTAAAAAAAAAATTATGACTCTTTTATCAGCGACTCAAATATATTGTTCCAGAAATTAAACAATGCACAATAAATTTTAAAATGAAAGCCTTTCCATTTAATTTTTAAAACTTTGTTTTTTCTTCAATCTGTGCAGAATTCGTTTTTTTTTTCTCTTAAGTTTCGTGACGCAACGTCCTTATTTCCTTTTCACGTTACTGCTATAAACTTATCATTCGTCATGATTACTGCTTATAACCTTGACTGTTCTTAAATCTAATGACTTCCGTTTTCGTCTTACGAAGTAAAAAAGTGGAGTGCACAATCCCTCTGAATAAATGTTCTTAGTTCAATAAGGAATGAAAACATTTCGGCCTAATCAAAGATGGCGGTCTTCAGTAAACTGGATTGGTTTATACAGAGAAACTGTGAAATCAGTTATTTGAAAGACGGGAAATTTATTAATGTCATTTAAATAAAACAAATGATTAATAATTACATCATGACTATATAAATATATAGATAATTTACGGAATTAATTTGCTAAAAATATTTGATCAAAATTGAGTGAGCCAATTTAATAGGCTTATTATGGAATAAAACAATCATTAATATAACAGTAGTAAGTGATTGTTATTAATTAATTATATTATTATTAAGTACTATTTATGTCAAAATTTCCTGTTGATAGCCTATTTGCAAATCCTCACAATTCAATGTGAAAATTCTGTAATGACGTTCTCTGTCATATACTTAAGATATATTATGCAATTATTGATTTTATTTATTTTTTTATCAGGATAAAGTTAATAAATATCTCATTGTTGTATTTATATTTTACAAAAGCCACGATTGGCTGATCAGCAGTCACATGATTTATAGCGATTGGTTGAATTTAAAAATGAATGGACAAGGGAACTGAGTTTCAAACAAAAATCAATTTTAGAACTTAAAATTGAATTGAAAAGTTAATACTCGAAGTGTTTTAATTATTTAGAGATTCAATGAAAGAAATATAGGGAAATTTATAATAAAATAATACTGTACTACAACACTGAACTTATGTGAATGTTAGGAAGTGTAGGGATTTGCGATAAAAAAAATTCATATATTGTTGAAAGGGTTTTGCAAGTCAAAAAAGGTTAGGAAGCACTGATTTATGTGTTCCACATTAAGTAATTGTGATTTTCAATATCCCCTGCCAAAGAGTTAAAATTTGAGAAATTCATAACATTGTGACGAGATAAAAAAAAACAAAAAGCTACAACTATAGTTTATCATTCAAAACCCTTTTCGAACGCACTATTATACAGTAGTAGTAATTGTTGAATGAAAAGGATTCCATAACATTAACGAAAAAAAAAATTCTTATTTTTTTTTCTAACGAAATTTGATGTGAGTCATTTTATATACATATATATATTTTCAAAAAACTAATTAGGATTTTGTAAATGTTCAGAATTGTTTTGCAAAGTTGTTGTTTTATTTCATTGCCTCTTTTTTTTTTTGGCAATCATTTGTCTTATCAAGAGGCAGAGAGTGTAGACTATTTTGTTCAATATTCGTTAATCGGAATGAACGATAGATAAGTCGCGGTCTACATTAAATCCGTTGAAGAGACAAACACAGAAAAAAGAAAGTGGAACCGAACCCGGATCGGTCTTAACAATACAGCTATGTCCCAAGGCTTGTTTCGAAATATTAATGAACTGATTCTCCATTTAGTTTACGGCTTTACAGCTTAATTTTTACGTTTATGAAATTTAACGCTTTGTAAAATGATTTAAATGCCCACATATGTCAATTATTATTGTTTTGTATTATTAATTTATTTTAATTTAGAAAAATATCGTGAACTACTGAAACAGAAGGGCTAGGAACCTGCGTTTTAGTTAAGACTTACCAAAAAAAAAACAAAATACAAAAAAAAAAAAAAAAAAGCAGGATAGAATAAAAAGTTCATTGTTAAGTGAATTAAAGTTTAAAAGCTGTTTTTATTCTTCTTCTACCATTTTAATTAAATAACACAATTTTACAAATGTTAGTTATCAGGATTACTCATCCATAAAATTCCGCCCAATTTACACACAAAAAAAAGTCTTTGCTGTGATTCTTTAGCCACACCCTTCAAGAACACCAATTATTAAGGTTTCTATATTTTTTTGTTCTTTCTAATTTCGGCAGTGGGAGTTATTTAGTGCTTGGGAAGTCACTGCCTTACCTTAAGGTTTTCCAAAACTAAAATCTTGCTAAACGAAAATTTAAGAATAAAAATTTAATTTTTTATTTCTTTTAAGAAATTTAAAAATTAATGAAAATAGGTCTAGAGATATCTACTTTGCTACACTTTAAAACTGCATCAGAATAGAGAAGTTTTTAAGCTCTTTTAATTTATTTAACCTCTAGCAGTTTTGCGAAGTAAGATGACCGCGCAGACATGTATGACATGTTATTTAAGTAAGTGAAAATGTAATTAATAGTCGTTTTATATTTACCATTTCACTCGCCATAAATGCAAGCCATAATGCAGGCCATGTCAGGGTAGATGGCCAGTGATTTAGTGTACTGTTTTACACTTACCATAACGCCTTCCATCACACGGAACATTTACACTTCTCAATTGTCATCATGCCTACGTTTTAATTACGAAAAAAATAGCATTGATTTATATAAAAATAAAGCCATTTAGCCAATGCATCGGATAGGTGAAAGAATGTTTTTAATTAATTAAAATAGGAAATATTCATGTTTTTTTTCATCGTTTTGTGTTTCTTTGTTTTCAGTCTCGTTAAATCTCGATCAACGATGATATGTTTTCGAGATCTCGATCGCTCGTCGATTCAAATTTTCAAGCCGAAATTCTGAAATGATTTTGATTACTGGTGTAACATTTTATGAAAGCATCCACGAAAACATAAGGAAAAGATGCCCTCCGATCGTGAAAATCATTTTTGTAATCGGTAATTTCGAATAAATAGATACAAATCGATTGGACTTCCAAGTTCTACAATTCGTCACCAGGAGCGTTGGTGTGACATTGCGCCATCTCTTCAAAGATAGCGCATGGGCTATCCATCGCAATGTCCTCGCCATGTGTGATGGCGAGGTGATGGCGACCATTATGGCGAGTGAAATGGTAAATGTAAAACGGCTATAACACAGAGACCATATTACACCTTTACACATATATTAACAATTAAAATTAAAACAAAGCGACATTTCAAAGTTCCAGTGTTCGAACTTTTTCGTCAGGCATTATGGTCTCTTATGTTCATTAGTTTTTACCTCCGAGTTAAAACTGTTTCATCAAATGAAAATTTTTGTATTGTTTTTGCAGAATATATCTTGGATGTAGTAGTTGAAAAGCGGTGTCCTGTATTATTACCCTTTCTTCAAAATATATCAATTGCTTGCTCCTCTTCTTTATGGACCCAGGATTTGTAGTCCCGAGTTCCCAAATCGCCCTTCTCTTGTGTGGGACTGAGTAGAAACGAAGCACAAATATTCTGGTACTTATACACTGAATTTTATAAGTTCAACTAAAGGCTTTACTGTACCTTATTACACAGTACCCTTCTTCGAGCTTCATTCGTTCCATCAAATAATGCAGTAATTTGAACTTATATATGTAATGTCCCGAGTTAGTCCTATATATATATATATAGCCGAGTGGGTGAGGGCGATTGGCTGTGGGTTGGAGGTAACGGGTTCGATCCCCGTATCGGTGGAGGGCGGGGATCTTTCCACGCTCCATTCTCCAAACGGTTCTTAGGTTCTACCCAGCCCTCTTTTGAATGGGTACCGAGTTT
>JAFIDM010014012.1:41272080-41286276 GCA_023159025.1 Thereuonema tuberculata | reverse complement strand
ATTTTTTAATCCACTGACCATTAAAATGCTTAGACGTATCAGAATTATATCGTGTTTGGACTTTTTCGGCAGAGATTAATTTGTAGAATTTAATAAATGCAATAAAAATTAAGTAAAGTTAACAGTTTAAAAAAACGTAGTTTTTTGAAAAATCCCCAGTATATAAAAAAGAAGAAGAAGGTTGGGTAGGGGTGGTGTGGGCGGTTGTAGGGGTGGGATAGGTGGGGTCCTGTGGGCGGTCGTGGGGGCGGAGGGGGCGAGGAGGCTCAGCGTCCACATCACTTTGGACGAGGTATAAAATTAAACATTTTCAATTTCAAATTATGAAATTTCAGGGTAATAATTATATTTCAGTAGAGGTAATTATGCATATTTTGTTTACTTTATTCCTAGTGAACATTTTAGAAGATTTGAATATAACATTATAGAATATAATTTTTCAATGTTTGAGAGTTAAAGAACCTTTTATGAATGTTGTGCATGAATATCACAAGTAATATACAGAATACTGTGATAACCAAAATGCTAGAATAAATGCCTCAAAAATTTATTTGAAGAAACTAGATAGCGAAGAAACACCAAAATTATCAGATTAAAACTGACATTACTTACCATAAAATTCCCTCAATATCTAATTAAATAGAATTACTTTTCTGGAGGAAACTATGTAAAGTGTATGTGAATTAAACTTTTCGATATGACTCTTGATTAAAATTCAGCATTTGATAAAAATAATCATTTATTATTATTTTTCATGTAAAGAGGTATCATATAAACTTGAAAAAGGTGAATAAAGTATTGGTTAGAATAATAAAGAGTAGAGAGTTTAAATTTTAAATATGACATTTTCAAACATTTTACTTTAAAATGTATATATTTAGTTTTATCAGTTGTATATATCAGTTTTAAAATTTATATATATTTTTTTAAATGCCAAAGACAAATTAAAAACAATGTAATTCTGTTAAATTAAGTGGAAAAAAATTTGAAATTCTGTTAATAATATTTTGAGTTATATCAAGTTTAAATTACTCCACTTTTTTTAAAAAAATTTAAAATTTAAATTTTTTTTAAAGTTTAAGAAAATTTTTATTAAGTGTTTTTGTATAGTCATTGCATGATTAATCACCAAAAAAAATTTCAAATATTTTTAACTTACCGGTAATTAGTAATTTTTTTTTTAAAAAAAAATGGGCCTTCGACCCCCTTAAGAAGAAATGTGGCATATTTAAAAATAATAAAGTTTTAAGGTTTTTATTTATTCATTTTGTGATTTTTTTTTTTTTAGATTGCATAAGCACTTTGTATAAACTAATATTTTACAAAAAAACGCACGCACATTGTACGCATAACGCATAAACGAAACGACACCCCCCCACCCCCCCGCGAAAAAAAAAATATTTCGGAGAAATAAATATTAAATGTTTATCATGTAACACACTAGTAGCTTTTTAAACATTTGGCTAATGGAAGAATAAAAAATTTGGAAAGATGCAAAAGGATTGAGTATACACCGACACTAAATCGTTTCAAATTATGGCGCGAATATGCAGTAGTACAACGGCGATTTCTGCCGTTTTCCAAGTTTTTTTTCTCCTTTCATTCTTATAATCTTCTGGGAAAATTACTTTAAAGAAGAAAACAACAGCGGGTGGGAATAGAAATCGGAAGATCCTCATGCTTGACTATTAGCAATTTTGTAGAGGAATACGAAAAAGAGACGTAACTAGCGCATGGCCACCGCCGTGGGCGCCAATTAAAAAAGAGAGCAAAAAACGAAATATATATTTGAATAATAAAATCAATAAAAAAACATAATATCAATTACTTTAAAAAAATGTTTGAAAATAATTGGTCTTCGGCAAATTTGAAAAAAATATTTTTTTTTTTTTTTTTTATAATATGAGATTTTAAAAAAATTTTACATTGAAAAATCGTTAATTTTCAGTTTAAAAATTTTTAAACTGAAAATATTTCAGCTATATATTTTTTTAAATGCCGAAGACAAATTAAAAGTGATATATTTCTGTTTAATTAAGTGAAAAAATTTTGAAATTCTGTTAATAATATTTTGAGTTATATCAATTTTAAATTACCCCATTTTTTAATTAAAATTTAATTTTTTTTTAAAGTTTTTAAAGAAAATTTTTATGAGGTGTTTTTGTGTAGTCATTGCGTGATTAATCACCAAAAAAATTTTCAAATTTTTAACTTAATTAGTATTTAAAAAAAAAAATGGGCCCTGGACCCTCTTAAGAAGAAATGTGACATGAAGATGTTATGTGTTTAAGTCAATATTTAAAAATAATAAAGTTTTAAGGTTTTTTTTAATTCATTTTTTGATTTTTTTAAATCTTTTTTAGAGATTGCATAAGCACTTGTATAAACTAATATTTTACATAAAACGCACGCACATTGTAACGCACATAAATAAAACGACCCCCTCCCCCGCCAAAAAAAAAAAAAAAAAAGTATTTCTGAGAAATAAATATTAAATGTTTACCATGTAACATACTAGTAACTTTTTTAAACATTTGGTTAATGGAAGAATAAAAAATTTGGAAAGATGCAAAAGGATTGAGTATACACCGACACTTCGTTTCAAATTATGACGCGAATATGCAGTAGTATTACGGCGATTTCTGTCGCTTTATAAGTTTCTTTTTTTTTTCCTTTCATTCTTATAACCTTCCGGGAAAATTACTTAAAGAAAACAACAGCGGGTGGGGATAGAAATCGGAAGATCCTTATGCTTGCTATTAGCAATTTTGTAGAGGAATATGAAAAAGCAGCGCCGTAACTAGCCACCGCCGTGGGCGCCAATTAAAAAAGGGAGCAAAAAACAAAATTATTTTTGAATAATAAAATCAATAAAAATTTAATATCAATTAATAAATAACAAAATAAAAACTTGAAAATAAAAATGAAAATAGGAAAAAAACGGACCAAATTCGACAAAAACTGACTTTTAGGGACTTTAGATTAAAAAAAAAAGACCTGTTGCCAGGTCTGTGTTTAGTATCATTAAAATTTGAAAATTTTAATTTCTATATTTATTGAAATTTTGCTTTCTGTAATAAAATTACTTGAGTTTTCACAATAGATGTAAATTATCATTAAATTAAAAAACACTTTGTATTATATTCACATGCATTTTAAGGCAGGAGAGGGGAGAAAATTCCAGAAATTTTCGTAAATTTCCCTGACTTTTCCCGGTTTTCCCTGACAGTTTTCAAATTCCCTGACAATTCCCGGTTCTCCCGGTTTCCAGGTTGAGTGGCCACCCTGTAACAAGAATAATTATGGATAAATAATTTATAATTACTGTTTGTGTTCTATTTCAAATGGGTTTAATTCATATCTTATTTAACATATCTAATTAATATTTTACTTATTTGCTATTTCTGTCTTTCTGTTTTTAAATTAAAGTACAGTAAAACCCCGTTATTACTCTCCCGCTTATAGCACTATCCCGTTCTTTATGCTCCTTTTATACGGTCCCTAGAATTTTCTATATATCTCTGTATACTTTTACTCTCTTATAACGCTTCAAATCCCGCTTGTAGCGCTTTTTTATATCGGAAATTTTGTATCGAAAAGAAATGTAACACTGTAAAGATTCTTTTTTTTTTTCCCTGGTAGGAGGGAATCTTTGAACTCTGTGAAGTTGCGGGTCTGTGATACAGTTGTGCAAAATGGGAAGCGGAAATCCCTTTCTATAAGTGAAAAATTGCAAATTCTCTGTAAGTACGACGAGTATTCTACAGAAGTCAGAAGGATTTCGCAGAATCTCTAGGAATTTCCTCGTCCAGTCTATTTTAAAAACGAAAAGCAGCGATGCAATTACCAATGCAGCGAATGGTTGTTGCAAATGTAAAAAAGTAGTGCACTAAATCTGCTCCGAAAATATATTAGTATTGTTCCTAGTGGTGTATCAATTAACGTTAATAGTTACTTGAACCGCATTGAAAATATCATAATTCATAATAGTAGCAGACACACACGGCAAACCACAATCAAAGATCTTTTTGATAGGAAATAAGCTCATATTTGCAGTATATCTATTGCAGAATCATGTATGTTGCCTGTAAAATGGTGTCCAAATCTTTCCCCATCTCATAAATCATTTCCCGTTTATAACGCTATCCCGCTTATTACCGCTTGTAGGTCATGATCCCTTGAAGAGCGTAATAACGGGGTTTTACTGTATTAATTTTTAAAAAATATTTTGTACTTTTTTCATTTAGTTCAAATTGACCCATTTATTTGTAATCAATAACAAAACCTTGGAAGTTTAATTTTTGCTGAGAGAATATTAATAATAAATGACAAACTTCCTGATTTCAGGCGCTATAACGAAGAGACCACGTGATTATGGAACGCGAGGCCACGAAATAGTGTTAATAAAGCAGCATTACTGAAGTCATAATTATCTATTTTTCCAAGAAATTTGACCGACAAGATCTAAATTGGACTAACAATCTAATTAAACTGTGGAATAGTGTTTACTTAATATTTTTTTATTACTTGAATTAAATTTAGAATAAATTTAACAATAAAGTTCTATCGGAAGCACAGATAATGTGAACATCATGTTAATTTCGTGAACTTGGGTATGGAGAGATAATTCAATCAATATTCTAATCTTTTTGTTCTATTCTTTCAGTGACGGAGTAATAAGTAGCTAAATCTAACTAGAAGTTGTTCAAGAATTTGGAGCCTATTTTCATTACAGTGTTCCAAATGGATTCTGGGAGTTTTTACGAGAATTCAATCAACTAGCGTTTTAATTAACCAATCAATGTTGTCATTTGTCTACTCTGTCACCTCTCGTACATTTAAATGCTGCCGATTGGAAAACAAAAACAATTCAAAACACAAATGAAGAAAAAATTCTTGTTCATCAATTTACATTTCAAGTTTCAAGAAGAGTCTTTCTGTAGTTCAAAAATAATAGACATATACAGATAGGGTGATCTTATAAAGTTTCTTTTCCTTCGGAAAACAGGCTAATATTTTGTTAAATAAATAAATTACTACTGTACCTAACAAGCATCTAAAAATTTAATTTCGATTATATAGGTTAATATAAAGAAAAACAAATTTGTTTTTAAATATACCGGATGATTCATTAAGTACTGGAAAGTACTGGTGGTTTTCACCGCCCCATATCTTTTAAACTGCTGCTCATAAAAATCTGAAACTTTTTATATAAAATCGTCAAACTTATATATTTTCATGTTATTATTCATTCATTATCACTGAAATTCACTTTATTTTAAGTTCAAACATCCCCAATATATCGAAATTATTATCCAAAAAAATTATTCGACTGTCTCCCAAAAAGGTCATTTGTCAGAATGCATTTTCAAAAAAAAATACAGTAAATTAATTAATTAAACAAAGGAATTAATGACAAAAGTGTTTAGATTAAATTTTCTTAATCAGGTTTCTGTATCATTTGAATATTGGATAGACTTTTAGAGTTTAAACAACATCGCAATAGTTATTTAAATATACGCTATATATTGGGGGTGTTTGAACGCAAATAAAATGAATTTCAATAATAATGAATAAATAATAACATGAAAATATAACCCTTATATTTTGATGATTTTATATAAAAAGTTTCAGATTTTTATGAGCAGTAGTTAAAAAGATATGGGGCGGTGAAAACCACCGGTTCTTTCCTGTACTTTATGAATCACCTGGTATATGTAGACGTACAAAATCTTAAGAGATTCAGATCTATTAATTGAAAATCACAAAAAAAATTATCTCAATTTCGGATAAAAGACAATTTTTTTTCACAGTTCACTGCCCGAATTTCAAATAAATCAGCAAATCTCAAATAATTGTAACTACCAAAAAAAAAAAAGGTAAACATCTGCTTCTTGGCGTGAAACTCCTTCACCCGACGTTGATCTGATCTGAGGCACAGACGCGGAACATTGCAAACAGGATGCATTGATGGAGACAACCAAACAAAAAGCTAATGACGCTCCGTCAGCAAAAGAAATAAGTTCACTTGACCCAGTCCATGTTTCTAAGCCATTCACAGATGTCCGGATGATAGGAAGGACATTAAAGTAATGAACCATTGTAAAGAAAACACAGAACGAAAAATCATTTCTATATTTACCATATTCAAATCACTTATTTATAAATCATTATCGTATAATAGTTTCTAATATAAACCTTATTTATATCGTAACCCGAACTTGAACGAGCATTATTCAATTAATTATATATTCACCAGGAATTTTGTAAGTACCCCATTCATTTCGCCGCTCATTTAATTTTGTTGATATGAAAAATAAATAAATAAGTAATTCTTGTTCATAAATAGTCATTTCAAGTTTCAGGAAGAATCATTCTCTCATACAAAAGTTGTAGTAGATGTTTGCGCATGTTTACAAATACGGTGATTTTTACAGAGTTTCCATTCCTTCAGAAAGTAGGCTAAGAAGTTAAGAAATAATTCATAAACTATTATCTAATAAGTAGCTAAAAATACTTGAAGTACTAATTTAAATGTTTATATAAAATATACATATATAAACTTTTTTTTATTATTTTTTTTTACGTATACTTCCTTTTTATCATGTCGTCACAATAGTGAATGGTGATATAGGCATAACGTGGAACTGCGACATATTAGGTTCCAAACCGTTGTCCTAAAGCGAAAATCATCAGACTGCGATGTCCTTTTTTTTCCTACTGCAATCTCATATGCATGAGATAAATAAAGCATTTACAACTAAAACAATCATTGTAGACTTGCAATTTTGCCTTACTTTAGTCTTACTTTGCGAAAAAGGGTAATCTCAAGGAGACAAAAAGAAAATGAAAATTATAAACAGTTTAATATTCATTTAATCATAGAGCGCAATACACAAAGATGCAATGCGTGCCATATTGTAAGCAACCGAAAAAAAAATAAATAAAAAATAATAAATACAATGAATAAGCCGTGCTGGCGTGGCCGTGCGGTTTAGCCGGCGGGCTGCCGTTATGGCCGATGCGCCAGTACCCGGGTTCGAATCCCGGTGGTGGCATGGCTGTTTCTTTCTTCTTCTGTGTTTCGTCCGTTTCCCACCTGGGACTTACTATCTCAGGGTTATCCTGGACGGGATATAATTCTCGTCCCCCCTTTCTTGAATTTCACTAGCCTCGCCCTGACGTTGTCAGGTTGAGCTAGTTACGTGGTCCCTAGTTAGCCAAATTCGATAAAAGGAAGGAAGGAAATACAATAAATAAATACAGCATAACACCAAAAGTTGTCAACTCTCCCGCTAGAGTGGGCCACCGCCGGCTTTCCGGAATGACAGTGCTAGAATTCCTGACTGAACATTCGAAGCTTTGCTATTTCATTTTAATTTTTTCTTCTCTGTTTGTCTCTTTGCACGATCATCACACAAAAACAGCTACAGTGATTTTCTTAAATTTGGGTATGGTGATTAATTACGATCGAGTTTATAAATATGGCGTGGTTTTTTGGTCTCCACTCCTCTGCCCACCTAGTCCTCAAAATTGACGCCATCTTTACATGCTCGGTTATGGATAAACGAGAAAGGGCCTAGTGTAGAAATTAATGCCGGATTTAATTTTTAAATAAAAATTAAAATTTTAAAATGTACATATATTTATAGGAAATTATAAAAATTTGCATATGTTTTTGTTAAAGATAGGCCTACATTTTTTATTATTATTACTAAATAAGTTTTCTGATTTGTGATAACTTAGAAATTGCTAATTCCTGTTCTAATTTACATTGGCAACTTGAGTATTTCATTTATTTTTCGCATTTAATACTTTTATTCACAAGTTGAAGAACTACGCAAGATGTGAAATTGAACTGCAAATTAGGTATAAAATCAACAATTTACGATTTTCATTTTGTTAAGTCAATTACCAAAGACTGAAAGAATAAAACGAAAAATCAACATCATCTTTTTAATTATCTTTTGTTTTAATATATTGAGAACTTATTAAACTTGAGTTAATTTTGTTTTGTTTCAATATTTTTGTTTCTTAATGAAAAACTATTAAATGCTTCCAATTGGGTTGTTTTACCAAACCCACAATGACCTACAAAATGGCCTCATTCATAAGGAAATAAAACGGGATAGAAACAAAACAAAGAGGAAAGGAACAAGAACTGTTGAAATTTACTTTTTAAAAAAAGAATTTTTCCTTTAAGTATTAAACCTCAGGTTTTAAATTTAGCCTACAAAAAATAAAGAAAAAAAAGAAAGGAGACAGAAAATAAATAAGATGTTGCTACTTAAACAATTCGTCTTTCATGAGTCATTTCGAATGGGAACAACGTAACATTAACACAATTCAGCATTTTCATTTCAATTTCTAATTTATTTATAGACACAAAACCAAAAACAGATTTAACAAGAAATTAAAACCTATTTTCCTTTAAATATTATTTCTTAAAATTTCTTCTTTTTTTATAAAAAAAATAGTGAAAAAAAGACAAAAATGTTTTTATATTCTAATGATAACATCATACAATAGTAGAAATTTTCGAAAAATATTAAGTAAATCGGCATTATTTACTTAACTGGTCAAAATGGGATTAAATTTAATCGTATCAAATCAACGCGCTCTGGGTTATCAATATAAAAGGATTTAATATTGGGTGTTTTTAGCAATTCAATATTATTGAAATAGGATAGAAATTCATTGTTAGATTCCAATGCTTTGCTATGGTAATTTTTGTCGCCTTCTTGAGCTAATTTTTCAATGAAGACACATTCGGAAAATAATTCGAATAAAAAAGCTAAATCGTCCCTTGTCCTCGTATTTGCATACCAATTTTGAAGATGAATAATTCAGTGGTTCAAAACTCATTAAGGGACAAATACACAGTCAAATGTACACACACTAAATGATTTGTTGAGCCTAAAGGAAACAGGCTAAAAATAAACTATTTTCCAACATTAAAAGATAAGGACAAAAGTTTATTTAAAATCTTAACAGTATTTCAATTATATTACAAAACTGAATAATTAAAATTAATCTCCTTCTATATATATATTTTAAAATTATGAAACCTGAACTAGAAAACTTTAATAACTTAAAAACGAAGATACAGAGCTCGATTCATTTATAAGAGATTTCACTTATAATCCGATATTAACAGGAGAAAAAAAAGTGGGGAGGAGTAGAGGCGGACATTTTATTTTCTGTATAGCATGTCGCGAACAACTCTGCACAAAGGCGGAGAAATGTTTAAAACACTGTAAAAGGTTTTTCAGATTATTTTATTTTTTTTACTCCTTAATATTTCTTTACATAAATAATTAAGAAAGCATTATATTATATTATATTATATTATATTATATTATATTATATTATATTATATTATATTATATTATATTATATTATATTATATTGTGGATAGTAATAACGTTTCGGATAGTATTATTTTTATTTTCTTATTAAAAAATCAACTACTTAACAAAAAGTAGAACTTTAATTAAAATAAATTATTTGATTATGGTTATTTTTAATATTGTAAATAAAATTAATGTACGGTAGAAAATATAGAGCTATATTAAATCATCTAGTCTCATGAAAAATCATGAGACAATATTAGAAAGTTCGAGAAAAATGACAAAAGTATCTAACTTGTAAGTGCACTTTCATCTGTTCGCTATAGCGTCTCTTTGTAGAAGCAATGTGACATGAAAAGTGCACCCTTCGTTAAAAACAAGGCCATCATTGGACGTTGACTGATTTTGTACTGCTGCCAAATCCGCATTATAAACATAACAGCTTTTCAGTTAATTCATTTGGCAACGTTTTATGATTATTTTTAAGTTTTTAATACATAAACTCTACCAGCACATAAACATAAACATTCTTGCTTAACATAACTACAAAGCATATTTTCTTTACATGATGCGTGCTGTTTCATGTTATTGTTTTTTTTCTCTTGTGTTTAGTTTAATTTCCTAGAAAAACATTGGAATCTAAATAATGAATTTGTATCTAATTTCTGTTAGTACGTCATTGTTTTGAACAGGGCTATGGACTCGGAATTATAGTCATGAAATCAGTCATTTCTTTTTAGGCAGAGTTGGAGCATTTTACTATGGTTGTGCAATCGGAGTTGAAAAAACTTTTTACCGACTCCACAACCTCGGTTTTAAAGATTATAAACAACATCTTCAAATTTGACGTTTGCTAAATATTAATTAAATCCTAAAATACCTATCTTTAAGTTTCTTCACGGACAAACTCCTAGACAGGAGCCTACATGAAAACTTCTTCAAATATAAAACATGCTTACCGAGTTTAAAGAAAATTCGTTTAGTGTTCAAAAGTTATTATATGGAAAAACGGATTCCCCACCCCTCAACACAAACATACACATCCATTGATCTTATGAGCCCCACTTCCTTATGAAAATAGGGTAACAAGAATTGAGAATTGCCTTCGTAAACCTTTGAGATTTTGATAGCTGGATAACCCAAGCTGATGACAGCAAAGAAGTTCGAAACAATGTTTCAGTTTTACGTTATTTTATTGAATTAGTAAGTAAAATATTTATTTAATCCATACGAATTTCAAAAAGCAATAACGTTTTATTACGCCTAGTCGCCATCTTTATTTATTCATTTATTTATTTGCCATTCCGTGACATTTTTATAAGTTTCATGAAATCATTCATTAGGGGTCAAGTTATTTCACACGTAATGACAGAAGAACAGACAAATACACTGTTATTTTTTTTTGGTAAGAAAAAAAGAAAAATTTTAGTGGGGGCATCAAAGAACCTATATACAGATTTTTTTGGCTGAATTATGAAATTTTTTCAAATAAAAATTCTTATTGTTATGGTTGTTACTCTATGAATACGATCTACATCTGATCTATGAAAAAAAAAAGAAAAATGAAGAAAAGAAACGTCTCAGCGCCTTAAGAAAATCATTCCTTCACACAATGAAGATAAATTTGAATGTCAGCGTGAAATTAAGTATTGTGACCTATTTCTTGAAACTCACTTCCAAGTAAAAATAAAAGTAAATGAAAACATAGGAATATTCATTTTTAAAAAATACGGAAGTGTTTCTCAATGTTAAAAAATATTTTTTTTAAAATTGGATTTGATCTATTTAGCAGAACTAAAGAAAATACGAATTCTTTTTTTCAATGTCAATCAACTGAAGAAAAAGAAGAAAAAAATGTAATATCTTTGCAAATAATGCTTCGTTAGGAAACAGATTGGAACAAATTGTTTTAAAACTATATTCCGAATTGAAGTATTTGATTATTATTAAATACAGGCCCTCATTTCAATGGTTGAGCCCTTTTTCGTAAAGTGCTCGTACAACAGACTGATACGGAATCCGAAATGAGACAAGAAAAAAATAATCTTCAGAAGGGAAAAGCATTTTGTAAATGAATGACAGTAACATGATAAGCGACTTAAAAGCATTGTTAAGAAATTGACAAGAATTGAAATATCTAAAGCATGTAAAATCTAAAACTAATAATTTTTCAGATTTTACATATTGAAATTAAATTCTAAAATTTTAAGTAATTAATCTTAATAACAATCAAGATTCCATTTAATATTTTTCAAATGCTTTTTTTTATTTCTGAAGATTTGTTTTCTTGTCTCTTTTCGGATTCCACATCAATCCGTCACATGAATGTTTTTTCAGCAAACAATTACGTAATTGACATTAAACTGAATTACGATATCAAATCTGTATTAACTCTAATAACTGTATAGCTTTTTCGAAAATCTATATTTATGCCGATGATGTAATAAACATTGCAAGTGATAAACTCAGATAAATGTTTTCAATTTTCTTCAAAACGATTTGAACAATATATAAAAATGGTCAATTAATAACAAAATGAAAATTAATTGCAAAAAAACTAAGGTCATGGTTCTTAAAAACAAAAATAAACCCTTAAATACAGATTTATTCTTTTTAATTCAAAATTAACTTTTGAGAGAGCAAGAAGGAACAATTTTTTTATAAAGAGTTTAAATCTTTCGCTAGTAGATGGAGCAACAAAAACTTTATTTTGGCTCTTGGTCAAATGATGCATAACGCCATCCAATTAAGATTACAAAATCAAATCAAGTATAAACTTTTCAGCCAACTTAACTGGGATAAATATGATCATGGTAAACTAAAAAATATTAAAGAACAATTGATATCTGATGTAACTGATGAATATTTTAACTTTAATTTTCAACTTAAATTTTAATACTTTATTATAACAATTATTATTACATATTACTCAATCATCACCTATATCACAGGTATACAGCTATAAGTATACCTTATAGAAATGAATAACATTAAAAAAAAGAAAAAGAAAAAAAAAACTAAAATTAAAATTCATTACAAATTAATTACAGAAATCAATAAAAACAAAAAATAAAACAAGATGGAGGATAATTTTTGGTTTATTTTACTTCCTTGATTCCTAAGCGTTTTGGTCAATAAATTTGTATGAAAATTACAAATTCTCCACTTCTACATCAAGTCATCCATTATTGGCGAAATTACACACAAAATGGGCTCACTTACAAAAGGAAGAAGGATAGTTTGTGAATATTTTCCGATATCTGTGAATATTTCTACAAAATTTGTTGATCTTTCTATATCAAACTACATGAATCATCATTCCATTGATAGTTGAGTTGTTTCTCCATTAATAAATTCTGTGACAAAAAAAAATCGAAGCAGCATGAAGGAAGCTTCCAATTTGGATGAAACTCTATATGTAACTACCTTCCCATTAGATAAGCAAATGATTAAAGTTTAGTTGTCAAGAAATGTATCATCACCCCTATGGCTCAATGATCTTGTCGTCCATTTAAGGGCCCTCAGAATCTTACTAGACATATTTGCTTCTAGGAAATGTTGCATTTAGATGAGTTTATTATCAATAATGCCTCCACGAAGCGCTTGAAGACCCTACGAGCAATTGCAGAACTTCGAAGAGGTCGCATCGTTAGACTGCGAGAAGCCGGGTGATCAAGAAGCCAAATCGCTCGCAATCTGGGTCGTAGTGATGCTTCGGTAGGAAGGTGCTGGAATCGAGGGTTGTCTGAGCAGCCATTCACGTCACCAAGGCTCTTGTGGTATCAACAATACCACTACTAGAGACAGTTGGTTAGTAGGAGTCAAGCCTCAACTGTTCCAGCTTCACTCTCACAATCCAAAGAGATGTGGTATCCTAGAATACAACAACAGGTATCTACCCACATAAGATTGTGCTAGAAGAATTGAAGACACTACCCTTCATTTCTGTCATCCCTTACGAGGCCTGCCTTTAATAACCCACCACTGAAGGTTTCGTCTAGTGTGGTGTCGTGACCGAGTGACATGATCTCTGTCGAATGGTCTCGTATTGTGTTTAGTTATAAGTTCCGCTTCTGGGTAGATGATCATCAAATCGTTGTACTGAGGACTGGCAGCACTGAAATCCTGGCAATATTGTTGACAGGCACACAGCCATCGTAGTGGTGTGGGGAGCCATGTCGAGGAACGATAAATGCCCTGCGATAGTGCAGAAAATCCTGCAACCCCTCGTTTTTTGCCCCTCGTGTCACGCCTGCAAGGAGCAATTTTCCAACAAGAAAATGAATGTCCACATAATGCATACATTTCCCAGCAGTGCCTGCAGGCCATTCAAACTCTTCTTTGGATAGCAAGGTTCCCAGACTCTGGGACGAGCATATATGAGCATATCTGGGATATGCTAGGATACCAACTACATCCATACCCTGCATTTGGAGGAGCAGTTGCAAGGTTGCAGTGATCTGCCACAAAACATTAGAACTTTGTTTCATGCCGTGACAGGTCATACGTCAGCATGCACAGCAGAAAGAGGCGGCACAGTTAAATACTAACAACGATGCTGTTATGTTCAATAATTTTTTTTTTTCACTGAAATCTGAATCAATTCCAATTTTCTTCATCCAAATGGCACTTACAAAGTTTCACTCAAATTAGAGGTTTCTTTCATGATGCCTTCGATCTATCCACTACGAAGAAAAGGCTCTATACCTAATAATAATAATAATAATAATAATAATAAACCACAAAGCGTATTAGAGTCACCCTCATATAAACTATACTGGGACCGCCCCATTCACACAGACAAAACCATACATCACAACAGACCAGACATCACACTTGTTGATAA
>JAFIDM010014012.1:41255369-41271980 GCA_023159025.1 Thereuonema tuberculata | reverse complement strand
CTAGGTAGACTGGGCGGATCGGACTGATGAGAGTGTTCCAACTCGAAACGGTACTGTCTCCGATTCCCAGTACAAAAACCAAAATTAGCTCAGTGAATTTTTTGTTTAGTTATGTGCGCTTCTGTTTTCTGTTCGTGTAAAAATAATCGGATTCAAGCAATTTAAGTAAATAAATGCGGATTTAATATTAATTTGTTTTAGATAACAGAAAATTTCTACTGTTTTTATTCAGCAGAAAGTATAATTTAAAAGTAAATGTAGACTTGCTGTTTGTATATTTTTTTTTTCCATGATTAATAAAAAAACAATACAAGAAAAGTAAAATAAAAATATAAGGAAAATGGATTTTAAATTCTTGCATGTTTTTGTTTCAACTGTGTCTCAAGAAATTAAAAATAGAATTCGAAAATCTTTTTCTTTTTATCATTCATATTGATTTTTGAGTTGGCTATTTTCGTAACCATTCACATATTTTCATGAGAAAACTTGGCATTCATTAAAAAAAAAGAAAATCAATATTTGTATACTGATTTTCAGCGAAATTTCCTGTACATTAATTAAATAATAATAAAAAAAATAATTCATAATAAAAACTAAACTCGTAGACAGACACCGCTTGTTCACAGCTGACTGGTCTTTCCACACTCGACCAATTATCACAATTTATAAATATAATTATCTAATTTTATCATGTAATTTCCACTCTGATTTCTGACTTATTTGTTTATTTATTTAATGGTTGTTTTATTTATATCTGTTTTATCTTTGTGGTGTATCTTTCCGTGGATGGATGCCAAATGTTATTGGTTTTATTTAATCTCGCTGATAAGTTAAGTAAGTGTGAGATAGAGTTTTATTTTACACTTTGTTTTTTTGTTTTGCAGTATTTATTTTTTATTTATTTATTCCATTTTTGGAATTCGTTTGCACAGGCTTATTACTCACAGTTACTACTTTTTTCAGAGAAAAAAAAAGAAGCTTTTTTGTTTTTTTATTCTGGTCAGTCTAAGATTATGAATTTTAGTTAATACTATTCATTGCTGTGCTGACCTAAGAGAAAAAACGCTTACGTCAATGGCCTAAGGAAATCTGCGACGGACTTTAGCACGACTATTGCTTCATCTATCAAAGCCAAAAATAAGTATGGGTAGACAACAAAAGTTTCAAAACCATGCTAGTACATTGTTGTTTAATTATGTAATTACGATTCACGCATTCTAAGGGATTTTGTCATCACCAAAGTGTTTGAGGAAACATTCTGTAATGATAGATTTTTGTTTTATTTTTTTCAATTTGAAAATAGTGCTTGTACAGCGTTTTTTTTTGGTTGGATTGTATGATTTGGGCATTATTTTCTTTTTCCTTTCTTTCTTTCTTTCTTTCCTTTTTTTTTTTATATTATTTTTTTTCGATTGAGGGTTCTCAATAAAAAAATAATGTCCAGGAGTTTCCGCGAGACAAACAAAAGGTTGGGAAACACTGGTTTAAAGAATATGACGATAAACTAAAAGCTTTTTGAGATAAAAAAAAATAACTATTTTTTTATATTATATTATATTATATTTTATTATATTATATATAATAAAGTAAACCTGTTTAAATCTTGTCAAACTGAACAACGAAATAAACTATATAGTTTGGAATATTACTAGGTCATATTCCAAATACAGACAATATAATATAGTTAATATTGCGTTGAAATTGAGTGTAATTTCACCAAAACCAGATGTGAACTCTCTGTGTTTTGTTATTGTGAGGACGATTTCCTCTCCGAAGAGACTTGAACCAATTTTGACTCTGACCCATTTAATTTGTTCCAGTTGTATTAGAGGTGGATGTTTCATACAGATTGAGTCAGACCATATAAGGAGAGTCGTGAAAGGGCAAGTTTTGACTGTAGGGATCATTGAACACAGCTACCGAAATTATTAAAAATATGTTCAAATGGAAAGATTGAACCAATCCTCATTGTGTTTCAATCAAGGTGATAAAAAAAAAAAAATGATGAAATATTTGATGAAACTGTAACAACATTACAATAAACATTGTGTACATGCTTCAGATCACTCTTTAGATGTATTTCAAACAAAATGAAACGGAAATAGCAAAATTAAAAACAACAAACGATGAAGTATTTGATGAAACTGTAAGAATAATTGTATGTACATGTTTTATTGTAACTAATATTAAATTGAAATAAAAAAAAAATGAAAATTATGGAGATGATGAATTATTTGATGAAACTGGAACAATAATTTGTATACATGTTTCAATTCAGTCTTTAGACATATTTTTCAAACAAAATGAAAAGGAAACAGCAAAATGGTAAACAAGAAAACAAAGAAAATAATTAAGTGATTAATTATTTAATGAAAGTTTAACAATAATTTATGTACTTGTTTCAATTTAAATTTTAGACATACATTTCAAACAAAATGAAAACGAAAATAATAAAAGACAACCAAAAAAAAAACCGAAAGTTACTGGAGATGTTTGTTTAAAAAAAAAAAGAAAGGATAAAGTGTAAATCAAATGAAAGATAAAATGTATGAAATAATTATTTCATCGACTAAATGAGTATCCTGTGGACGAGTGTTTCTCAAACGATAAGGTGCTAGCTTGAGGCCGCTCAGATTCCCATAAAATAAAAAACAATATTTTTTTTTATGCAGAATTTTACTTTTTTTTTCTATTAACTTTTATAAAATTAAATCTAAACCTAGATATAAGGAAAAGTTCAAAAGGAGCACTGCTATAAATTAATTAAATATATCCCGGTAACAGTTAACATATAAATTTTAACTAGTTGCAGTAATTAGTTAGATAGTAAATTAATGGATTGAGATTCGTTAAAACCGTGGAAAGAAAATAACAAAGTGCAATTCAATATTGTAATGTATTTCATTGAGATGGCGCACACTGTCTCCACTCGATATAGTTAGCGTAATTACATTTCGAAAACCATTTCCGTAGTTTACAGTTACGTAGTTGAGAACGTAAACTTCCAGTTAATTGCATTGGCCGTTTGTTTGAACGATTGCTATTCAGCTGTAATGGCTTCAATTGTTTTGTATATTGCTGCAACGGAATGTGAATTCTCCAGTGTGAAATCACTTGATTTACTACAAAATAGGCCTATCAGTTTATGCTGTGAAATTCTCTTTTTATTCAACAAAAATGAATTAATTACATGTTGCACGAGGTTTCCCGGAAAAAACATGTTTAGTTAGTGTTTTTTTTTTTTTCCAGTTATGTACGTATTTATATCACTTTATAACGAGATACAGTGAGCGTGCCAGGTTTAATACCTACAAGCTAAGAACACAAATAAATTGTTAAAAAAAAGAAAGAATTGTTCATTAAAAATAGAAGTGTTGCTTGATTGATTTACGTTTGATAATTTTGGTCCGTAGCTCCTTAACTGCTGGTCCGAATTTTACCAAAATCAACAGGAATTCTCTTTGTAATCACCTACATCTACTTCTAAAATTTAGCTATCTGAGATATGTTGTTTCGAAGTTAACGTGATCAATGACGGACATGTGTTCTTTAATTTTTTTTTTTTTAATGTATATATCAATTTTTTAATCAGTACACATGCGACGGCGTACACATTTCATTAATTTAAAATTTAATCGATTTTTTTTTTTTTTTTTATTCTAACTCTCTTCTATGAATATTAAGAAGTTTAACAAATGTTAGACGAAAACTGTAATACACTGCGGATATAGTAGTTATTGATAACAATTGCAGAACACTAAAAAATATCACTGAAGATTATACAAATACAACTAGAAACAATTCGACAATCAACCCTTAGATTCTAGGCAAAATTGGAACGATAATTTAAAATAAATAAATAAGTAAATAAAATAAATAAATAAATAAAAATAAATAAATAAATAAATAAATAAATAGTAATTTATGCATATAGTAATTGTCACAATGCTCTTATAAATACTAATATCAATAAGCTTAACAGCCGCAAAATCAGATATGTCCTTTAAAATCTAAGTGAGTTGCAGTTACAAATACTTAATTTAAATTATAAATAACAACCTGCAAACTCCTCGTAGAAGAATTAACTAAAATAGAATTCATTAATTAATATTGCTTGATGTAAAATTCTTACATTAAAATTTCATTAGAATCTCTGTAAAATATTTTTTAGTTTAAATATCTTTGAAAAACTGCCTTGAAAGGTGACTGTCTCCGAGTATTTAATTATCTTTTTAAATAACTTTAATGTACTTAATTCTATACTTGACTTTTACTTTATGCCTTTATTTAATACTTTTCTTCGGTTTTTATTAACTTTAAATATCAATTCCATTTAATAAAAACTCGTAATAAATTACCGATCATGAGACCTGCTCGTAAATGAAGCAATTTCAATTCTTGAATGCTTTATTGTCCATTTATTCGTTAAATTCCTTTTGTGTTTTGATCTTCGTAAGCAAGGACTAAAGTCGTGGACTTTTTAAAATATTTTAATACAGCTACAGTGAAAATCGGCTTTTCTGAAATGTTGAATGACAAGGATACATTTTTGATACTCCACTTTTAAATTAACTGAATATTGTAAAAATGAAATTATTCTTTTCTTTACGATACTATAGAAAAAGTTAAGAACTTCTATTTAGGTTCAGGCTCTTCTTGATGTGCTGTTTTCCATCGTATTTATGGCGGTAAAATTTTTAAAATTGTAAAAACAAGATTTATCTAATGATAAAAACAAGATTTATCATTAGATAAATCTCAACAGCCCAACACTATAAGAGAACTTATGCAATAAGTATTGTTCTTGGCGTTTCCACACCATTTTTTATCTCTTTAGGTAAAAAACAAATCAGAATTTTTTTTTTTTTCTGCCCGTCCCATCCTAATTCTGAAAATAGCGCATCGGAGGGAAAAAAAAAAAAAAAAAAAAAATTGACCAATGAAGAAAAAAATGCTCGTCTTCAAGAGAGGACTACTGGAAATTTTTCACTTTCTTTCGTCAATATTAATCACAGCGATGGTGATGAAGTACAAACAAATGTGAAGATCAATGGACTTTCAACAACGAAATAAAATTAAATTACATATCCATTTAAAAGAATATGTTTCCTTGAGATTTTTTTTTCAAAATCCTGTAACTCAACATATTTATTAAATTTCTTTTAGAATTTTCTGTTTTTTATTACTTTTCTTCAAAATTTTATTACATTAAGATTTCATTTTTTTTTGTTGTAAATGATTTTTTTATGTATATATATATACGCTTCATATATATGCATATGCCTAAATAAGTATAATTTGTGTTATTTTTATTATTTTTTTTTCCAAAGAATTGTAGGAATATTTACACGTAATTTTATTAGGTTTTTATATTTTTCAGAATACACAATTGATAAAAAATTGAAAATAGTAGCCTTTGTTTGTATATAGGTCAAATTTTTTCCTCCATTTCTACACTTTCAACAGGAAATTTCTTGTTAATGACATGTTTTACTAAAATAATTCGATGATTTTTGTGTTATATGAGTTTATAAAACGAAACGATCTAACGAAAGTGGAAGGTTTGATTGAATTATCACTTATCTTCCAAATCAGATCATATTTCTTAGCTTTGAAATAAATAAGCAAGATAACATTCAGATGCAAATAATGGAATCATACTAGATTTAATTTCCAATCTGATAAACGCTGCCTTTTTATTGAAGGGAAACTCAATATCTGAAACCTTTTAAATCTAAGTATCGCAGATCGATTTAGGAAAGACTTCCGCCAAAAGCCTTTTCCGTATATCCCGTTATTCAGGAAGTATTTGAAGTATATATATTTACTATCTCAAAAAGCTGAATAATATTTGTATATTTCATTGTATTTCATTGACTTAGTTTTTAAGTGACACATTTACTTTGATAACTGTATACATTTTTTTTCTAATATCTCTTTCCTTATTAAATTTGGTAATGAAAATGGATGAATTTTCTTAATTAGCTAATTTGTGATTATAAGCTTATTATAATTAGCTTATTCAGTTATAATGCAGTTTTTTTCCTTCAAATATTTCCCTTATATCTACTTTATTGTCATTCTTTTCAAGGTATTTGCATTTTCCTAATTTCGCCGTATGATTAATGCAATAACTATCTATATTTAAGGAAAGGTCGTTATCTTGCAGACCAGTTTCTCTGGTTACTTTAATTTCAAGTTGAATTCTTAAAGTTGAATCATTCAAAGCAGAAGGAATTTATTTTTTTACTAAACAGCGCTACAAAATTACAAGAAAATCAGTGTTACAAGAATTTACATAAAAACGGATGAAAACATGAAGTTAAAAAAGTAAATTAAATATAGTTCATTTTAATTGATAATGAAAATAAAAAGAAAACAAATCAATAAATAAATCTTAATAAATTAATAAAAAGAAAAGATAAAAAGAATTAAAATAGTAATACAGTTCAATATATATTACAATTTATATGAATTATTATGTAAGTAATTGTTAAATAAGATTGTAATAGCATTATACTCTTCTAACTATATACATATTATTACCGTATCATTTATAGTTATAATAATACGTATTAATATAAATATTTACAGTGGTCATGATGTTGTAATGGGGTCGCTGGGATTAGGCTAAAATTCATAATTTATTTACTTTTTGTTCAGAAACCAAAGACATAAAGGCACAGATCAAGCAAACATAATCTAAACGACCTACGCAATTCTAATTTAATACACTGTAGAAGTCCTACACCACATAAACTTGTAAAATATCATACATTCCGTATTTTATGTACTGGCTCATGAACTGTGATTAAATATTAACCAGATTAATAAATTGTTTAAGTATTTGATCGTATATTATAACGAACAATCTTCAAATTCTTTAAATATATGCAAAAGCAATAAGTCTTATCAGAGTTTAATAAAACTTTACTAAATAAAGAAACAAATGTGTTTCAAAGCTTACCAACTATGTACGCTCTTCGAGGCTAGGCATCGTAGAGTTTACACACAGTTTATAATGTAAAATTTCCACAAAAATTCTGAAGAAATTTTATTAGAAAACTTAAACTATGAGTTTTGTTTGTTTTTAAGTGTTAAATTTCAACAATTCGCTAAATTTAGTATAAAATTTAATTTTATACTAAATTTTACTTTAATAGTATATTTTAATATTCTAAATTTAATATTCCAAATTTAACTTTAAGAACATATTTTAATATTCTAAATTTAATATTCCAAATAGCATATTTTAATTTAACTTTACAGCATATTCTAGTGCAATCGGTTATTTGAGGGTAACAATGCTAGTAAAATCAGTTAGTTCTTAAAATGAAGGATAACTTAAATGGCATTTAAAGTACCATGGAAATATCGTTAAAATCTGTTAATAATATCCTGTGCATTTGTTAAATGTAGCTAACTTTTCTTCATTTGTATCGTCTAGATGTTCGTAGATTCTCATCAAATTTTTATCTTAAATTTTTTATTATTTTATTTCTATTTATCATTCATTCATTTAGTTGAAGTTAAAGTTTAATTTTCTTTTCAATGGAAAATTTTCAGGAAATTTTGTTAAATCTTAAAGTTATATACTTCAGATTGTAATAAATTTTAGTGAAGATATTTTTCGAATTTTGTAATTGTTAATTTCTAAATTTTGTAAGAACACTTTTAGAATTTTTCAAAAGACAATAGAAATAACACAAGATTGATTAGAACAACTCAGATTTATAATAATTGCATAGAAATATATATATCAATTTACCTAATTTCAGAATAGAATATTCCAATTCTTGCTTTTAAAAGAAAGTTTATCTAATTTTGTTTCGTCGTTTGTAATATCAAACATCGTCTGGTTTCACTTGATTACGTATTGTTTTAAGTTTACTTACATAATTTTTTGAATATATTATTCATCTTTTTTTTCTCGTTTGGTTTTTGGATATTAATAGCACTTCCATTTAACCTATTTCTTTTTTCCGTCAATATTTTTACATAAGAAACGCATCTGTACTAGTCTGGAATTTTAATAAGTCTTGTACAAACCTTTCTTTAATATAATAATTGCAGAAGCGGGTCTCTGTGACCTTTTGAACAAGTTACACCAGACGCTGAGCACTGACAACAGTTGCCTGCCGACTGCTCAAGGTCCAGCAGCAATGGCTGTCAGCTGCAGTAGATTTCGAATAAATACAGCGTGTAAATGCTTTCTGGTCAGTCATGAACAGTCAGTGAACTCAAGCAAACATGTTGGCTTTCGTTGGCTTCATAAATAACATTGAGATTCTTTGTCTATTCCATATTGAGAGAATTCGTTTACAAATACGGAGACAAGTAGGCGTTGATAAACATGAGGCAGCTTCTTCCCACCGTTGCCAATTGACAAGTGATGGGTCTCTTCCATCCCTCAGGGAGATATTTGGTTGTAAGAATTAAATGTGATTTACTGTCATTGTGTGCGCCACTGTGACTGGGAAAGGAAATCATATTTGCATTAAATCGTTTTTAACTTACTTTCTCCGTAATGTTTAGAATACAGTATTAACTATATAATACAATAGGAGAACTTTGTGTGAAAATCTACGATGATATAATATTCTAATTTTATAGAATGTGTTAACCCTGTTTTAAGGGTAACATTATATGATCACAAACAAGATGTCACAAATAAAAATACCAATCTATAGTTATCCATGCTTCACTGTCTGGATTCAGTTTTAAATATGAGAAAGAATATCTGGACAGCCTACAGTTTCTGTAATCAAATCTCTTCACATGTAAATAATTATATAAACATTTCAAAATGAAATAGGATTTAAATTAAGCTTTTTATTAAAACTCCTAACGTACCGTGACTCACATAATGGAACTGCAAACAGCAGAATAATCAAAGCTCGATATAATAATTGTAAATTTTTAAATTTAAAGTGTGATGTTGATCCGACAATCATTTTTTTAATTTTCAGTATTTTGAGCTTTATTTAAAGTGGCTTAAAACAATTTTTTTGAATTAAATTTAGACTAAGGCTAAAATCTTTAATTTCAAGTCTGATGTTGATTAATGTTTTATTTAAGTTACAGTGTCTAAAAAATTCTCAACCACTAGCACTAGCACAATTATATTTAGGGATCGAAAAATGCGAAGTTCTTTCAAAATCCGAACATAGATATTTTATATATTTTTAAATATATTTTATTTATATGTTTTTCCCCTTTATTTGCAACTTCATTTTGTACTTTGCTTATATATAATCTATATTACTAAAATCTTTTATTTCTTTGTCTGTCTGGTGCAATCGTTAATTTCCTGTGAGAAAATTACCACAATGAAACGTTCGCCACGGGAATCAAACGTCCAATCTTTTGATCCGAAGTCAGACATCTTATCCATTAGGCCACGGGGACTACATTCAAATTATTGTTTCTTATCACTCCCTTTGTGTGTGTGTGTGTGTGTGTGGCGCAATGAGAGAAGAGCCAGAGAAAAAAAAAAGAAAATAACTCATTAATTTTAGCCTACTAGATTAAAATTTAAATTCCAATGTTAATTTTTTTTAGCTGCTCTCCATCAACAATGGCGCGCGCTATCAAAAAATGAGTTCATTCAAAAAGGAATAAAATATCACTTTTTGTTATAACCGCTTGGAATCGATTCTTCTTGGATTATCTCATACTTACCAGGGTAAGACATGAGTAAGGCCTAGTTTCTATAAATATTAATGAAAATTTTTTCATTATTATTAATTTATTTTATTATTTCTTTATTATGGTAATAATATTTTTTTTTTGATTATTCCTCAAAAAATATATAGATAGTATAAATTCAAGGTTTAATGTTACTGTTGACAAGAAATGTAGAGTTACTAATTGATAAAACAATAAAATTAAAATAACAGCTGTTGATTTATAACTTAATGAAAATTTTATCAAAAATCTCTATCGTCTTTCTGAATTTCCTTTTGAAAATCTGTGTATTTCTTGTTTTTCAAAAATAATAAGTTCTCGTTTATTTTTGGCTAAATTTCGCTCCAACTTGTAAACCTTGACATTTCAGGAACTTAGAGATTTGAACAAATTTACTGATTAAGATTACAAAGATCAACATTTCTAGTTTCTTTGCGTAAACACCCATTAAATATTAATATTCTGATACGCCCACAGACTGGTAATTAATCTTTGCTATTTACTTAAAGATTTTATCATTTTTGTGGATGACATTTGCACGAAAATTCATAAAAAAAAAAAAAACCCAAGAGGTTTTGATCAAGAATATTAATATACGGTACGGTCTGGAGAAGTGATTATTTGTTATAAGACTGGACATGATCTAACGTATATTTCAAGGAAAATCTCTTTTGTCTAACCTAATAATTATTTTGGCATCGTTTCAGTTGCTTGCTTGCAATAAAATTGGCATTTAAGGATTTGTAATCCGTTTGTTTTTATTACTTTGAATTATGGGATTCAAAAGTCTTTCCTCGAACGAAAATTAATTATATCACGAGTTTGCAATTACGAATAATTCAAACACTGTTTTCATGTTGTCATACTATCATTAAATATATTCAATTTTTTGATGATTTTTATTTCATGTTTCATTTCGCATTTTGTTTAAATTCAATTGCTGCAAATGTAAATGAAGTTATGAAAAACAAATGTATACAGTAGAAGTCCAAAAGTTTTAACGCAAAGAATTTTAGAAGCCTTCACATGTTAGTAGTCCAACTCTGAAAATATGGGAGATTATCGTCCTATAAATGAAATAATTCATGAGTTTGCAGATGTGTAGTGTTACTAGTAACAGTTAGCGCTCTTTACATCATCTTGTGTCTCATAGATATGATACTTCCATTTCTATAAATATCCCTACCCTTTATTTCATCATGATCCATCACAATGTAAGCGAGCCTAATTCAGTAGCTGCTACATTCAACATCGATGAACTTATTTTCCGACGAATAATATTCACGTATGAAGTTAATGATGGACTTTTACAGAAATGTTCACAAATATTACAATTCTTTATTCGAACTGTGATTCAAAACATGTGATCTTATGTAATCTACCATTATTACTATTGGGTGTTGTCCTAACGGTCTTCAGGAAACAACAATTGTCTCTGATTTTGGTGACTGATCAAGAGTTCACAGTCATGTGGAAAACTACAGATTACCATTATTGGCTAAGGATGCAACGTCTTACATTCCCTGAATATTTTATTTCCTGTTTCTACCTGTATCACGCTTATATGACTGGACAGATTTCCCTAAAATTTCATACAAACGAATTTACCTCATCTGTCCGTTTTTTAAATGATATAAGTTACCATATATGGAATTAGTTATTTTCAACTTACCAGAAGTTAGAAATAATTAATTTACCATTATTAATTGTTTTTCAGTGAAAATTAAGAATGAAATATTTATAGATTAATAAATGGGTCTAGGGTCTACCCAGCTCTCTGTTGAATGGGGTTAGGGTTCGTTTCAGGGGGTTAAAGGCCAGCGGGCGCTGAATTGACCACCGACCTCAACCAACGCCATCTTGAAAATTTCAAGGCGTTTTCAAGATGGCGTTACCTCAACGTGTAGTCACGAAACGTTAGCAGTCTTACCTGCTGGGAGCCCAAGGACGATATAGGTCTTTAGTGGAATAATTTAACTGAAATACATATAAGCCTAACTACTTCTGCATATAATATTTCTTTAGTATTAATTTTATTATTGATTAAATAACAAATAATAAAAAACAGCAACAAAAAAACCAAAACAAAAAAAAAAAACTGTACATTAATTACTGATTTATTTTTATTTTTAAAAATTATTTTGAAAAATAAGAAGCTGTTTTCAAATTTTATAAGTTCGATTTACTTTCAGAGAACTTTAATATTACTTTAATTTTATTGAAAAAAGATTTTTTTTCTTTTCTGTTGAACAAATAAAATCCATTTGTAAATATAAAGAATAATAAAATGTTGTTTTAATAATAATAATTTATAATAACAGTTAAAGTCTAAGTGAATAACTATAATTCAACGCGTTCAAATATGGAAATGAATATGTTGATTTAAAAAAAAATAAAAGTTATGATTTAAACAAGTTACCCTCTTATTAGTAAAGATAAACCTTATAATAAAAATATCTAAATCTAAGAATTATGTTTTTTTTAATGATTTGATTTTTAAAGGAAGCAAATTCCAATCATATTACGACAACCTTGACATCAACTAACCTATGTTGTCAAACAAGTTTTAAAACTTATATAATAAACAAATTAGAAGCCGAAAAAAATTAGAAACATACAAAGTTGAAATTCCTTTGTTGATGTAGACACATTCACGGATTTCTTTTTTACATCAAAATATTTCGTAATAAACTTGTTGGTATATTGTTATGTAAACACCAAAACAAAATAACCCTAACTGGTCACTTAATGATTCATTCAATTTTTTGTTCTTTTTTGTTGCTCGATTTCCGGTATTCGCGTGCTGACGGTCTGACAGCCACTGTCAAAAGCTATCCCTTTCTTTTTTTAACGGTTTATTTAAATTTGAAGGCCATTAACTCATTATTCTACGGGACAGCTACACTTGATTCCACCTTAACTTCCCGATTGTTACACTTTGGTTTTATGGTATTCCTCCGCCGTTGCCTTGGAAACATCGTCGAACTCCTTTAAGAATCTCTACAAATAATTTCGTGTAATTTGAATTGTATTTAAAGGCAATGTTTAACGTCCATAATAATTTATAAATCAAGAAAAAAAAATCACAACTGGACAGGAAATATGCTTTCGCATCCTCAGCCAACATCAACGGGAATCCTGAACAGCTGTTTCATCCGTATTAGGAATCATCAGCAGAGTTTACCCTTGATTCTTGACTCAGACTGCACGAAAGTTAAAGGGAACTTTGAATTGTATTTCTTCGCGTTTAAATAGCACATAGTTAAAAACTTAATAAAGTAAATACTTATAATTTCTTTGAAAGAAAGGTAGTCCAAATAATCAATAGAATAAATATGCTTACAATAAAAATTGGAAAAATCATTTCATTGTCAGCCTTTTTTTTGTCAACGATAAAAATAACAAAATAAAGAAATAAAAACCCGATGTTACTGCAATGGTTTCACTCATGTAGCCCACAACGGTTGCTCTGGATCCTGATTAAAAAAGACTCAACAAAGGGCCGCGGAAGCATCAGCAAAAGAACGCAAGGCTCATGCATTATTAAGTCACTGTTTTAGATTACCTATTCTTATTTTAAAGATTCTAATTTTTTTATCTATTGTTTCCATCTACAGAAGGAGATAAATATAATTTACTTCATCTATTAGAATCTGTTTCTATTAAACTAAAATCTCTTGATATGTTTGGCGATGATAATTTGGAAATTGTGAAAGATTTAATGAATAGATTTTAAGTTCCATAAGGATCTTCTTGTCCTGACAACTGTACGTAAATGTTTTCTTATTACATCCCACTTCTGATAACCGACATTTACTGTTACTTAAATAATTAATTCCTAAAACATTTTCTCATTAATTCCTGAAGACACTTCTTAGATCTACAACTATTTAATTTCCGTTTCATTGGACTGTGCTTCTCCTTTTAGCTCGGCTTGAACCTCGATCTTTAAAGAAAGCGTTTTATTTATTTATTTTTTTTCCCCTTTCCTTTTGAAATCGGGTGAAGGCGGCCATGACAAGGCATCTGAAAGATCTTATTATTAGGCTGAGACGTGCGATTGCACTTAACGTCCTTCTCCAAAGGTCACATCGATCTGTTAGATTTTTACACTTACATCAGTGTTTCTCCCACACGTCTCAGTTCAGCTGGGAGTTTATTAAGTTTACAAATTCTTTCAATTTGGTTTATTGCTTTGTTTACATCCGCTCGTACTTATATGTTTACCATTTGTTATATCTTGTAATAGTGAAGAAGGGTTTGGATAAAAAAGTGTTGAAATGTAATTTCCAGTCCAAATACGCCTGCCCTTTCGTTAAAAGCATTTAAATCCTTAATATACTGAAATTTTAGTGGTAGGTGTAGATTGTAACAAGAAAGATCTCTACTCTGTTTACTCCATATCTGCTCAATATATTGGCTGGAGGAGCAGGTTCAATTCCTAGCAGAGATCGGGGGCTTTTCTCTGGGTGTTTCTCCTCCAGACCAACGCCATCTTGAAAGATGTTTTCAAGATGGCGTTGTCCAGACGGAGTAAGAGTACACCCAGCCTTCTGTTAAATGGAGATTTGGATTCTTTTCCCCTATTAAAGGCGGAGGTCGAGGGTTGACCATCTGATCACAATTTAATTCCTTTAGTCGTGAATCGTTGGTGCCTAGACCTCTAACGCTGAACCCATGATTGATGATGATAACAATGATGGTCCAATAGAGAAGGAGTAGTGAGCGCAAAACAGCCAAATTGCAGTTAAGATGAAAAATTACCGTAATTGAAAAATTATGTAGCCTATTGTCCTCCAAATGAGAGATGGCCGGCGGAAGTTTGAACTGCGCAGCCCTTCCGGTAGCTGATCAATTATGTTTTCCTGTCACAATGGACGCCGTCGTCTGTTTTCACTGAGAAAGACATGTTGATAACGCCAAATTAAAACTTCTCTCGACTATTTAGCGTTATTTCAATACCAGTTGCTAACAATAAGTATTTATTTAAATAAATAAATATATATTATTTACAAATCCAATGCTCTTTTGCAAAGTAACAAGCGATTACCGTAATGGCGGCGTCCTGTCATAAAATCAGACGGAAATGCCTGACCAGACTAATCGATCATACATGCGCAGATCTCACAAAAACAGGGCGGCCATCTCTCATTTGGAGGACAGTAAAAAGATAAAATTTTAGAGTTATATATATACGATGTTACAAAGATAACCCATTTTGATTTTGTTAAGGTCAGTAGTTAAGGAAATAGAAACAAAAACGTACGTTCACTGTTATCAAACCAACTTATAAACTATCTGTCCTTGAAGGCTGAAAATTTCATAGGTGATCTAGGTGCTTTTAAGGAGGATCCATATTGATGTTGGTAAATATACGAGCTCTAGATGGATGAGCTAGGAATCAAAAGCCGTCAACATAAGGGAATGAGAAACATTATTGAATATATGTAAATATAATTACATTTATATTTTTCAAGTAATTAACGTGTTTAAGTTGAATTATTGGGGTAGGCCACTACACATCTCAATTAAAAATAAAATATATGTAGGCCTACAATTAAAATATGAGTACTTTCGAAATGCCAAACATATCTTTGTGAAGTCTGACTTGACAAAGCAATGTTGGATATTTCGAAAGTACTCATATTTTAATTGTACATATATTTTATTTTTAATTGATATGTATATTTTTTTTGTAACATTTGTATGCTTTATATTACCATGACGATGTTCGAAAGTTGGTACAACAACTATGTAAATTGCTTCTTGAGTCAACAATAAAAATCCAATATTAAAAAAATCTTGCTTAAAAGTGGACAAGCAAGTGTACTGTTTTACACATAGGATATAAGTGTTCTAAAACCGATACAGGAAAAACTAGATCATTTCTGGCAGGAGATAGGAATATTTTACTGAAAATAATTATTTAATTAATATAGACCAGTTTTATAGAAAGTTTCTTAACCTTTCTTCCACCTGCATCCCTGCTTTCTCGGATCAAAATTTGTTCTTGGATCTCTTATGAAAAAATCTTAAAATCATTCAGGTATTTTACACCTAGAATATCTCTTTAGTAAAAAAAGGACTTATTATAATTCAGCATAAATTAATGAATATTTGGAGAAAAAATTAAATAGATGCAAAATTGTTAATATAAAATTCAATAAAAATAAGACACGTATTATAAAATATTATAAAATAATTACGACGGAAATTAATATAGTAACAGTAATAATAATATAAAAGAGGCATTTATAGCCTATTATTTCCTAAATTGTAAATTATTTAATATTTAAATAATATATAAGAAGTTGTCTTTAAAACAAATAAATGGAAGTAAAATATAGTGTTATGTACTTAATATTCTTGAAACCGAAAACCATCAAAAAACGCGAAACAGCTGTCCTAGAATGCCTTTTCCGAATCCAAGGTCATTATTTGTTGGCATTAACAAACAATTTTGTGAAGTTAGTCGCTAATTTACTAAAGTCAGGGAATTTATATTTTTCTTTAGTTTTTTTATTCTTTGGGTTTCATCTTGCCGTGAGTTTATTATCAACCTCATCATTGATAAAATCATTACTCAACATCAATCACTAGTTTGTCATCCTTTTATCGGCTTAAGATTGAAAAAAAAAAAGAGAAAAAAAATGAAGAAATCCAGTTTATTTTGAGAGATGTCTTGTTTAGCAATCATAGTTTGATAACTTTGAAAAGCCATCAAAATGTGTCAGTTTTATTACTGCTATTAAGATACCATCTTTTACCAAGTCAACTGAGTGGTATAACTTTACGAAATAATAAAAAAGAAAACAAGAACAACTATTCAACATAAATGGAGGGATTACTCATAATTCCATGAATGACGATTGAAAATAAAAGGTGATGTGTGAGAACGATGATATTGTTCAAAATTCGAAGATT
>JAFIDM010014012.1:41180472-41245369 GCA_023159025.1 Thereuonema tuberculata | reverse complement strand
GATCAACGTCGGGTGAAGGAGTTTCACGCCAAGAAGCAGATGTTTACTTTTTTTTTTTTTTTTGGTAGTTACAATTATTTGAGACTTGCTGATTTATTTGAAATTCGGGCAGTGAACTGTGAAAAAAATCGTCTTTTATCCGAAATTGTGATCATTTTTTGTGAGACTTTTAGTTAATAGATCTGAATCTTAAAAGAAATTCAGATCTACTTCTTAAAAGAAATTTTGTATGTCTAAATATGCCAGGTGATTCATAAAGTACTGGAAAGTACTGGTGGTTTTCACCGCCCCATATCTTTTAAACTACTGCTCATAAAAATCTGAAACTTTTTATATAAAATCGTCAAACATATAAGAGTTATATTTTTATTGTTATTATTTATTCATTATTATTGAAATTAATTTTATTTGCGTTCAAACACCCCCAATATATCGTACATTTAAATAACTGTTGTGATGTTGTTTAAACTTTTAGTTTAAACTATAAAAGTCTGGATCCAATATTCAAATGATACAGAAACCTAATTAGGAAAATTTAAACTAAACACTTTTGTCATTAATTCCTTTGTTTAATTTTTTTAAAAAAAAACTGTATTTCTTTTTTTTTGAAAATACATTCTGACAAATGTTTTTTTTGGGAGACAGTCGAATAATTTTTTTGGATAATAATTTCGATATATTGGGGGTGTTTGAACGCAAATAAAATGAATTTCAGTGATAATGTATGAATAATAACATGAAAATAAACTCTTATATGTTTGTTGATTTTATATAAAAAGTTTCAGAGTTTTATAAGCAGCAGTTTAAAGATATGGGGCGGTGAAAACCACCAGTACTTTACAGTACTTAATGAATCACCCGGTATATTTAAAAACAAATTTGTTTTTCTTTATATTAACCTATATAATCGAAATTAAATTTTTAGATGCTTGTTAGGTATAGTAGTAATTTATTTATTTAACGTACTATTACCCTGTTTTCCGAAGGAAAAGAAACTTTATAAGATCACCCTATCTGTATATGTCTATTATTTTTGAACTAGAGAAAGACTCTTCTTGAAACTTGAAATGTAAATTGATGAACAATAATTTTTTCTTCATTTGTGTTTTGAGTTGTTTTTGTTTTCCGATTGGCAGCATTTAAATATACGAGAGGTGACAGAGTAACACATGACAACATTGATTGGTTAATTAAAACGCTACTTGATTGAATTCTCGTAAAAACTCCCAGAATCCATTTGGAACACTGTAGTGAAAATAGGCTCCAAATTCTTGATCAACTTCTAGTTAGATTTAGCTACTTATTACTCCGTCACTGAAAGAATAGAACAAAAAGATAAGAATATTGATTGAGTTATCTCTCCATACCCAAGTTCACGAAATTAACATGATGTTCACATTATCTGTGCTTCCGATAGAACTTTATTGTTGAATTTATTCTAAATTTAATTCAAGTAATAAAAAAATATTAAGTAAACACTATTCCACAGTTTAATTAGATTGTTAGTCCAATTTAGATCTTGTCGGTCAAATTTCTTGGAAAAATAGATAATTATGACTTCAGCAATGCTGCTTTATTAACATTATTTCCTGGCATCGCGTTCCATAATCACGTGGTCTCTTCGTTACAGCGCCTGAAATCAGGAAGTTTGTCATTTATTATTAATATTCTGTCAGCAAAAATTAAACTTCCAAGTTTTTGTTATTGATTACAAATAAATGGGTCAATGTGAACTAAATGAAAAAAGTACAAAATATTTTTAAAAAATTAATACTTTAATTTAAAAACAGAAAGACAGAAATAACAAATAAGTAAAATATTAATTAGATATGTTAAATAAGATATGAAGCAAACACATTTGAAATAGAACACAAACAGTAATTTTAAATTAATTATCCATAATTATTCTTGTTATTTACAGATTATAATATTAAAAAAATAGCAAAAAATGCTAATTGCAATTTAAGTAAATAATTAAAATAAATTAATTAATAATGGATTATTAGTAATTGTTGTAAAAAAATGTGAATTATATAATATTTTGTTGTTTTTGTTTTTATAAAACTGCTGTTAACTTAACGAAATGATTATAATAATCATCATGTTTTAAAAATATTAAAAAAAATATATTATAAACAACTTTGGTTTGAAAATAAAATTATTAATTAGAATATATATTAGAACAAAAAGTTAAAAACTAACTTTATAAACATTTGCATTTTCGACAGGATTCGTTTATTAATTTAAAACAAGAATTTAATAACAACTGTAAGAAACCTATTATTTGTTTGCACTAAAATTTGATGTCACGTTTTTGGAAAAAAATGTTATTTAAACTTATTCTTCTGGTAACATCATTTTAATTGCAAATGTAATAAAAACATTATTAATAGCCTTATTCAGGGCAGATTAGAGGTGATTAGAGGTTGGTCTGTTTTCCCATGGATTTCCTGTTCTCTATCACAGGAAGAGTTTGATTCATCTTCTCCATCAACATCTCTTTCCAGTAAATTCTTTTCTAATGCATTTGGAAATGAAATATTTAATGATGGATCAAGATCAAAGTTAATGGTTATGTTTAATTTTAAGCATTTATTGTTATTATTATTTTTTTTATAACATTCAATATTAATAGCAGTGTAAATTTTTAAAAGAATTTGTTAAATTTTTGCTGGAAAACGGAAAATGATGTCTGCATTTCAAAAGCAAATAATTATTTAATCTTTAATTTATTTTAAATAATATTTTATATGAGTTTAAAGAGGGAAAGGTAAAATATCCTTTTTTTTTTTAATTACAATTTGTATTGAAAAAAAAAATAAAAAATACTGGTTTGCGGTCTAGAGGATGGTGGTTCAATCTCCCTAGATGGTTGGACTTTTTTTCTACTGATTCTTTTTCCCACCTGGAAGTCTTTCCGGAGGGAAAGAAATGTGGGCGGGCGTGAGGCTAACCACCCGATGTCATCGTAGTTTCATTGCTCTAACACCACCTGTAATCCCTTAGGCCATCAAGGCTTGTTATGGTAAATGCGATTATTTAAATTCAATCAACTACAGAATATTTTTAAAGTTGAAATATCTTTTTTTTTAAATTGTTTTCAACCTAGTTACTTTCCAAGGAACACGAGGCTCATCAAATCCCTGTTTGTGTGTTTTACATTTCCTCTAATAACTTCTGAACCGCTGAATAATTCTTCTTGAAATTTGACATGCCCACTGAAGAACAAGAGACAATCTAATTTTTATATTTTAAATTTTTTGCGTGAGGATACTTGTTAAGAAATTAGCGCAAGAAGTTGATGAAAGTTCCCAAAGGAACGTAAATAATGGATTTCTATCGATATTTTAAACAAAAAGTGTTTATTAACTTTTTAATCCTTTTCAAATCTCCGCTGATATGATTAAAATTAATTGGATTACGACTATGTAAGTATGTAATGCGGATTTTATTAATTTTTTTTTTTTAGTAAATGGAGAAATGTCTATTGCTTATATTCAGCATATACAGGGTGTCCCGTAAGTCTTGACCCATAGGAAAAATTAATAAAAGTACAAAAGTACTCCGGGTAGCCGCCTGCTGAGTTCAACTGGTTAAGAAATGCTTCTTCCTGCAGCATCTTGAGGTACATTCACCGTTACCGTCTCGTCAAAGAAGAATGGACCAACGATTCTGTCTTTCCATATCCCACACCAAACCATGAGGCGTTGAGAGCACCTTGTTCCTTGGAAGAATCAAACCAATAAGGATTTGTTGGTGACCAGTATCGAGTGTTCTGACGGTGGACTTCGCCTGAAACATAAAAAAAAAATCGCTTTATAAACAAAATATTTGAAAACCCTAAGGGTCCGGACTTACGGGACACCCTGTATAGTAATTGAAAAGTAATTTAAAGAAAAAGAAAAAAAGCAAAACAAAAACAAACTTATATTTATAATCTATTAGTTTGATGACTTTTCTTAAAAAAAAAAAAAGAAGAAGAATGAAAAAGCACAATTTTAATAAAAATAGAGGTTCTTTCGGATTTTTTAATAATTCGAAGTTTTTTTTTTTTTTTTTTTTTATAAGAAGCTAACGCTTGATATTTAGTTGTTAAAAAATAAAATAAAAAAAAAATCATTTTCCACTATAATGAACTCCCGTAAATTGCTTGAAAAATTAGGATACTCTTTCCACGGCAATTACGGGCCATATGTGGTTCATCACTCGTTGAAGACTCTCAGGTCACGAATAAAACTGTCCAGACACAAGCAATCGGAAGGGGTTCGCATATATCGGGTCTTGGCCTTCCATTCTTGACTCCATCTATTCCAAGCCTCCATTCTTTGTATAAAAATAGGGTTACGCTTCGAACTAACGACAAAAAAATGAGTTTAAAAAAAAGAAAACCCCTTGGCGAAAAAGAGGGTACATTTATCAGGTTTCAACGCCTCTATAAATATTGATAGCAGTGTGTAATCGCAATCCAAACATTCGTTCTTCCTTTTCCTGCTCTGTGTTTATCTCGTCTTGCAGTATTACTGGTTACATAAGCAGCGTGCGCTTATTTATTTAGTGTTTCAATTCCGTTATTGCTTACTATCAGTTGTAAACACGTTTGAAAGTTATTTACAACTGCCATTTACTGATGGTTTTATCCACAGACAGTTCAAAGCTTTGCATGTATTATACGTATAATTTTAGCTTGTTTTTCTAATAGAATATTAAATACTGCTTATTTATTTGTTTCTTTATTTATATATTTTTACAGATATCGTGATTCTTTATTACATTATTTTAAGAATAATATTAAAAAGAAGAAATTTAATTGTGAGTATATTTAAGGAAAATGTTTCACCCGTACGCTACCAGATTTCATCAAACATTTTGTAAAATTTCTTAATAAGGAGCATTTATATATATACTAGCCGGGTACCGTCGCTTCGCTCCGGAACCCTTGCGTATATAGCATTAAAAAAAAAAATTAATATTGAGATCGGAGAATATACGACTTTCCAGCCCGTTGTGCCCTTCTCCACTTAACTCAGGTGTATTGCGGGTTGGCGCCATACACTTCATCGTCAGTTTGCCAGATTATTCCCTATCCCGAATTTCGAAAAATCCGGCCTTATTCCTTGTCTACATCATAAAGGAAAACTCTGTGCAAAATTTCAGCTTTCTAGATCCAAGGGTTTGGGGTGGGCGTTGATGAGTCAGTGAGTGAGTGAGTCAGGACTTTTCTTTTTATATATGTAGATTTTCATGAATTTTGTTTTGTTAACATCATTGATTAGTTCTTTATAGATTATATTTGGATCTGTTATTTTCTCATTTTCAACTGTTATCCGATTCGTTCTTTACATATTATTCCTGGTGTTTTGATATCATGTTTATTTATGAAAATATGATCTATATTTGTTTTCGTATTTCCATGAATTGTACAGTTTCTTGTTGTTCCGTAAAGACGATTTTTGAAACCATTATTGCACATAAGTTTTACGTATTTCTGTACTACATTGTTTTTATTCATTTTGAAAATATATATATTTACGTCGCCAATCAGTATAGTTGGACAGTTGTTTAATATATTTTCATTTTTTATGAATAGATTCTCTATTTCAGTAACATTTTAGTAATTTGTAATTTAGCATTTTGCTTACAGAATGACAGACAGAATAACGTTTTATAATATACGTTTTTATAATATATAATAATAATAGCCGGGTACCGTCGCTTCGCTCCGGAACCCTTGCATATATAGCATTAAAAAAAAAAACTTTATTTATTTAGCAAATTAATGTTGCGATCGTCGGAGAATATATAACTTCCCAGCCCGTTGTGGCTTCTCCGAATAACTCGGATGTATTGCGGATAGGCGTCACACACCGAAAATTCACATTTTTTTCATGTATCTTGCAACCGCTGAAGCATTTGTGAATAAGTGACACATCGTTCGATAGAATTTTCAAATACCAACATTTTCTCAATATAATGTTCTCTTCCATCTTTTATACTTTTCGTTTAAATTGAGAAAAAGTCAAAATTGGACCCTTTAAAAGGCGCCATCTTGGAAACCAAAAACTTTTTTCGAAAGATTTTTGTAGCATTTTGTTTGTCTTAAAAAGATCTACATTTTATCCATTTATATGACCACTCTATCTCTTATAGTTTGGTCACAAAATTGGAAAAACGTAAAGTCTTATGACAGACAAAATAACGCTTTTATAATATATAATATATATATATATATATATTCGAAAGTTCGCACAACAACTACAATTTTCTTTTGTGTGTGTCTGTATATGTTATTTAGTTGATTTAGTATTCATAAGATAAATATTTTTTGGTTTCTATTTTCGATGTATAATGTTCATTATAGATTCAGCATTCAGCACTAGAGTAGCATAATTCATTACCTGTTTCAGTGAACTTTAATGAAATACCAAGCAAGTTCATTTGACGTAAGCTAATTAAAGCTAAAATCTTATCATTTTGACAACAAAAAAGCAAATCTCATCACTCAATAAAACAAGCGATCACTGATTGATCGTTCGTTAACTCCCTCTAGTGGCTACGCTTTGCACTGATAAATGGTTTCCAGTTTTCTCCTGTCTAATGTTGCATGCACATCAAAATTTCAATTCATAATAAATCTATATCTCTCATCCTCAGCACAGATTTCGGCCTACAATATAAACATGAAATATTCGTTTATGTGATTTAAAAAAAAAAAGAAAGAAAGAAAAATTTTAATGAACACTATTAGAGAATGTAGTTTTACGTTCTTTCAGAAACTTCCTTTTTATTACCATATTTTTTTGTGAAGTAAATTAATAAGCAGTATTTTTTTTGTCTAGTTTTTGTGCAAAGACATATGCAATACCGATTAGGAAAATATTTTTAATAATTACATACTACGTAATGGCACAGTTTGGAATGATGTTCCACTCAGGAATGCTGAGTGTAACTCCCGTTGTGAGAAAAGTGAAATTGGCTGAGAATGGATGGGATAAAGCAAACAGAGATAGCAGAGTTATTAACCTACTAAGAATCCCTACAAATAATTAAGCAATTTCCAAGTACCTTATTTATTATTATTTATTTTGTTAAGCAATTGTAAATTGTCTTATTGATTTCAAAATGCTTTTACAGTACATTTTCGAATAAAGTAACATATAAATTACATTTGCTCAATTTTTATTCGTTTTTTGCTAGAAAATAATTAAAGAAATTGAAATTAAACTTTAATGAAAATTTTTCTTCGTAATATTATTCCTATTAAAGCTTAGAAAATATAATTTATTAATAGTATATTTTTTTAAGCCTTCTTTCTGAGACTCGTCACATCAGTTAGTTTGTGTGTGTCCTTCCCTAATAACTTTTGTATCACTATGGATCTTTTTGAAATATAGTATGCATATTTAAGGACTAGGGGCGATGTAACTATTATACTTAAAATACTTTCCAAATGGGTCTTGTCAAGAAATTAGCGCGGGAAAGCGACATAAAATCCCATTGAAAAACATTGAAATCTGAACAACGGATTTTTATTAATATTTCATTGTCATAAGTTAAGTTAAAGTTGCGATCAGGCCCAGAGGACCGCGCAATGCTGCTGGAGGGTAGGCTCCAGTGTTCAGAACCTACGGGACAAAGTTGAGGACGGGGGGGTCGGCCCGTCGCTCGCCCGCCTATAACTCCTGGGAAAGAAACCCGGTACCCATTCTATAGAGGGCTGGGTAGACCCTAGGGCCCGTTTGGAGGAGAAAGAAGCGTGGAAAAATTCCCGTTCTCCGCCGAGGCCGGGAATCGAACCCGTCACCTCCAACCCGCAGCCAAGCGCCCTTACCCACTCGGCTACCGGGCCCACCGTTGTCATAAGAAATGCAAATTAATTCTTTTGGCTAATCCGTTTGATTACGGGTTTGATACGATTAAAATTAATCCGATTTAGGAAACTTTCGTAAATATAACGAATTGAATTAATTTTTTAAGAAATGGAAAGTTTGTACTGTTTGTCTTCCAGTAGATATTAGAATTTGGTTATAAATTCAAACTTGTTTTTTTTTTGACATTTTTAAGATTAAAAAAATATATGAAATACCATTGAAAGAAAAGTGGGCTTTAAGTTCTTTCGAACTCTTTATTTGAAATCGTTTTCATTCATTTGTTCTCTTACGATCAATAATATTTGTTTACATATGTAAACAAACAAGTGTTTTTGAAAAAAAAAAATGGCGTTGAGAATGGAATTAGGTCAAGTGACTATTATTTAAGTTTTCGAAATTGTAGCTCAGTTGTGATTTTAATGATTGAATGAAAAATGAATTAATTGACTACGTATAACTAATTAGTATAAATATTTTGTCATTTCACGCTTCTACTTTTACAAAGAATCATTCACGAGTTTCGTTATGAAAGTGAAAGTTCTTCATTCTTCTTGACATTGTGGTAAAGGTATTATTTTTTTATGAAAGCGCACGAAATACAAGTGTTTGGTCATCGTTTTCAATTCCGTTAGGGTTATCATTCTGTCCGTATTTACCGCCAAAATTGTATGTCCCGTTTTATATGTCGATTGTCCTGTATAATAATGGTATTTGACAAAGATGTAAAAAAAAAAGAGTAAGATATAATTTATAAATCTTCAATTATACTAAATTTTTACTAAAAATTCTTAAAATAAATTATTTTAAATATTCATTTTTCAGAATAAATTATCGTCATTAAATTAAAAAAAAGAAACTGTTTGAATTTAATTTGTTAGAACGCGCTGAGTGTGACATTTTATAGATGGCGCCCTTTTTTTATTCAGTGAATGTGAGATGCCAACCCTACCGTTAGACGTCTTCTTCCCTAGCCCAAGTTGAATATCACTGGTTGACTTTGTATCAATTTTCCCTGCATCAAAGTTCGGTTTACGGGACAGAATCGTTGTTTTTAGCTCAAAGAACTTGTTTGTTAGTGGCTTGGAAATCTTAATTGCAAATGATTAGTACGAGAGGGCGCCACTTACGTATCATTACTCTATTGTTAGTAAACACTAAATTACCCATGCACTTTGGGAAAACGACCGATTGCATCACGGCTTTCTCAGGAGGCTCCACACCTTTACAAGTGGGTGTCGGTTGGGAATGCGACCTTAGCATCGATTGGAAACTGGAGTCTGGCAACATTCCAAGTGACAGTCGCTCTCCAAAAGAGAGAGAGAGAGAGAGAGTGCTTTTTCCTTCCAAAGAAGCTCTACAACGCCTGAATATAATCTTGTTTTTTACCACGGGGTAACGCCCCTCATCTGCTATGCTGAATAACGACGCAGGAAGTCCACAACGGAGGTGACCAGGAAATGTTGACATTTGGTCAAAGAACCGAGAACAACCGGTAGATATTAGTTACACCTACGTCTCGATTTGCGACCTTTTTAATATGTAGATGTCATTGAAATCAGAAGGCGAACATTTTGAAGTAACTTCAAGACGACATTCCTCATTAACAGTTGATACAAATTTTAAGCAAAAAAAAAAAAAGACAGTTAGTTTTTAAAAATTTTGCGCTATTAAATTTAGTAAAAATACTGTTATTAGGCCTTCTCTTTTGCTTTTTAGTAAGTAAAATATGTAACTTTTGCCAGTTTCCAAACTTTGCATCGCCAAGCAAGGGGAATAGTATGGAACATTTGTAATTCTTTCACTTTCAATTATTATTTTGTATTCGTAACTTTAGCAATACAAAAACAGAATTTTTTTCGTAATGTTTATAAGATTTAGTTACGGATTTTAGCAATAGATGGCGCCGTTACGTCCTGGAAACATCAATCTATAAGGAAATTACGTCATCAAAAGCTCTTTCATGAACTGAACTGTAGTAAACTGTAATGTTAAACTTTAATGTCTCAAAAATTAAAAGTAAAGCAATTGTGGACCTTTCGATAATAAAGATAGAAATAAGTTTATTAGGAAGTTCTTTGTTAAGTTGTTCTACTTCGAAACATTTATGTTTCTATCTTTATTTTAGCAAATGTTAGTCCTGTTATTAGCAGCATTTTAATTTCAATATTTACTGCTAACTCTTTATTTATTTGCTTCATTCTCTTTGCGTAGCTGTCTAAATTCGCTCATTCCTGTAATCTTTATCTGGGTCGTCGATAAATGACGTCCGCATCTGTGGGAATAGGAAGAGGGGAGGGTAATAAATTGCGAGGAAGGGGAGGGTACATTGCGAACACAGAGATACCGGTATCTAAATATCGAAGGGCAGAGAACTAGAATTGCGAGTAAACGCTTTATTTATTTTATTACTTGACTATTTTTTTTTTTAGACATTATAATTTTTTGTTAACGTTATTATAATTTAATTATATAACTTTTAAATAACTTTTTGTGGGGGAAATTAAGAAAATCACCAACAAAGTTGAATGTCAATTCAGAAATCAAAATGTAGAAGTTGTAGTGATTTTTTTCCAATAGATGGCGTTAGTGTCCATTTCAAAATATTAAACTACCGGTAAATACTTTTTGAAATGATTTTTTCCCCCCTTATGTAATACAGTTCGTTACAAATTTGATTTAATTTTATGTTAATAAAAAAAAAATATATCGTAATTTTAATTTTGTCTTCATAAAAAAATAACCCCAAAACTTATTACTTCGCGTTTGCAGACTTCTCCTCCCACGCGCCGATTTTTAATATAAAGTATTTCTATTGGATAATTGGTTTTAGTTATTGCGAACCGTTGTTTACGGATGCACTCAAGGGATCATAATTCCCCCCCCCCCCCTTGCATCTCGACCCCTTTTTACGTCCCGTTCAAATCCCTTTTTCTTTATTATTATTTTAAAGTTGATGTGATGATTGTAATACATCACATGAAAGACCTAAATGTTATATTGCGTATTTGTTTTTGAATAACATTTCTTTTTTTTTTACCTAATTTGTAAAACAAATAAAGAGAATAATTTGATTCAGATCTAGACGTTTCTCAATGAATATTCGAATCATTATTACTAAAGTTTCAGTTCGGTATCCTCAAATGAAATTGTGCAGCACAGAGGACAGCGGTTTCTACGATCGCCAGCAGTGGTTGTTGGAATGACAGTCCGACGCTCGTCCGCCTTAATTCAATACCAGTGTCAGAGGAGTTACCTAAAAAATAAAATTCTAACTCTTCTCCAACAATATTGGCCCAACATTTATTGTTTTTCATTGAAATTCACACAGACATTCTGTTATAGATTTCTAACACATGTCATTCTACAATAAATTTAAATTATTTTGCATTTTTTGCAACTTAAATTTGTTTTTTTGTTCGTTTCTTTCTTTTTTTTTTTTGAAAAATTCATTAGAAAAAGACAAACTGTTATTATTTAACTTGAAGTGGTATTTTATGAATGAATACAATGAAAAAATTTATTGTATATTTTTTTAAATTAAAAAAAAAACATTAAAAAGACACTATACAATAAAAATCATGGAAAAATTGACTGATTTTGTTTCTTTTTTTTTAATAAATTTAATAAGTAAGAAATTTTGGAACTTAGATATCGTTAGAATTTATTAAAAAACATAAACTTCATTATATATCTATTTTAAAAATTTGGAATTAGTTAGTTCTATCTGTAAATAATTTAAGCTGTCTTCCTGCTTTTATAATTGCAAATAACGCCATCTAGCGGACAACAGCATAACAATAAGTAAAAATTAAAAAGAAAAAAAAAAGTTTATATTTAGTCCGTTTTAATTTCTTCAGATCATATTTATAGACGTTTTCTATCTAGATAAGATCACTATAAAAATGATTGTTTTATTTCACAATTATTACGTCACCTAAAAGGAAAAACAATGTATAGTGTCGTTGTTGGCAATATATCTTGGGCTAATACTTGTCTCATGAAGTTTCGACGTACTATAATATCTTGATCATCTTTCCCAAGTGAGACATATGAGTGCATTCTAAATTAGCATTTAGAAGGCGACTAAATTCCCCTAGATAAAAAGCAGTTTTCTATGGCAGTCTTAAATAATAAGTATTAATCCTTTTCAATAGATTAAACTGGAAGGGGGAAGGAATTAAAATAAATCAAAAGAGGATTTCCCATCTAAGATATGCAGATGACATAGTAATTATATCAAGAGATCCCCAGCAGCTGGAGAAAATGTTAATAGATATAAACCAAGAAAGCAAAATCATAGGATTAAAAATTAATAAAGAAAAAACCAAATTAATGTTCAACAAATTTGTGAAACCAAGGAATATTCAGTTGGAAAATCAAGATATCGAAATTGTAGAAACATTTAACTACCTAGGACAAATATAACAGATTAATGGGGGGATGGAAAAGGAAATCAAAAGAAGAATTCAACTTTCATGGATGGCTTTCAAGAAAATGGGGTATATTTTTAAAGCAGACATACCTATAAGTCTAAAAAGACAAGCCTACAACCAGTGTGTCCTACCTGTATTAACATATGCCGGAGAAACATGGACAACGACTAAAAGTCAAGAAAATAAGATTAGGGTTTCTCAGAGACGTATGGAAAGAAACATGTTAAATATAACATTGAGAGATATGAAGAAAAACACATGGATCAGACAACAGACCAAGATACAGGACGCAGTTATATGTCTAAAGAAGTCAAAGTGGAGGTGGGCAGGACACCTGGCCAGAAAGACTAGGGAAAACTGGACGAGCCTGACCACGTTTTGGAAACCCTCTACAGGTCAAAGGAAGAGAGGAAGACCAAAGGGCAGATGGAAGGATGAGATGGAGAAGTTTGCGGGGAAGAGATGGAGAAGTGAAGCTGATGACCGTAAACGATGGAGATGTATGGGGGAGGCCTTCGTCCAGCAGTGGACTGATAAAGGCTGAATGATGAATGATGAATCCTTTTCAAACTAATCCATTAATTCGCGCGCAGTTTTAAATGATTAAAATTAATCGGATTTAGGCAATTTCAAGTAAATGATATTGATTTAATTAATTATTTCAGGAGATGACAAAAAATTTGTAATGTTTTTCAGCAGATATTAGAATTGAAAATAATATAAGCTTTTCATTTATCCCGTATTCACGAATAAAAAACAATTAAGTCTTATTTAGGCTTAAGGACTTAAGGTTCTTTCAGCAACTTCTTTATTTCCCTTTGTTTTATCCATTATTACTACACCTTCGATATTAAAATGAAATTCCTACTGTTATTAAACAAATGTAATCCTGCTCGATAATTACTACAGAAGAAGCCATAGAGATCTAATTAATAGTATCTGCTCTGAAGATGCTAATTTCTGTATTAAGAGGGTTACGCTAGGCTTAGGTTGCCTAAGTCCTTGATAGGTCAGCCATTATCAATTAATAATGGAGTGCATCTCATTCGTTAATGGACGACTTACTGTGGGCAATCCGATAGCACAAGGATTACAGCGCAAATTATAAAGAAATGGATCAAGAATTTGTAATTACATAATAAACAGAGCAATGGATAATCAGAAAGTAATCCTACATTGGGGAAATAGTAAGGTTTTAAATTTAGAATTAAAATCAATGCTACGAAAATAGTTTTATTAGCAAGTGCTAGCTTTATTGATATATTCTGATTTTTAATAACGCTGACTTAAAAAAAAGACAATAACAAAATTTCTTTTTGCAAATGAAATTCTCTCATGAGATAATGCAGGAATTTGCTTAGTGTTATATGACAATATTATGATTTTTAATCGCTTTGATATAAAGTTTCAAATCGAAGTTGAAAGCAATAAGATTCAAGTTTATTGGTAAATATTTTTCATCTATCTCAAAAAAAAAAATCACTTCTAGATTTTAATTTTAGTTATATTAATTATAAGCCTATTGTTCGTCAAAGTCGTTCTTGCAAAGCGGAGGCACTGACGATGCAAAAAGCGCCATAGCAGAATCAATTAAATACGAAACTGCAACTGATGCATAATAATAATATCAATAACACTTTTCAACCCAGACATTTCTCATTAGTAATTTTGTGAGTGCATACAAGAATTGATAAGACGGATTCTCAATAATCACACATTGTTTCTTTTCGTTTCTTTGTCTTTGATACTCCACCACGTTTTCGTTTTAACAATAACTTAAAATCTATTTTAATGGCTGCATTTCAAGTGCAATTTTGTTGATCTCAGTTAGGAAGTGGAAAATCATAATCCCAGCGCTGTTGATTATAGCGCCTTATCAAGATTAACATTGGTTCTCTGCCTCTCCCATTGTTTCCTTTTTTGCTGGATTAATGATAGTCATTTATTACGAATCTCATCCAAGTCTACCCTTCAATTTCTTTTCAATTTGTCCGACCTTGAGGAATCTATATTTACTCGCGTTTTAACTATAAAAGATGTGTCGTATTTGGTTGAGCTAATTGAGGATTTATAATACTTAATGTCTATACTCAAATCATTTAGTCTAATATATGGAACAAATATACTTCATGGGAAATGAATTCTATATTTCGTTTCACTTTCCTTTCTCTGACAAGCTACTTAAATGACATATCCTTTCGCCTCATCACATTTCTTGATCTGGAGAAAAATAACTTCCAAATACCATTATTTAAATAAAAACGAAAAGAATTGATATTCATCCATTGTAAAAATGCAAACTAAATATTGAGGACGCTACAATAAATAGATGACAGTTCTGTTATAAGTTTTAAATTAGAACTATTTTATTCGCATCTTTATACAAAGTAATTAATTCCTGCAAATTCTTCCGCGAACAAAGTATAGAATTAAATCCTCTTTAGAACAATTTAATTCTATGCTAGAATTAAGTAATATAGTCGGTTAACAGAACATAAACTATTATAAAAAAGAGGAGAAATCTTTATATCAGAAATAACTGAACATAATAAATAAGAAAAAGTTATTCATAAAATTAGATTTTGAAAATAGCAAGAAAAAAAAATGATTAAATAAAAGGAAAATTTTAGAATCAATATTACGATATTTGGCAATTGTCCAAATACTCCTCTCTGCAAATATTGCTAATCTTAGTTTATTACTATTATTATTATTATTATTAAATAGTATTCAAACTATCACTGTAGGGTTTCCATTCACTTTCAACTATAATTAACATTGACGCTCTTCATTTTCTTTTCTTAGAGGGGGAAACAAATTGTGCTCAATTTCATCGACAATGTGCATAGTTTATGAGACACATTATAAGAAAGTTCTATAGTTGTTGGGTCATCGTGTCTATTTTAAAATTACGGGTGTGGCAGTAATTTCTCCCCTTCTTCATCTGTTACTACTGTATTAAATTGACATTGAACATTGGAAAAGATTCCTGATATAAACATCTCATTGGAATTAAAATGGACTTAAAAAACATTTATGTTATAGGGCCTTTAAATTTTTAGCGACATATTTGGGAGCTCTTATGATAGCGATCAAAATCAGTAGCTATTGCGTTTGTCCTGTCCTTCCATCCGTCCGTGTCTGTCCACCCCTAAGCTCCCGAACGAAAGGTCGGATCGACCAACGGAGTTCATCTTCGTGTTCAGAGGCCCAAACAACGTAGGAATAGGTTATTTTCAGGGGTCACCCCCCCCCCCCCTTGTTCGAAATATTTGGCATTGTTTTCATTGGAGTTCCTCTATTAGCTTTTTGTTAGAAATGCAACCATCTCATTTCTTTTGTCAACTATAGCTTGATGGTTAAGGTTTCGAACTCATATACTAAAGGCTGTCAAATCCACCCGTATATCTTCCATTTCTTTTTTTTCAATTCCGCGTGAATTTTTTTTTCTTATTATTTTCCTAACTTATTTTTTATTTTTTTATATTTTTCCTTTGACGCTATTGCTTCCTTTTTTTTATTATTATGGGGTCGCCCTTAAATTTATGCTTTAGCACAAAACATTATAATTCACTTGTTTAGATTTTACGTTGTTCAAAATGGAATCAAAGAAAGTGATTTCAAATCAAAATTAAAAAAAAAAAAATTAAGATGTAGTTTATATTTACAGTTATTTAAGATTAGAAGTAAGTTATCATCGATTGACTTAATTATTTATCTATATCTTCAGTTTATCTGTTTTTCATTTTTTACATTAATATTTATTTATAATTTTAAAACAATTTTTAAATAATGAAGCTTTTTAGATAATTAAGCAAACTTATTTTTCACAAAAACTGGTAGATATTTCTATTTAAATGCTTACTTTATTCCAAACAAATATTAACTCTCCAGAAATGACCAATATTTCGTCAATCTAACTGATAGACTTTTTTTAGGTCTCAAACGTAAAGAAACTAAAAATACAAAATAAATAAGAGAGGATAAAGAAAAGAATCTTTATCCTCTCTTATTTATTTTATATTTTTAGTTTCTTTACGTTTGAGACCTAGAAAAAGTCTATCAGTTAGATTGACGAAATATTGGTCATTTCTGGAGAGTTTATATTTGTTTGGAATAAAGTAAGCATTTAAACTTATTTCTCTATTTCCTTTTTTTATTTTAAAAAAGGAAATAGAGATTTCCTTTTTTAAAAGCAGGATATTTGTTTTTATTATAAATTCGTTAGAGTTATTTTAAAAGTGCCTATTGTTATTTATATTTTTAATATTTCTATTGCAATGATGATAACAGCTTCCGTTCTGTTGATTAATCGTTAAATCAAAGATTAACCAGATAAGAATACAGTTGATATGGAAATGGAAATTTATTTCATTTGAATAATGCAGTATATTATTAATAACACTGAGCTTAGATTAAACGAAGATTATTTAAACATTAATGAATGGAGATCTTGTGTTCACAAGTGATGAAATGCGACATGACCTGTTTCGCACTTTTTTGGTCCTCTCGTCTATGACTAGACATGTCTGAACACGCAGATTTTGGAGGTGATACTAATTTTTCTGATCTTAAATTTCCATTACGATTATTTATTAAAACTAGGTGTACGTTCAACTGTCATTACATAATGGGGACTGAGCACATGGCATTGGGGACCCATTCTGGGAGAAACATTAAGACGAAAAAGTTGTATTTTTGCATATTTTTGAGGTTCCGACTGCCGTAGGCCACATTGCACCCGATGTCGAAAGTTTCTGATTGGTTCACTCAAAAGCCACTCTACAAAAATTCCAGTATTTCTTCCCATGATGCATCAGTTGTATTGGATCATTCAGATCACTGATAAATGGTGAAATTTCAACAAATTCGGATTTAATATGTGATAACCACTTCCGAATTGTACTGTCCTAAACTGCAGTTGCTTACTATAGAAGTCTTTGTTCCGTCAAACCTCGAACCCGTCGCTCGCCTGCTGCTACGCCAGTCGAAACTGTGCAGGTGTCTGTATCGGATTACTTAAGGTTGTTTGTTTTTGCTGTAATATGAAAAATGGTTCTAACTTGTAAGGTTGGTGATCAACTTACTAATGTATTGAGATTATTGAGGTCATGGTACGACGAAAAGTGCTCCATTAAGTGGGTTGATCTGGAAGACGAGTCATTCGCATGTTTTCTTGATCTTATTGCTTTGATCATTTTATTAAAAGTCATCATATTATCCTTAGGACACTTCCACAATTTTCGCTTTCTAAAGAAAACTGACCATCGGTAATGTAGTCAGTGACGTCATACTGTCCTAAGTAAAATTTGCATTGCAGATGCGATTGTTCAAGCTTCAGCATGTCCCCTGTGCTCAGAGACCTCTAGTGGACAACTGCAGAGGTTACATAAAAACGACTACTGTATGACCAGAGAATTCCTAGATCAGAAAATGACCATCTTCTGAATTTTGGTGCATATTTGTTTGTTCGAAGCCAAAGATGTTCCTTGCTAGTCTTTTTAGAGTTTCTTGAACATATAAAGGTCGAAAAATAAAGGTTTTTAACTGAAAGATTTACAGAAACTGACTTCTATTTGGCAACACTACCCAACCCTTAAATGAAGCACATGATATTTATTTATTTATTTATTTATTTATTTATCTAGCCATTTTAGATCTTCCAAGTTTTTTGCAGCAGGAAACACTCACTTTCTAGTTTCACTTGATACACTGATAAAACATAACAAGTTCACAATCTCAATGTATACTGAAGCTATTGATCTACATCGAGATAAAGGATTAAAGGTTCTTTATTCATTCCGGATAGACGGAATGCCGGATACCCCAACTTCTACTATATGCTAACAGAACTTTGATATGCTGTGAACCACATTAATTACAAATAAAAATTAGGGTTAAAACAATTTTTTTGTTTGTTGTTGTTTGTGGTTTGAGCGGGAAAACCCTTGTGTGAAACCAAGTTCAAGTTATAATTTCACTAAAATTCATAAATAAATTAAAGCGTTTCGCTTTGTGCGTATGTAAATTCAAGAAAAACCTAACGTTTCTTTAAGGAAATAAAGATGGTCGGATTTTTGTCAACACCCATGGTTGACTCTTACCTTAACTAAATATCTTTAACGAACCCATTACACTTTTATCGTTGTGAAAATCTAAGGTGACTATTGTAAGGCTTATTACGTTTTAATTAAGATGCTCATCTTTGCGATTACTCTAAAAGAATATTCAATTGACTTTAAAGGTATTGATACTATTCACATTCTATTCAGAGGTCAACGAGATAAAAAAGAAAATAAATTAAATACAGCTTTAACTCTGATTCACAGCACATTATGCGAACGTTAACTCTGTCATCAGTTAATTTATTTCAAAGAAATTTTATTAACGTATAGGCCTGTTCCGTAAGCAAACGTTTACATCTGTTTACTATGTAATAACCTTTCTAAACACGCTGTAGTCCTATCAAGTGTTTTCAACTGTTAGTTTTTTCATCTTTCATTAATTCTTTGCCTAGAATATCTTGAAACTAGATATGCAAATTTAAGGCCAAGAATTTAAAAAAAAAATCTGCTTTGATTCTTGTAGAAAAAAATTATGAAAAATAATAAAAAATAAAATAAATAAATAAAATAAAAAAAATAGCGCTACAAGGGATAAAAATGTCCGTAAAAGAACATTTAGAAACAATGATTCATAATAAATCCTTTTAGCTAATCTGCTAATTTGCACACGCTTTGAATGATTAACTAATGCTGGCCGAACACGTGTCAATATTCTTCAGTATTGACGGTCGATATTGATGAAAATTGATATTGACGGTTGATATCACGCGCGAACACACGCGTGTTTCTAATCGAGTATTGACCTGATTATTGATGCTTACGGCGCCGTCCTTCACGAGAGAGAGCGTCTTTGCATACAGTTTATTTACCTTATAAACACACCACACGAGCTGAGCAGAGCTGCACTGGGGACAATATTCCCAGCGATTGTACGACATCGGTTTTATACAATTTATTTGCGAATAAAATGGGAGCTATCGAGTGTGCTTACTTGCGCTTAAGCCTAATTTGTTACGAACGTACAGAATCGCTCTAGTATTAAACGCCTTTACCTCTATAGAAATCAATGAGAAGTCTTTCATGATCAATTGACCAAATGTTGTTGTTTGGAATTTCTTTTTTTGGCCGACCCATTTTGCTGATTTTACGCCTTCTTTCTCAAACAAAATGGTCGGCGTGCGTTTCCTATCTTCAAAGAGGCACCATGCACGTCACCATTGTCACGTGATTTCATCCGTTCATGTGATTCGCTCGCGCACCATCAATACTTCTCGTCAACTGAAGTTGATCCTTTTTTGGTATCAATATCAATTTTCTTGAAATGGTCAATATTGGTCAATATTGATCATTTTTATTGATGGAAACGGTTGATATCAATAAAATTGACCATCAATACTGAAGAATATTGACACGTGTTCGGCCAGCATTAGTCAGAATATACGTAATGAGGACTTAATTAATAATTTTCAGAAAATGTATTTTTAAATTATAATATCTGCTGAATATAAACAGTAATTTTAACTCGTATATAAAATCTTCTTATAACTTTCTATCGAATAATTCATATTTTTTATGGATTATGGAACCTTGATGAAGTTCTTGAGTGACAAGAACGAAATATTGGTGATAAAGATGGTTTTGTGTTTATATTTATAGGAGATATGAATTGTTCGATGGAAAGTAATTTAAGTGTTTATATTCACAGATATTATAATTTAAAAACAAACATAGAATTTTCTTTGTGATTTCACGACTTTAATAGAAATAAATAAACGAAAATAAAAAGGAAAGAATTAAAAAAATAAAGATACCGGTAATTGAAGAATAAGATTTAAAGAAAGTAGGTTTTAATTTCTATCAAGAACTTCTTGTTCTTAACTGCTCGGTAATCACTGCTATCAATTACCATCATAAGCTGCTCTGAAAATGATAGTATCTTTCAAAAAAAAAAAAAGGTTTTGATGGTCAGGCAATAGTCAGATGATGAGCTAGCTGGTGACATCCTGACTTATCATCTGACTGTTGCCTGCTCATCATTGGCCGTGTTTGCTGTATTTAAACCGCCTGTGTTCTTGTGAATTTTACTTATAAATATCCAGTTAATCTGGAAGAAATAAATCGTTTTTAATGTGTTTAAATATTTTTTATCTCCTTATTTTGTGTGTTGGTTTTATTATTTCATTTATATAATTACAAACACGTAAAATTTATTCTAAAAAAAGCTTTTGAATGCAACTTTAAGTCATTAAACCTCTGATCAAGTCAATTTCATCTCCCTATTAATTTTGATCCAGTATGGACCCATGTACGTGAGAATGATCAAGAACAAAGAGCACGTGACTCTTGAAATCGCAGAATCACGCTAAACAGACCTGTTTTACATAACAAGCTTTGTAAGTTTACTAATAAATTTAAATTATCTAATTTTATTACAATGGATTTTGGATCTTGTCATGGGTATGCCAACTATGTCTTATTTTTTTTTTGACAAGGTTTAATCGTAAAGTTTATAAAAAATATTAGCAACAGATTTGAATTCTGAAAATTGATTTTTTTAATATCGTAATGTCATTGTTTTTATTTTAATCTATTTTTAGAGCATTTTAAAAGAATTATCGAATCAATGGTCGACAATTTTTGGTATCATAAATTTAGCTCCAAATGAAAAAAATAATCTACAACGAAGCTCAAAACTCAATTGTATGGAGGAGAAATGAAGAGGAAGAAAAAGATGCGGAAAGTGAAGATGTAGGAAAATTACAGTGATTTTATCTCCTTATCTCATTAACATAATTCGGTCTTCATTTATGTTGGCATAAAGAAAAAAAAGCTTTTTGCTGCTGAACTTTCCGCAAATCGAATTTGCAGAAAATAAAACGCAGATTTAGATTGGAATATATATAATATATATTTGTTTTAATTCGTATTTTTGTATATATATATATACAAAGATCCTTACCCAAACAGTTGTTTGATTATATATTGTTTATGATCCAAAGAAAAAAATTAATTAATTTTAATTTCGATTTAATTAATCGTTAATCAATAATGAAAAATGTTTTTCAGTCCAAGAACTAATTATTTACTATTTTCTTCTATATAAAACGGTATGAAATAAAAAAAATACTAATTAATTTACAATTCTGCTTTTATTTTAATCTTTTTTGATTTCATTTAAAAAAGACAGTTTTCTTTTACTGTTTTTCCACCATTTCATTTTCACTTGTTGATTGTTTTTTTGTTTGGTTGGGTGGTTGGAAATGGTAACGACTAGTTTTTTTTTTGGTTAGATGTAAGTTCGCAGGATTTTTCCAAAATAGTTCAGTTACATGGCTGTGCATTTTTTTTATTGATTTATTTATTTATTTTATTATTATCATTACTTTACTGTCTGACGATTTCAAAAATATGAATATAAAAGATATATTTATACTTTCATTGAGTAAGATTAACACTTTTAGACATTCTTACCTATTTTTTATCTAATTGCATTTTTATCTAATCAATAAATTTATAATATAACTTATTTTTTTAATTTATTGATTAGATACAATGCAAATTTCTTAGATACTTTATTTAAAAACTTATTTCGGGTTTATACGATCCGAAATCCGGTCTTTAACTCCAATACTTCCTTTTACAATTCGCACTTTCTCTTTAAAAAGCGGTGAGTTTTATATTTCCCTCTGTACTTTGTCGTATTACATGACTATGAGGATCCGATGACCCAATGGGAAAATCACTACCATGTTTCTCGCTTACAGTCTACTCATCCGACGATTATTCCTGATGTCTTCCAACCAAGGGGAAATGTCTGACGAAGACTCGACAGTGTCTCCTTATCTGGAGGGAACTTTTTTCCACGATCCCGATATGGGTGTTTACAGGTTGTACCTGTCGAGAAGGATTCATCTACATAATACGCTTTTTGGCCTTGCATGTAAGTATAGCAAATTTGTCTTAAGAGTTTAATGGCTCCTGCCTAAATAGGGTCCCTAATTAAAAACCAAAACAAAAACACTTCATCTTTTTAAAGTTATGTTACCACCTTACAATTGCCTTAAACCCTCGTAAAATGTATCGTTATTTACGAAAACTTCACTTTCACTTTTGGCAAACTTTGATTTAAGTTTTTAAGACTATTTATAGAGAAATTCCGATCTTAAAGATTAAAAATATTTTCAAAAATTAAAAATAAAAATATTTAAAAAATATTTAGACTTCGTATATCATTGAATTTCTATTTATTTCCTAAATTATTCACAAAAACCTATTATTTCTGCTTTTTTCATTTACGTTTTGTTTTGTTTATTTCTACTTTCGCACATTGTAATTTTATTAGAAATAGTTTAAAAAATATAAAAAATACATTAAAAAAAAAAACTATTTCTAATAAATTTAATCGTATTTATTCATAGATTGCTTGATGAAAGGTAAATATAATAGCTATTTCACGCCTTTATTATATTTTTTATTTTTTGCCATTTTCTCATAATGCATGTAACGAATGATAAATGGAATGTTTCATCATTATTATTATTCAACTTTTTTTTTGATCCGAAGCATTACTTATCAAATTAAGAAAGTTAGTCATTTTCTTAATTACAATCTGTAAAATTCATGCATTATTCTGTTATCTAACTGTCCTCACCTCGGGAAAAACTAAAATAAGATGCTGATGTTACATGATAAATACTAAGCTATTCATGTAACGAGATCTATTCCCTCGGGGTAATTCTTCAGTGGCCATCAAGGTCTCCTCGGAGCAGCCTTGAATTCTTACGTAGGCAGGATGAACTTCCCGCACATGAATCCAACTGTTGATGGAGAAGCGATAATATTGTTTCGTTTCGTTGTCTTGGCGTTTCTGGTTTTCAAAAAAACATTAGGCTGTATGGCACGGAAGTCGGCAGTAAACATGGGAGGATATGCGATCCGGAGCAGCCCGACTGCAAAAGAATAAATTTCATGGTTAGGTCCTTGGAAACCCTTCGCCTCGGGCCAATTGCTGAAACCCGAGAATTAATAGAGGCTACCTTATGCACTTTTTCCTCATCTTTCCAAATTTGGTTGTTAGAATTGTACCCAATTTATTCGTGTTTCTTTGTTCACACCCTTCTCATGAATAACCATACATTATCTAATAATGAAATAAAAAGGAAAAACAAATTCATAAGTCACGGTTGTCCTTCTTAAAGAATAGAGAACTCCCGCCAGGAAAGAGTTGCATTCACTTTAAGTGAAAACTCGGGATTGGACAATTAAAGTTTTCCTGAAAGAATTTAAAGCCTCCTTAAAATTTCTTTCTTTTTTTTCTTTGTTTCTTTTAAAGTCTAAAAAACAACATAAACGAAAAACCATCATTTTTAAATATTTTAAAAACCATTGAACACAAACAGTAGAAATTTTCCATTTTTTGAAAGGAAAACTTAAATAAAATCGCTATATTTATTTAAATTTGGTTAAAAGCCGATTGAATTTAATCATATCAGATCGCGCGCAAATTTGTTTACGAAATACACGGATTAATACTCATTGTTTCATTCGTGATCAAACAGCTCAAATATAAGTAATTCTTCATTTATTATTCGAAGGCATTTAGCTTAATTTACTTTGTTCTTATAATTAAAAATAGAAGAGAAAACCATAAGAGACCTGAAGAAACATGTCAATGGCGTGAGAAACCGATAGTGTTAATGATATTTATTTGTGTTATTATGTGTGTAAGCTTTTTCTATCCAACAAGAAACCTATAAACTTTGTTATAAACATTAGCACGTATTGCATTTCATGTAGTTTTCGAATGTCGATGCTTATAGTGTTGTAGCGCCTCATAAACCAAAAATCTATATTTATTTTCTGTTTCGAATTAATGGCGCTGCGATTAACGAATTACTAAAAACTATTTAATTGATAATTGCTCAGTTTTAGTAAATAAACTTTGATTTTTCAAAATCCTCAAATCATCTGAAAGTTTCGTAATTGTTTATGAATAACAGTTCGTTACTTATATTTTCATACTGAATTTATTTAGTAATCTCAAATTAATAGTTAAAATAAATATACAGTTAAGAGAATTATTTTTTCAAGGTTAAATAATAAAGGAAATAAGAAGTTCAAAAGAACTGAAAGCCTACTTGCCGTATAATGCTATTTCTTAAACTTTCTTATTTTTTATTTTTGCGTATTTTAAGTCGTGAAAATAACAAAAACGAAAAACTTTTATTTAATATTTATATTCCAATTATAATATCTACTGAGTATTAAAAAGAACAAATTTTCCAATTTAAAAAATATAAAAATGAATTAAATACGCATTACCTATTTGAATAGTCTAAATCGGATACATTTTTTAATCGTATCAAACAACGTAGAATGGATTAAGGAATTAACAATGATTTTATAAAAGAATGAGATATCAGAGATCGGAGAGAAGTCCATTGTTTACATTCCAATGCTTTTCTATGGGGATTTTTGTCGTGTTCTTTTACTAATTTCTCGTCATGGGCCCATTTGGAAAAGATATCAAATATCGTTCCTAATCTTATTTTCAAAAAGACCTCTTCATTGGTTCAAATGTTATTAGGGCAAAAAAAAACCACAAAAAAAAAAACAAAAAAAAAAAACCCAACCTACAAACAGACTGACTGATCTGATGAGCCTACTGGAAACAAAAAAATAATTAAAAAAAAAGAATAGAAATACCCATAAATACATAGTGTTTCTTTTATGTAATGATCCTTACATATAGTCTGTCTTAATCACTGTGCGACCATTCTCTTATAATAGGATATTAGCATAATGTCAGTTATTCTATTCTGGTAATAAATACGGTGCTAATCATTATTAAGTATAATAATAAACTTCCTATTTATTCATTAGACGAACGACTATTATTATCTATTATAAAGAAATTAATAGACTATTGTCAGGGTATGAGTCACTCGTGTCTCGGATATTTCCTAACTGTGAACTGTAGTGAGGAAAATGCTCCTTATTACAGTGGCTAATTAAACAATGCTTATAATTTCACCGTATTTTTACAGATCCAAATTAAGGTCGAAAATTTTATTAACAAGTGAATATAATTTTGTGCTAAAGCATAAATTTAAGGGCGACCCACAATAACAAAATTTTAAAATAATAAAAAAAAAGTATATTTACGAAAAGAAAAATAGAAAAAATAAATAAAAAGAACGTTGTAAAAAGAACGAAATAAAAAGAACAGGAAAAAAAAAATCCGCGCACATTGAGAAGAAAAGATTAAGAGAAGAAAAACAAAAAATACACGGATTCGAACCGACAACATTCAGCATATGAGTTCGAGAACTTACCGAGCACGGTATAACTGATAACTGAAATGGAATGGTTTCATTTCTGCCATTTAAGCTAAAAGCGAAAATCCAATGACGACAATGTCAAATATCTCGAACAGGGGTGGGGAGGGAGGCTCTAAAAATACCCTATTCCTATGTTGTTTGGGCCTATGGACACGATGATCCGACCTTCCGTTCGCGAGTTGTTAAGATTATATATATATATATATATATATAACAAATTTACTCTTTTAAAAAATAGTTACACAGTGTAAACGTTCACCCAAACAAACACAAAAAATCACGTTTAATCACTGGCATTTTCTTAGGCAAGACGGGCCTCAACCAGGGGCCTAAGTGTTGCTAAGGTATTGACGTAAAATGTTCGCAGTGCCAATGATGGCTGTCTTTTGTAATTCAGCTGTTGTTATTGCTGGTGCTCCAAGTCTGGTGTAATAGTCCATAAATTTAAGTGATAGTGTTCCTAGTGCACCAATGATGATTGGCAACACTGTAGTTGTTTTATTCCATATTCGTGTAATTTCAAGTGCCAGAGCCCTGTATTTGTTGATTTTTTCCAGTTCTTTTTCCTGGACTCTACAGTCCCCAGGGATGGCAATGTCAATTAGGGTCACATTTTGTTGTTCAATTAATGTAATATCAGGCGTATTAGCTGTTACATGCTGGTCTGTTTGAATCCTTTTTTGATATCCCCTCACAGAGGGATCGGACATGAAGTATATATATATATATGGGCGGGGGGGGGGGGGAGCGGTTGGCCCCTGAAAATACCCTATTCCTACAGTGTTTTGGCCTCTGAAGTACTATGGTGAAATCCATTTGTCGATCCGACCGTCCATCCGGGAGTTGTTAGGGTAAACAGACACGGACGGACGGACAAGACAAACGCAATAGCAACCGATTGGGTCATAATAGCCACCATGGGTCACTAAGAAGTTATTTATTTTATTTGATATGTTTTGTAAGATGTCGTTATTTATAATGCTATTCCTGAACTCTGCTATATCCAGAGTTTAACTGACATATAACATATCAATTTATATTTAAAATATGTATTTTTAATTACATTTTTAATATAATTTTTAGTTAAATTTTAATAGATATTTTTATATATAAAAAATTAAGAGCAATTAACACGCTTTTTTTCGGTTATAGATAATTTTTTGTAGGTAATCTATAATCTACATTTGTTTTTTTATTTATGGAGACTTATGCTATTTTATTTATTTAGGAATAGTTTGAATTCCAAAATTAAATTGATCATCATTTTTTTTTCCGTAATTTATTTAGTAAAACTACATTTCGGTGCTGGTAGACCAAGTCTAATTACCCTAAGAACAGGTTATGTTATTATTAATGTTGTTACAGGTATAAAGATAAAAAAAAAAAAATAAACAAAAATTATGGGTCATTAGATAAAAAATATGAGATTATGTACACTAGCAAAAGATGTCACAAGAATGCGAAGAAAAATAAACATCAAAGAGATAGAACTTAAAGTTGAAGAAAATAAGGCTAGGAGTAAGTTAGACTTTAAAAAAGTAAAGTTTATAGACTTAAATGGGACTAAAAGAGACTTAATAAAACAAGATCTAGTTGGAGTGCCGACTTACGCAAGATTAGAGCACAGAAAAAAATTGATAAAATAATTAAAAAAAAATAAGTGTACTTTTCTTAAAATGTTATTTATTTATTTATTTATTTGTGAAATGATAAAACGAAAAATGTGCATTTATTTTCAAATTCTGATGTTTACTGAATTTGATTTACAGTATAAATTTTCCATTTTTTAAAATTTTTTAGAAACTAAATTAGCTTTATTTACTTAAATTTGTTATTTTTAAACGTATCAAACCATGCTCAGTGGCTTAGCTAACATTTAGCTTGTAACATTTAATATTCATTGTTTAACACAATCAGAGATTAACTGAGATAGGATAGAAATGCATTGTTTAGATTGCAGTGTTTTGTCTGTAGGAATTCTTGTAATCTTCTAATTACTCGAGACAATATTTGGAAAGATATTTAATATAAGGTACATTAGACTTCATTTCAAAAAATACTCTTTTTTATTAGCATTATTAATCATCTTGCTTCTTCAAGCCTTCTTTTTGAATTATATCAACAACAATAATCTTATATAATTAGCCTACTAAAATTGCACTTACTTTGGATTAATATCATTTAAAAAACGACGTTTCGGAGTCCCATTTTCTCCCGGACCCCCTTATCAAGTTTTTAAAAATTCAATTTAAAATTATTCACCCTTACATAAGGAACATGCTCCCTGTCGGGTTTCGTCAGTTAAAAGTTTAACGTGATTCTTTTTCCAGTCACTAATCGTTGCCTTTCGACACCATATTCGAGTGAAAATTTAATAGCACTTAAAAGTTTTTCTTTTAAAGTACACAAAGAACGACTTCGTTTACTTGCCATGTTTAATGTTTAACAGCGGAAATGCAATAACCCGGTAGTAATTCTTCGATCGCGGGGGGGGGGGGTAGGGATAGGGTGGGGTGATGAGTCGTCGAAGGTCACTGCCCTTCCCTTCCGACTTTCACTGAATCTGTTCCCACGAGCCGATCAACGCTGTATAGAGCCGACACTATCAGATGTCACCGCACTTAATTTACGCCTTAACAAGTCAATACGTTCATTTTATTCATGAAATCCGCCTATTCCGAATTCCCGCTAAATCGAACAGTGTTCGGTCCCAATTAGTTCGGAATAGCGGGGTTCTACTGTATTAAATATTATGAAGAAATGAAGAAGAATATTGAAAAAGATTTCAAATATAAAAGTTAACTCGTCCCCAGTCCTCGAAAATAGATACCAAGTTTCAAAAAGATTCATCGAGCGGATCTAGAAGTTATTAGAGGAGAGCCACACACACAGACTGCCTGATCATAAGAGCCTCATTTTCCCGTATTGGGAAGTAGGCTAAAAAAACAGTTATTCATTCCAAAAAGATCTGTTCATTCACTATAAGTACAGGTCCTAGTTTTACCAAAATACCAAAATCTTCTTTCTAGCAATCTATATCTTAATATATAAAAATGAATGTTTCTTTGTTTGTTTGTCCCGTATGCTTTCCTATACCATTCATCAGATTGCGATGAAACTTTGGTGAGTTGTTGTGCACACGCCTGCGAAGATTTCTGAATTTTATAATATCTGGTGCTCGAGGCGTTTCAACAAATAAGTGTATTTCCGGTTTCAACGTTTGTAGTTTCCGGTGCGACTCGCATTTGCATTGACCATCAACAAAGCACAGGGACAATCGCTACAAGTGTGAGGACTAAATTTGGAAAATCCATGCTTCACACATGGACAGCTGTATGTGGCCTGCTCACGCGTCTGAAAACCTTCTGATTTAAAAAACAAAATTTGAAAAACAAAAAAAATATTGTGTTTACAAAAAGCACTTCAATAAACAGAATTAAAACCAAACACTTTCTATCTTTGAGTGGCAATGCCGGGTACAGCTAGTTCTTAATAAATTCATTATTAGCCTATTTTCCAATGGAAGTGAGACTTAATAGACCAGTTAATCTGTGTGTGTGTTTCTTCCCACACCTACTCCTAATAATATTTAAACCACTGAATGAATCTCCTTGAAACTTGACATACACGTTTAAGGACAAGGGACGATATAATTTCTGTATTTTAATTTTGTTTCGAAATGGGTCCTTTAACGCGAGAAGGTGACAAAAAATCCCTATAGAAAAGCATTGGATCGAAACAATGGATCGATTTGTTAAGCAAAGAACATTAATCCTCTTATTAATCTTCTTCTGTTATACCAAATGTAATATTATTAAAACTAACTGGATTTAGGCAATTTAAGTAGATATTTGCTGATTTATTTTTTTTTCCAGATAATAATACAGTCAAACTTGAATAATTCGAAGTTGAAGGGACCAGAGAAAAAGTTCGAAATATCCAAAAACGCGAATTACATATATTCTCTCAAACAGAAGAGATAAATAAAAAAGATTAACTCCACCTTCAAAGCTTTAACACATAAACTTTATCTAAGAATAGTGCTACATTTTTTTCCCATTAAATCAAACATTTTTTACAAGCTTAATTATTCATCACTTTAAAAAAAAAAGGCAGATATTCTTAATTGCGTTATTGAATGCAATCTTTGAGTCATAGCATATGATTCCAACCTATCAATTGATACAAAAATACATTTCAACCTCGCTTTTGTTTTCCTTAGAAAGTCCGTTAAAATAAATAATGTTTCTTAGCTGAGAAAAGTCTCAGGAACAATTTTTACCGTAATATTTTAAGGACAATCGTACGAAAAATTCGAATTATCCACGATTTTTTAACATTATTTTAATACAGAATTCTAGGGACTAAGCAAAAAATTCGAATTATCCAGAATTTCGAATTAAACAAGTTCGAATTATCCAAGTTTCACTGTAATAATGAAAAAAAAAAAAAAAAGAAAAGAACATCTATGATTTATATTCACCAGATATTATTATTTAAAAGAAATGGAAATTTTTCGTTTGTGTTATTTTCAGTACTTTAAAAATAAATAAATAAATAAATAAATAAATAAATAAATAAATAAATAAATAAATAAAAAGCAAGATTTAAAGGAAACAGGATTCCAATTCTTTCAGGAGCTTATTAATTTTAGACAAATATTAAATTTAAGTACAAAAAACGAATACTGTAGAATTGGGAAACACGGTTAGGCTTGTTTTCTTTCGGTATTCATGTGGCTTTCAAATAGGAAGAATGAAACAGGAAATGTTTTGAATATTTTGAAACGGTTTCAGAGCTAAAGTCTAATATTAAAAAAAGGTTCCAAGGTGATTCCTAATTCAGTCTTTCCCCTTTATCTACTAAATGGAATTCACTTCTCAACTGATTCCCTTGAATGAGAACGACATCAAAAGCCATACAACTGGCAAATCGTTCCTTTAGTAGACGTTTTCTTCCATTTTCTCTTTCCTAAAACCGTCCATGCATGGAAGTTGTTGAACTTAATGGCACGAATTTGAATCTGCCTTAAAAATTATAAATTCGAAAAAGTTTTACGATATCTGAGAGCTGGCGTCCCCTGCCTACTACGATCCACAGCCGAGAGTTACAGAAAGTAATTTTAAAGATCTTAAGTTGTTTATTATTTGGATTATTTTCATTTATTTGAAACATAAAAGCGAATTCGATTTCTGCCTTACTTGGCGGGATCTGTAAAAGTTTCCACAACGACCTAGAAAATTACATTATATGAAATTACAGTTGTTCTCTCGAAAGAAAGTTTGCCATATTAGGAAATAACAATAACTACAAATCCACGTGACAGCAGTTATAAATAAAACAAATCAATTAATAAGTAAAGTTGATCATTTAAAAATAACGCTAGTATTTGAAGTTATAAATACTGTATAATGTATGCATTCCTAAGATATCAGAATTACAATAACATAGAATATCGCATTATGTACATTCATTCATAAACAGTTTACAATAGTTCTGTTTTTCAGTTACAGATGCTGCTCAACTACCTGGAATGATTAATCCATTAGTAATTATCACGCCCTTTTGTATTCGTTGGTAACGTGAACCATATACTGAATATATTTCAGTGCTTATTATTTTCTGATAAAAAGAAAGATGACATTAAATGAGATATGTTTAGCAATAAAATTTTGTATTGCGGACATATTGTATTATATTAATTTTTATTTTGTTGTGTTTTCTTTCGTGATCTAAAATTTTATCTAAATATGAAACTAAAATAAAAATTAGCATTTTTTCCATGAAATATTCAATGCGCTTTCTTAAGAAAACATTTAAATTTCAAGATCAGTGAACCGATTGCTTCGTAAAATGACGGTCCGTCATAAACTTATCGTAAGATTGAAACGCGTGCAGCTTAATTTGACATGAAACAGGAAAAAAGTTTTTTCCTTCGCAAAGCGTCTACTAAAAAGAAAAAGACCCTTTGCTTAGTTGCAAACCGCGTTCGTGCATTGGAATTAGTTTCAGTCCAAGGTCGCTCACGAATTGGAAGTTCAGTGCCGAATATTCTTTTTTTCAACGTTTATCAGTTATTGTTCATTACGAAAATGAAGGAAAGTACTAAATAAAGTCATTAAACGAAACCTCGCGTCAATAATTAAAGCGTGCATCTTAATTTCACCATGTTTTTAGCAATTGAATTATCGAAATATCATGCTCCAATGCATAATTGGTTTCATTATTCTTGTCTGCCTACGTTTCAAGACTTCTAATTCAGTAGTCAAGTAGATGAACCATTTCAGTTGTTTTTTTTTTTCCTTTTCTTTTTCTTTCTTTTTTTTAAAAAAATCCCAACTTCCGGTATTAAAAAAAACCAGTGAAGGTGTGTATGTTAGGTTTTGTTTATTAAAAGAGTTGATTACATAATACTTTAAAAAAAAAAAAAGAAACTTTTCCTTTTTTAGCAGAAATGTTTTCAAATGATTACTTCTGTATCTGAAGAAAATCACAATTCGTTTAATCGATCAATCGATTAATATCTCGTTACAAGAAAACGCGAAACCGATTAGCTGTGAAATCCGTGTTTACGGAATAATTGACTAAATATGTGAAGATTTACTATTCTAATTAAAAAATTGCGGAGAGCCAACACACAAGACTTGTTTTTTTTTTTTTATGTGTATATAGTTTGTTTTTTTTTAAAAAAAAACATTATATACAATTAAAAAGTTCACAACCGGTTTCGCCTCTAAAACAAGGCTTTGCCTCGCAATTACAATGCGCACATGTAAATTTCTATATTTTATTTACTATTTCATTTAAACATTTTTCTTCTTTGTTTGCCTGTGTATATGGTAATATAGTTCTTGTTTGCCCATTTCACCACTATGCTGAGAGTATGCTCAGCAATAATAACTACGTATTACTTTACGTTTATGCTCAGCTATCCATTCAAATGCTCGTATTTTACTACAAATAAACAACATACCAAAGTTAAAAGAAATCATTTCAGATGTAGGTAGTGGGGGATTTCGGAAAAGGTTGGGGAGGTGTCAGTTTTGTCGAATAGAAGGGAACAGATCAAAATAAATTTGCCTATGATCTATTAAATCATAAATAAGCAGCGTACACATTTTAAGAAACTATGCTCAACCGTTTTAGCGCGTGCACGTACAAACAGCCAAGAAAAGAAGAAAAAAGCTCAAATGCAATAGTTCAAAGTCAGTGATGATAAACTGCAGCACATCAAGAAAACAGAAAGCAAAATCGTTAACAGTAGAAACCAGAAATTACTGCAACATGGAAGATTGAATGTGAAACTGAAGGACTGATAATGGTTGCATGAGTTCAGGCAATGCAAAAAAGGCAAATGTGGAAACGATCTCCAATGATTTTAAAGGCAGGCTCTGTAAAGAGAAAGATGCTGCTACTGCAGCAAAACTGTCCGGACAGAATACAAGATACTGCTTAGGCTAACAACGTCGCGGATGTGATCCATTGGGTCTCGTGAAAAACTTATGGATAACATCCGCTGCAGAATGTGTGATAGTGATCGATAGGGTTTAGAACATTAGAGGATGATTTTAAAATTCTTACATGACAAGAAATTAGAACACAAAGCATCTTATATCACTAATTGAAGAGAAGCAAGGAAATTTATAGATATAGTGATACCGGGTGATAGAAGAAAAGAAAATTGAAAAAACATATCTTGAAACTGAAATACAGAAATTACGGGAAACAATGTAGAACCACTGCTATTGTAATTGGAGCATTTGATGTCATTTCCAAAACCCTTAAGAAACACTTAGATAATATTGGAATTGACAGAATAACAATAGAAAAGATATATTGTGCTGCACTATTAGAAACGTCTCAAATTCTGTGAAGATATATCACTGGTTCCTAGAGTCATGAGTTGAACCTGAAGTGGTATAAAGTCACAACACAATCTCTGCTTAGATCTAATTGACTGTGAAAAGACGATAATAATAATAATAATCTGTGCCACGAAAGAAGAACCAAATACGGAAATAGTGGATAATCGATTTTGGATGCCAACCTTTTAAGCGCCATCTATTATAAAACGACTCAACTATATTATTTCTGTTATGTATTTGTATAATTACCGTGTCACATTTTACCAATATTTTTTTCCCTTCATTTCTATTGATATTTTCATTCGTTGCATTTCTTATAAATAAACTTTCAACAATTTTTCTAGTTTTCTTCCAGTTTCGTTAGAAAATGATGGGTTAGAAATAAATAAAGAGCCAGTAAAATTGGCTAGAGATATAATATTATCTAGTATAAATAAGAAAAACAAAGTTTTTTTTAAAGAATGAATAAATTTGTTGTAATTATGTTATAATGGAAAGATTAGGTTAGTTTGCATATGAAAGGAGTATTGTTTTGATGGTTATTTTGTAACAATGTCCAGGATATGTGACATGGCATAGTATTTAAGATCTGTAAATTGTTTATATTATTTTAAAACTTGAAAAAGGAAAAAAGAAAATTTTCTGAAAATTCGTTTATAAATAGGGGAGAGTGGGGTAAAACCGGGACCCTAAGGCTTGAAGGCTTCCAGAAATCACAGTTTTTAGCATAAAGGAACAAACTTTTGCAAAAGTATGCACTACTTATCTATTAATGCAACCACAGTTTTAAAAACATAAGTTTTTTTTTTTTTAATTTTTATTAATTTTTTTGTAAAAAAAGTCATTTTGCCCGGTTTTGCCCCACTAGTGGGGTAAAACCGGGTAGACATGTTATTGCTATGGGAAAATAAAAATTTTAAAAGTTTCCATAAAATTCAAGTTTTATTTAGTGACATATGTTGACTATTGTCATAAAATATAAGAATAAGTATAAAAGGACACATATTGATGAGTTGTTAGTAAATTTAACTGTCTATACCTTTAATACGAGGTAACCACACCTAACTATGAGACTTACTATGTTTTAAAAATCAAGGGGCAAAACCGGGTAGTACCCGGTTTTGCCCCGCACGTACAACTTTCATAAAAAATGGCGTCATATGACTATACAGAACGCTACAGACAATTACTTAGAATGATAATGAAGGTAATTAAATGTTGTACAAAGAGAGCAACAATCCTTTACTGTTGCAGAAACAGTAACGTAGTATAATCGGTCTAGTTTTGTTCAAAAATCCTAAGCAAAAACCACTCAAACAGAATTTTCTTCACAGGAACGAAAGAAGCGAGTCTATTGCGTTCTGGTGTAATGGCCGCTGCTTCTTCATCAAGGTGGAAGGTAATTCCTCTGTTGTCCACGCGATTGCAGCGCTTACAGAGGCTAGAAGGGGGTACCCGGTTTGCTCCCGACTTCCCGGTTTTACCCCACTCTCCCCTATATATATTATTTTATATATATTTGGCGTTGGAGGTGTTTGAATATTAGGATATGATAAGAAGAAGAGTATAATTGAATCAGAAAAGGCATTTATTCTTGTGCTGTGGCTTTTCGTTCATTTCTATTAATATTTTCAGCACGTTAAATTTCTTATTTTGTTTAAATGTAGCCTTTTGTTCTTTGTGTTTCTTTACTTTATTGCCTTTGGCCTACTGGTTGTAGGCATGTAGCCTTGTTTTCTTTGTGTTTCTTTACTTTATTGCCTTTGGCCTACTGGTTGTAGGCAATGGTTTTGATAATGCCTCTCGGCGTTTCAAAAATTTTGTTTCTTGCCTTTGGGGAGTCACTGCCAGGTTGGCCGGTGACCTTCTCATAGGTTTGCGCCTTTTCTGGTTCTTTTATCGAGGGAGGCGGGTTAGGGCTGAAGATCCCGTTGAAGGGTGAAACAGCTGTTCCCTAATCCTCCCCATAATTGAATCAGAAATGGCATTTATTCTTGTGCTGTGGCTTTATGTTCATTTCTATTAAGAAGAAACGTTATAAGGGAGAAGTTTGGACTGAAGTTACTGTAAACTAAACTTGATGATTAATTATCCATTAATTTTTCCAGGGGAGTGGCAAATCAATCATTGCTTTAGAATTTATCAAAATATCTACTTGGTTAGAAAATTTTTTTGCAACATTTAAATTATTTATTTATTTATTTATTTTTTCCTAAAAAGCTCATGGGCTAACTGTTTCTAAGCAGAACGGAACTGTCCATAAAAATCACCGGACGAAGCCCAGTGGGCCTAATAGATGAAGAGATGGCTTTATGTACGGAAATCTCTTTGATACAACAAAGTAATAATGCCGACTATCCCAAAGTCTGTTGAAGAAAAAATTTCCAGTCCGTCCTTATCAAATAAGCAGAAAAAAATACTGTTAAATAGTAATTTTATTAATTACCCGACATATTTCCGAGATTATATAATTACAATCGCCCAATTCTTCCAAAAGGCAGTTTTTTTATTGCTTCTGATACTTTCTCGCAAGATGGAAGGTAGGAAGCCAATGCACTTACAATTACATATTAAGCTAATTTAGAAATGAAAATATCCTAGCAAACCAATTAGTTTAGCATTTCACTCTCCAGCTATCACTAAAATAGAACAATACTTGTTCAGATTTCATAAATATTAAGAAATTATATATGTATAGTTTCTTTTTAATTTCTGTATTCCTGTCAAAAAGAATTACGACTCTCCAACTAAAGAGAACATGGATTATGGAACAAAATATTAATCCTAAACAGCTTCTGTGAAAAATGTTTTATTTAAATTTATATATGAACATGTAAAGGTTAGAATTTTTAATTATTAATGATTTAGCCTTTTGGGCTGAGGAAATTTCACATCAGTGTTTTGCAGGTGATTCGATCATTCTATTTTTACACCTACTGCGCATTTTGAAACCAGATTATTTTTCAATATGAATCATATCATATTTATTTAATAATATTCGTTCAAATAAATCGGTCGAGAAAAGCATACATTTTAGAGGAGTATTTTCAAATTTATTTAGAACAAGATGGAAATTAAGAATATTTTGAAAACTGTTTAGTGAAAACCCTCAATTTAGTTTAGTAAGCATATCTTAAATTTCTTATTTAATAAATTTTCTTGGAAATTATTACAGAAAGTCGATCATTAAAAGCAGTATTGCTTGTTTTCAACCTATATGAGCCCTTAAAGATTTGTGATCCTATTGTCTATCTCACATTAAGAAAACAGCCGAATTACTTAAATGACAATATTTTGTCATTCCGCTGTTTGCTTTCTATGAATAAACTATCTAATGACTGGTGGAAAACAAACTCGATTTAAGGAAATTATTATAAAAATGGGAGATCTTTTTTTCCGTAATAAATTATTTATTAAAGCTATTAATTAACAATTGTATGCTACAGATCCTTACACTTATTTTATGTGGACTATTTTGTTCATATTAGACTATTGAAATAAAAATCTGTAAGAAGTGCGTATGGGCTCATACGAAAATGGAACTAGATTTGTTTTTTTAAATAGAATTTCACAATAAATTATAAGAAATTCACAAACATAAAACAATGGGGATTTTGTATAAAACCAAAGGAAATGTGTATGAGGAATTCATGAGCAATTGTTTCTTCGTAAGGAACAGCGAACTAGTTCGTTTATATGGGAGTTGATAAGAAATCATAAATCATAAGGACATTTTAAGAAATTGGGACTAGTTTGTTTAAATGTGATTATATAAAAATAACTTCATCATAAGAAATACGGGCAATTTTGTTTTTGGATGGCATTATAGAAGGGAGTGATTTTCTGCAAACAGTTATGAGATGATGCTTTATAAAAAAAATTAAATTAAATATATATATATATATATATAATTAATAATTACAGACTATAATATGTATAAATAATAATGAAATATTAAGGAAATATGAAAAAAAAGTTACTTTCTGAAATAGAGAGCGAAGTAAAAACAAAAGCAAGAAAGAAAGGTGAAACTGCTTTATTAATTGCGCAGTTATCAAAACTAGGAAGAAGTAATTTGTCCCAAAATTGGGACATAAATTAGCAAAACTTTGCAAAAAAAATTCTATTATTTTCTCATTAAATATATAAATAAATAAAATGCTCATTTTTGATTAGCTAAATTAAGAGAAGGAATACATTTCTTGAAAGTTTTGATTATGCTAATTTATCATATAATACAGACTTTATATTTCTGATTTCCGCAAAATAGGAAGTAAACACTTTTGATACTTAATTTCAGCAATATTGGCCGAATAATGATCTCATACAATATAAGAATTAATACAAGTGTCTGAACAAAAGTTTAATATTGAAATATGCAATGGAACGACTAAAGAAACGAAATAAACCAAACAAAACATCCCAAAATAAACATATTATCTACATAGAAACCACAAGTATATTATTATTATTTTTTTAAAAGGACGATGTAATTTGATTTGAAGTTTAAAGAAAGATCGATGTTTCGTAGAATTCTAGAAGACAACCTGGGTTGAGATATTGATTGAGCAGCAGATATTCTGCATTGGCGAAGGCAGGGAGAGTGAAATTTATTCCTGCAGATCAACTGCAGCACGTAGAATGCCCCACCGTATTTCAAAACATTTTTTTACCGATTTATGATTGCTTTATTATTAATAGAACATATCCTTATCGCTTATTTAGTCTAATCTCATTACTACAATTATTAAACGGAAGTGTGGATGGAAACCTACTTCTTCCAAGGCAACTGAAAAAAAAAATAATATGAACTAAGCTTTGGAATCGTTATTTTTCTTTTAAAAAAAAATTGTTCTTTTTTTAAAAAAAGGTAGAGAACTGTTAAAGACAGTTGGTTTCTTTGACGGCGTGACGTTGTGATGCGAGCGTGAGGAGCAGCTGGCAGCGCAGCACCGTCTCACCATGCGTGGAGTCGCCATTCAAACACCCTCTCCCTCTTCTATTGGCCGTGGAACCCTAGTTATCGGAAACAGGAAGTGAGAACTTGAAATCCCAAACTCATCCCTTGGCTGTGGCCATGCCAATGCAGACCAAACCACTACACAATCATTGCAGTCCACCCAAGAGCACCATGTGGACGGCTCGGATTATAAATAGGCTTCCAAAACCTTAACTGCGATTTTTACCTAATACCATCATGGAAACGACCTTAACGCCCGGAGATTTACCGCCTCTACCTCTGGATTTAAATGTGGATACTGAAATGGACTCAGTGTATCAGGCCTGGAGTAAGCATCCCACATGTTCATTCGCACCGATCTCTTATTTGCACCTTTACTATCTTAATTCCTGTTATAATTCGCTTGATATATTTTCACTTTAAGCAATTAACGTTAGTGATTCACCGGAAAATCAACAGAAATTCCAAAAATAGATCCTAAATGTGGCGTTATCCTGTGAGTATCGATTGTGAAAGCAAGAAAACCGAGTCATTGACTTCAGTGCAAGGCACGATTCAACGTAATAAAATATCTCGAGTAACAGAGAAAAATTGTTTTAAAAAAATAAACGAAAATAATTCACAGCCTGACAGCAATCCCTGAAAAATAACGTTCTATCTATCGATATTTAGGTCAAAACATCAATTCATGAATTGCTTCCATAATTATTGAATGATAGTATCTACAATTACTTTCATTCTTACATTTTAAGCAATCTTTGATCGTCTGTTTCATAGATATATTAATATATATAGATTATTTGCAAACAATAGGTTGTAATTCATCGTATTGATATGAGATTAAAATAATCAAAACGAAGATTATTCAAGATAGTATAATCTTACATGTCCTTTTAATAAGTAACGGAAAAACCAATTTTTCTTTCCAACACCGAAAAATTAACATTCGAACATTTCGATTTTATTTACTTTTTTTTTGAATGAATAATATGCGTCTCTAAAATCATTATAGCCAATAGATATTTCAATAAATGATGTTTGTATGTACTAAGAATTAAAAACCGTAATAATTTAAATTATGGAGCTCATTTTTCTTTATATCTTGGCAAATTAGAGTTGATTCATACTGGGTTTTCATTATACTTTTAAAAAACGAAAATTCCATTTTGTATGCATTTGTTGAAATGACTGCCATATAATTTGCAGCTCCAAGGCAATTAGAATTTTAGCTCTTATTTTTAAGTCTTTACGAATATCTTACTTGCTACTACTTAACTACAAATACAACATAGTTTGCTGAATTTCGGTTCGTATTTTTAAAAAGCTGTATACTCCTTATACATAATTACATGCCGAAAAAGAAATATTTAACCTCATAACGAATCAACTTTTGTTCATATCAATCTTTCATTCATACAATTTTACTTTAAATTATTATTTCAAGAAATTATTAGAACTGTATATAGATTATTTATTATATTAATTTCTCTGGAAAAAAAAAGTAATGCTAAAAATAAATATTTTAAAACTATAAGATGAGAAATATTGAAATATTAATAAGTGACATCTTTAAAATAATTAATTTGTAATTTTAATTTTTCTTTCTCTTTCAGATGATATGATAACAAATGAAAACGATACATTAAGGGAAAGAGTATCAGATTTAGAAAAGAAAGTTCATGATCAAGCTGATGAAATTGTGTGCTTAAGAAGTACTTTAGCTGATGTGCTTCGCCGACTGAACATTTTAGAGGGACGAGGAACAGGTATGAGAAAAGGTTGGGTATTATTAATCTAAATAATTGTAATGCACTGTTTCCACATATAACTGTACATTACAATTCAAGCATGACTATATAGCATTCAATTGCTTATTGCACCTTATCATAAAACACACAATTCAGCTTAAATTTTTCAGAATAACACATTTGTATCTATTCAGTTGATCAAAAAAGCAATAATTATTTTCATATTTGTAATACAATTCACTTTATTTATATCACTTTGTGTGTTTTCTATCTAAACATACTTCTTACTTTTTAGTATGTTGTTAGCCAAACCAGATGCCGTTGTTTTATGCCATATTTAATGTTTTTACTGACACGAATCTGTTTGTCGGTCATGATTACCAGTGATATTGCAGTTATTTTGATGGAATACCTAGAATTTCCTGTTATTGTGCATGTAAATCTTAACCCAATGGTTGTTGGTCTGATTTCGAAAAACTATAACTTCCTTGAATATCTAGAATGTAATTCAGCGAGTGAGTGATAGTAGAGAAGGACATTCATAAAAATAAGTTATGAAACTAATATAATGCACTACATCTTTTATTATATATAGGTTTATGCTGAAACTTTTTGTTTATTGATACAAAACAAAGATTACATGTAACTTATTAAATAAATTTCAAAGAATGCCTAATATTTTTTTATTTCTTATTTCTTACAAGTAGTTGAGATTTGGACGTAAATTTGCAATGATTTATTTCCAGTCTCCCTAGTTCAGTTCAATTAAATTGTTAATCATATTTATTCATAGAAGATTATTCATGCAGTTATGACATATACCTGAGTCAAGATATTGATGTCTTGATTTTTCTCATAGTAAATTTCACTGCTATATTTTTAAAAAAAAATTTTAATGTTGCTTTAGTTGAATTCTTTTAAGCTAAGGGTTTCATTGAATTATAATGCCTAAAAGTTCTCCTAAAGGAATAAAACAACATCTGTCAAAAAAAAATTATGTAATAATGCCTTTAGCATTACAAAATTAATTTCAGGCTAAGCATTGAACTGCTTGCATCATGTTATTGTTGTTAATACAGTACTAGTAGACGTTATTTTATTTACTTTTGATGGAGAAAGAGAGAGATAGGAGTAGCTTTCTGATCTTATCTTAAAATTGACCATCTTGAAGTCAGCTGTTTTCGAAAAATCAATTGGCTTCCATAATAGAACGATTCTCTAGCAGATGGACATTCTTAGATATAAACATTAAAAGTATTTTAAAAGTCATGTGTGTTTATTACGCATATTATTGTTTTTATAAATTATTTATAATGTGTACTTTTAGGTAATTTGGATAAGAATTTTATATTTTTATTTATTTATTTTCCACTTTCTAATAAGTAAATAAACAAAAATATGACATGCCACTTACGTATAATTTGGGACGATGGAAAAAAAGTGAATTTTTTTTTTTAAAGTTCATTGTAGAAAATATTGTTTTTTAATAACATTGTTTAATTTTTTATTAAAATAAAAATAAATTATAAGAAACAAAGTAAATCAGTTTTATGTAGCTCAAAATTCGTGCAAATATTAAGAGCAGCAGAAATTAAGACACATTAAGACATCTAACTTAAAAAATCTACTGATTTCTTTAAAATATTGTTCTGATTTTAATAATAGAAAAGATTGATTGGCCATGAAATGCTTCTTAATTTAGGATAAGCAATGGCATTAGGAAGCTTAGTAGGTTTTTTGAAACTGAAGTAGACTAAGAAGTTTTTTATTCACTTGGTCACTTACAAAATTAGAATTAAGAATAATTCCCAGAACTCCTTATTTTAGGCTTCTAACAGAGCGTAGCTCATAACAGGAGAAGCCTTACATCTGCAATGCCTTGCTCTGTATAGAAGGCGTGGGGCATTATGCGATTGCTGCTGGGATTGCTGCTCTTACCTAGTTTTGTTGTAACATAATAAACTACTTCAGATTTAACTATTTAATTCTTTTTCTTGAATTGGATAAAAAACGAAGCTTTCTGTTATTACTTTTAATTTTAATAATCATTTTACTTTTCTTTTTTTCTAGTTACTATTTCAAATCACATTACTCCTGTTAAAGAAACACATCCTTCACCCTTAAGTGTACAGGTGCCGAGACGGACATCGGCTCCAGCACCTTCTTCAATACCTCACAGGAGGTCGGCCCACTATCAGTCCACTAATTCGCTTCACAGTGATGGACTGAGCTCTAACTCCAATTCACCTATTCCCAGCCCCTCACCATCTTCTATGCGTAGTTCCCCTTCTCCTCGTCACACACCATCCCCTAGTCGCGCCCCCACACACAGCCAGATTTCCATTTCACAACCTTCAAACAATCTTAAGAAATGGTCGTCAACTCAGGATTTTAGTGCCATGCCTCTCCATTTAGCAGCTCAGAGGTAAGTCTCAGTAAATCTGACATGAAAGTATAACAATTAAGTACTTTCAGTAGATAAACCTAACATTAAATTATTTTTATTTTATTAAGTCTTTCCACTTTGCACACACTATATAAAAATCCTAGGACAAATAGAAACATACGTTTTTCTTTATTGAAACTCAATAACCATTGTTAATTTAATCTTTAATTTGCTAAATTTCATTTGTTATAAAATAAAAGTTGTTTTCATCTGTTTCTTGACTTTTAATAACTAATTTAAAAAATTACTATTCAGTTTAGTGTATTTGCTATCTAAAAACCAAAAGTAACATGTCATTATAATCTAGGTCCTTGAGATTGGATCTAACTTTGCCATTGTAGTAATAAAGTTGTATTCAGTTCTATATATTACTCAAAGTTGTGTTGCTTAGCCCTGGATTCCAAGGGTAGTTTCCTTACTGGCTTTCACCATTAGAATTTGTCACTTGGCCAAAAAGAAGCTTTGAATACAATAGACTGTGGGTGACTTTAATTACATTAGGAATTAATAAAACCTGCTGCAGTATTTGTCCTTTTTTACAGTCTGGACACATGAGTCACACTTAAATATTTCTAGCAAAGAATTTTGTTTCTGTAAATGTAGTTATTATTTGAAGTATCATTTTGAAAATGAAACTGTCAATATATAATATTGGAAAAGTATTTAATAAGCCAAAAAGAATGGACTTTTATTTGAAGAAAGCTACTGACAAAAATAAAGAAAATAATATACTAAATTTTAGATCTCATTGTTGTCAGTGTAACAGGCAAAAATTTGTTAAAAATGTGTAGAATTCTTAATTTGATATCATAGTCATTGGTTGGCAGCATATAAAATTATTAATGGGTGGTCCAAAACAATTTCCATACTTGCATCTCATAAGCCCTATTGTGTAACCTTGTTAGTACTTTTTTTTTTCATCGTGTAACCTTAAAATCCATACTATATTTGCTTGAGACACAATAATACAACATAATCACATCAGGGGAAAATAAGTTGCAAGAAAATTACCAATACAGACTGTTTGTAAAGAACTTTTCACAAGGCTAAAAGAGCCAAGGATAATCAGAAAATGGATGAAATTCTTGGGAATTTTTGTTTTTAGTTGGCTGATTCAACTTTATAAAGTTATTCATAAATCAGGACACGGTTCGAGTTGAAGCCTACTAGAATGTTAAAAATTACCCTAGCCTTAACTTACGAATAAATAAATCGGCTATTAATATGGTATCTAGAAAATATGTTCTACATAAATGATGGGATTCGTTTTTTGTTTTGTTTACAAAAGAAGAATATTGATTTATTATGATCTGAAAGAGACCTCCTCAACTTTGAGTGTTATAGCATCTTATTTCTAACATAATTTCCTACAAATTGTTGAGTCATATAATCAATATTAATTCCTAGCTTGCTTATTTAAATAATTAGAGGCTGCCTTCGTTGCATTACGTAATGTTGTTTTACAGTATAAAAGCTGTAGCTACTATAATCTATTAATAGTAAATAAAAAATTAGAAGCAGTAGTTTTTTAGCTATACTTGTATAAAATATTGATAATAATAAAAAAATCCCTAAGGGTGTTAATTTTTAAATAGAAAAATTGGAATGGGCACCAATTGGCAAATTATTTTTCTTAACTTGGTTATTATCTTTTGAAATTGCATGCTTTGGAAATTCAGAAATAACTTATCAGTGCAAATTATTCACAAAAAGATACTGCATGTTTGTTTGTTCTGTGCTTATGTTGTTTGCAATACAAAATGCATGAATTGCATATTTTCCATTTTCTGACACTATTATTATCAACTGTATTTTTCACAAATTGTTTAGGTATTTATTTTGTTGTTGTTTGCTCAATTTAAAAGCTGAATTTTTTTTTCTGTTTAATTGCACCTATGACTGGCAATCACGTAGAAAACTTGCCTATTGTAAATTTCTTTTTGTTTTTGATCAATTTTTGTAATTGCTAATTTTTAATTTTAATTATTGTAATGCTCAGTAATTAATTCAGATTTGAAATTGAAATGATTCTCATTTTTGTATTTATTTTAAAATCTGAATGAATTTTGTTTATTTACAAATATTTTATATAATTAAATATATTTTTTTAGAAGAGCAACAAGTGGTTCCATGGTAAATCTGCATGTTATAAAACCTCCCCTTGCCAGCAATACACGGCACGGGTAATTTATTTGATAAATTTTGATTTGCTTATTTCTACTCTCCTGCATGCTTCTCTGTCCCTCTGTCTTCCTTCTGTAAAGGCTTTTGGGCTTTTAACTTCTAAATAATTCTTCAAAATTTTTATTGACACTTTACAAAAGAAATGGGAAACTTGTGTATAAATTTTGACAAAATAAACCATTCGTAGATTAGCTGGGAACTTAGTATTGTAGATTTAACCAAACTTCCACTAAAAAATATTTATCGACAATAAATTTTGGAATCTATGTAGAAAATGGTAGCAGTGTTTTAATTTTTGAAATGCTCATCTCTCTTTTAGTGTTTAAGTCATAATTTTCTTTATAGTTGTTTACTAACAATAAAGATATAGGAATTTTAGCAATATTTTGGCCTTAATGAGAAAGTTGTATATTTAGGGCATCATATGACAGAGATGTAAAAATTATAATTATGCATCAGGCAATTTTTAGAAAAGTAGTGTAATTCTCGCCATACATCTTTATATCCTAAATTTCTGCGATCCATGTGTTGATAGCTAACAATCACATGTCCCATATTTTCTTTATCCTCAGCAGTAATAGTGGTAAGTACTTCATTGATCTAGCAGAAGGAAAAACATGTCATTGTCGTTGTCTATAGTCATTTAATAGTAATGTACAGAAATCGGAGAGACTATATTTAAAATCATATCTTTAATTGTTGTAATCTTTCACTGTTATGCATGCATAACATTTCAACAACATAAGGCATTGCACTTTAGAATTTATAAAGGTAGCTCTAAGAATTAACAATTATTGCAGATTAAGTGTTATTTTGTGAATAATTGTGAAAGAATATTGATGAAAATTTTGTTAGCCAGCAATGATGCAGTCCTTATTATTTGTGGTGGTATTATTGCAAAATTGCTGCTGTTTGCACCTTCTGCCATATTATTTATAAAATATGATGGATTAATTCCAACTGATTAAGAATTATCTGTGACTTTTTCCAAACAGAAAACATCATGATTACATTTGGACATTTTTCTTCCTGCTTATACATTGCATGACCTACATTTCACCAGACATGACACTGAAAGTTTTAAGCTATTCTCTTATGTGTGTTTGTATTGAAAATTTTATTTCTGTGAAATGAAAGCAAGGTTTCTTTCATTTCAAGACGAATGTAAAATCAACAACAGATGCAGTTGTGATATGACTTCATTCTTCCCAGTTGTATGTTGCAAAGGTTTTGTGGCATTATCTTGAAAGATGATTGAACTGCATTATGGCTAAGAACTGTCATCAAAATGTAGGTCTTTATGAAACATTACATAATATTGGTAGGTTCATCTTCAAGCTTCTACTACAAATTGTGCTCGATGAACTTTTGTTAATAATGTGCAATACGAAACATGAATTGTGTGCAATTCCATTGTGTACAACAATGTAAGTGTGGATAAGTGAAAATTTTGCAACTATATGGCTTGAATTTAATTGCGTATGTAATTTTTAGAATGAATGCCAAAAATGCCAAAATAAGCATCCATTTTTTTTAAAATTCGTATATTCTTTGATATGGTGCCCTACTTACATCTTGTTCTACAAAATTAAAGCAAAATGTATGAATGCAAATTCTTTTACAACAGTGTTCTAAGGTCTAACGATTAAAGATTATTAATTAAATTAATTAAATTAAAATAGATTAAAGATTTTAATGGTCACATAAGTTGCATTTAATGTATATATAGTAAAAAGCTTTAAAAGCCTAATGATTTTGTATTGGAAGGAAAAATGTTATTATCCAGTTTTCAATTGTGATTTCTCTAATAAAGAATCAAGTCTGAGTATCTCATGATATCAAATTACAGACTTTATTTAATATTTTTGTTTCTGTTTTATATATATAACAAAAAAGAAATATATAATTCTTATTTTGAAAAGAATTTTGTGGGTTAAACCAGATATTTTTTGCTTTAATTTTGAAGGCCAATATAGTTTTGAATCTTTGTTTATTTATGTATTTTATGATTTAGCCAGTTCTTAAACCAAATGCCAGAATCCATTTTCAAATGTTAGTTAACGGATTTGGAAAAAAAATAAAATAATAAAAAGTTAATGGTAATTATTGAACTGTACTTCTTTAAGGTTTTTTTTGTAAATGAATAATTAATATGGGCAATAAATGGTTTAAAGACTGGTTAATTGTTTCAATCATTAATAATTATTGTTTTAATAATAAAAAAATTAAAAAAAATATTAAATTTGATTGCATATTTTTGATTTCATAAAACATAAAATTACAAATTATTATAAACTATCTGTATTAATTGTTCTTATTTTTTAATATATAAATTTATTTATTTAAATAATTCTAAATCGATTTAAAACTCTTGTATATCAGTTGTTTTTTTTTAAATAATAGATTGATATACAGGTAGATATATTTTCATAAATTTAACCTATTGCTTTATTTAAGTATGTTATTAAAAAAAAAAAAACATTCTTTATTTTTATATTTATTTATTATATTTGTGTAACTTATTATATTTAAGATTGAAAGTGAGAAATTAATAAATGTTCTTTAAATGCCTCGAAAAATTTGCTTTATGGAGAAGTGAACTTTTTATTTTACAGAAACTTTCACTATTCTGTTGTGATATATATATATATATATATATATATATATTTCTAATGGTTGAGTATTTAATAATTCTAATTTGGACGATGAAACGTTAAGTTTTTCATACTGAAAATGTTGTTGGGGAATTTTTTAAAAATCAATTTAGAAGAAATGTAAAGATAATTTTAAAAACGATATAATTAGTTTACTGTTCAGCATTAATAAAGACAGTATTTTAAAAGAGTAACATATAAATATCAGTGATAGAATTAAAGTATTCATGTTCATTAACTAACAATGTTTTGTCAGTTTTTCAGCAATCATATTGATTAAAAATCTTCTCTTTTTAAATTACTAACAATATTATTATTATTTCTTTTTTGCAGTACAAAGGAAGCTGCCTTTAATGCAGGTAAACTGAACATTTTATTTACAAGAAATAAGTTGCATTTTATTTATTTTTTTAATATTTTATTCATGAAATTTAGAAATGCAGAAATTCCAGCATTTCATTAAAATTCTTTGAAAATTAAAGGTCTCGAGTCTTTATGAAGATTTGACTCAAAATATGTTTTAGCAGTTTAAAGAAAGTGAATTTATCAATTATATTAGTGTGGCGATTACTATTTACAATTGGGACCTAACATACTTAAAAAAACATATATTTTAAAAGTCTTTATTACATGTTGCGGGGTCCAGGTTCGGACCCCGCAACATGAAGACTTTTTAAAATGTTTTTTTTTAATTGTGTTAGGTCCCAATTGTAAAAAGTGAATTTATTTTAATGCTTTGTAATTGTTTTGAATTGAATCTAATAATGGGTATTTTTTTATTTTTTTTTATTAGAGGATGGCTACTTGAAAATGTATCTTCGGGGTCGTCCCATTGTAATGTATGCACCAACAGAACTGATGCAGAATTACAGCTTAAGCCGAGTCAATAGTTTGCCAATGCAGAGGCTCAAACTAGACTGGGTGTATCCTTTACATTGAAATTGTTTTTAAAGGAAAAATTATATATTATTTTGGAATTCAAAACAATTCAGCCAATGACAAACCTTTGCAATTTTGGCAATTTTTTTTTTTTGTGTGTGTGAATTAATAAATTACAAATTAAAATAAAAATAATAAATCTGAACACACAACTAATGCAAATTACAAAATAAATACAATTAACTCATTAGCAATCTGTAATTTATCCAGATGTATATGTCATCTTGTAAGTTTGTTGCTGATAATAGAAGTGGATCTATTCTGAGAGAGGGATTTCTAAAGTAACAGTAATCTCAAACTATAGTTCATGACATGATTTTGACTTCATGTATTTTGTAACACACATGTTTTTTATCATTTTACTTCAAAAGCTTGCCTCAACAAGTATATTTCAAAATGTGCTTTTTGTTTGAAAACTTAAATTCTTCTTCTTCTTTCTCTAAACTTTTACCACTTAACAATTCTGGCATGGTATTTTCATATTTTAGAAACCAGACATTTGGTTCCTAACATTTGCTATTTATGATGTTGGATGAGTTTGTGCTAATTTATATAATTTCAGTCTATTAAAAATAATGTGCTAAAAATACATACAGTATATATATTTAAAAAATGATAGTAAAACACACAAACTTTGTAGCTAGTGATAAAGAGATTTATGTCTATTTAAATGTATTAATTATCTCGACTATTAAACAGATATACAATCGAACCTCCATATATCGAACTTCCATATATCGAAATTTTCTATATATCGAACTCTTAGCAAATTTCAATGTTCATTACATAGAAAAACTGTTTCTATATATCGAAAAAATCTCTATATATCGAAATTTTTTTTCAAGACTTATTGGGATAAAAGTGTAGATAATGTTGAATTGCTGAAGAATGTAGATAGCGGAATCCGCAAAAAAGACATTTTAGCTAAATTCGGTATTCCCGCAAGCACAGTGTCGACTATTATAAAAAATCGGAATGCCGTTTCTGATTATCCTACAGAGGAAGACACACTGAGTTCGTTTCATGAAACTGAAAAAGAAATCGAAGAACCAGAGGAAGTAAATGAATCTGAAAACATTTCCAAGCCATCGAAAAAGAAATGCGAGAAGCGTTTGAAATAATACGTCGTGGACTTCAATTGGCGGAAAATGTTCCTATGAAGTTTTTAGTGGACTGAATAAAAGTTAACATTTCTTTGATGAACTTTCCGCAAAACTGGCTGTTCAGCAAGATATTCGAAGTTTTTTTTAAAAAAAATGTAAATGTGATCATTGTAACCTCTGTCTGGATTATTGTTTTTTTTAAAGGTATGTAGTACTCAATAAATCTTTCATATTAATTCATTTTTTAATTATCTGTATTAACTTTCATTTAATGTGATTCACATATAAATTAGAAATTGAGTTTCGTATATGAAAATTAGCTTTAATTTTAATGTTTTAGGAGTAATTATAATAAAATTCTATATATCGAAATTTCTATATATTGAATTTTTTTCCGGCAATTTGCTACTTCGATATATGGAGGTTCGACTGTATATCAGTATTTTCATTTTACATGAAAAAAAAAAAGTGTAATTGACTTATAATTAAATTGTTTTACACGAAGTTATTACTACTGTTGGGCTGACCACCCGACCTCATCTCAGTCCCGGGTCACTGAAATGTTGGAGCCTTGCCTCCAGTGCCCCAATGGGCCACAGTGGAATACCTGACCTATTCCACTGTATTGTATTTTAAAATAAGAAGTATTATAAAAAGTAATTGATTCAAAAAATAGTGTAGTACACTATTGTAGCGTTTTCATAAATTAATAATTGAATAATTAATAACTAATGCACTAAAAGTTATTCTGTAATATTTTAGCGATGGTGGTGGTTCAGGTAATTGACAGTTTGGATAAACAACTTTCTACTGAATTAAAATATTAAAGACAAAAATAAGCTTAATTACAATATTAGCTCTAATATTATTATCATATTGTGGGCCCAGTAGTGAAGTGGTAAGGGTGCTTGGCTGCGGGTTGGAGGTGGCGGGTTAGATCCTTTGCCTCGACGGAGGGCGAAGATATTTTTGATGCTCCATTCTACATCGGGATCTATCCAGCCCTCTATTGATTTGAGTTTCTTTCCTGAGGGTTAAAGGCCGGCGGGTGTTGAGCTGACCACTCGACCTCAACTTGGTCCCATTAATCACAATGCCAGGAGCCTTACCTCCCAAGGACCACATAGGCCTGTAGTGGGACTTCTTCTTCTTCACATGCCATCTCCATCCAGGAGGTCGGCGACCATGGTTCTAAAATTTTCGCTGTCTCGTGCTATTCTGGAGCATTCCTGGTAATTCTTGCCAGTTCAGTCTCTGTTTCTTGGTCTTCCTCTTGAACTTCTCCCATCCAACTTTCTCTCCAGCATCAACCTCTGTAGATCATCTTGTCTCATCAGGTGACCGAAGTATTTCATTTTTCTTTCCCTTATGGTCTTAATCAAGGATCTCTCGTATTCAGCCAATCTCAGTACTTCCTCATTACTTATTCTTCTTGTCCAAGGAATTTGTAGTGGGACACTAACTTAATTATTATCATTTTAGCTGAGAAAAACATAAGCCATTGAGCTATAATTTTATGATGATACTGTTCAGAATGTGTACTTCTTTCATTAGCACAGCATACTTCGTTCCTTTCCATTAAATTTTTCCTTAATTAAAGAAACAGATATGGATACCGCGGTAAGGACTGTCGATCCAATGTGTACCTCCTCCCAACAGGTGAAGTAATTTATTTCATTGCAGCTGTTGTAGTACTTTACAATATTGAAGATCAGATGCAGAGACATTATCTGGGACATACAGATGATATCAAATGGTAAGTAGTTCTTTCTGTCAATATATATATTTAGCACAGAGGTGGTTTTAGGCTCGAAAACACACTTTTAGAAGCCTTGTTTACAAAGATTTTTATCTTCATATGTTTATAGCAACTTCACTAGATACTCTAAATTTCATAAATGTGGAGAAGAAAATGTTTGAAATGACATATAAGAATTTGTTACTTCAGTATTAAATTTATTTATTTATTTATTTATTTTTAACATAAATAAATTAAGCCCAACGCACAATATTAAAAACACTAATTACATATTAAAAACTTACATCATTATCGATTTCGTTAGCGAGAGCTAACATCTTCAGATTTACAATACAATAAAATAAAATAAAATGAAATGAAATACAAAGTTCAGTCTTTTTTATATAGAAGTAGGCAAGATTATTCAAATTTCGGGAGATCCATTATTGCAGGCGGTGAGGGATGTGTAAAGTCTCTAAGCAAATCTTGTTTATTTTCCTGTGTTTGGCTATTGTCGGTTGAATTGGAGACTGAAAAAATATATAATGGGCAATATTTAAATAAAATAACATTTTTACGTGCGCAAATTATTTTTAACATAAATAAATTAAGCCCAACGCACAATATTAAAAACAATAATTACATATTAAAAACTTACATCATTATCGATTTCGTTAGCGAGAGCTAACATCTTCAGATTTACAATACAATAAAATGAAATGAAATACAAAGTTCAGTCTTTTTTATATAGAAGCAGATTTGCTTAGAGGCTTTACACATCCCTCACCGCCTGCAATGATGGATCTCCCGAAATTTGAATAATCTTGCCTACTTCTATATAAAAAAGACTGAACTTTGTATTTCATTTCATTTTATTGTATTGTAAATCTGAAGATGTTAGCTCTCGCTAACGAAATCGATAATGATGTAAGTTTTTAATATGTAATTATTGTTTTTAATATTGTGCGTTGGGCTTAATTTATTTATGTTAAAAATAATTTGCGCACGTAAAAATGTTATTTTATTTATTTATTTATTTATTTATTTATTTATTTATTTATTTTTTTGCAGTTTGGCTGTTCATCCAAACAAACTTTTAATTGCCACAGGCCAGGTGGCTGGACATGATAGGCGAGACGGCAGAGTAAATGAAAATTCTTTCTTATTATTATTGTAGATTTAATTTTTTAATACAGGCTTTTTAATTCTTAATTTTAGCTGAGCGTTTTAAACTAGATTTAGATTATTTTAAGCGCATTCATTATTATTATTATTATTCGTATTTCTTAAAGGTTTTATTGGAAAGTTGTAAATATAGCTGTTAAATTTAGAGTTTCTTTACAATCATTATATTTATATATTTATTGCAACAATGTTGTACATGTTTAAAAAAGTTTTATGATTTTTTAAGTGGGGCACTATTGACAAAATTAAATTCATTAAATAATAAAACCATACATTTATTTGATACTTTCAAATTAATTAATGTTAATTAAACTGAAATAATATTGTGATGTACTAGTTTGTTCTGTTATGTCTCGTTTTGTATTATTTGTTGATTTTTAGTAGTTCTTGTAAGAATTATAATAGTTAGGCTTTATTCAATATGTAAATATCAAATACATGCAAATTTTATTATTAAAATTATTCCTGTGTTTTTTGAGTTCTTAATTATATTGTAATTGTTCTTCAGTGTTTTTTGTTTGGTGTTTCCAAGTTATTATTTTCCTCTTTGATTATGAATTAAACAAATGTCTTTACACTTTTGTTTTTTTTTAGTTATATTCATTTAACAGTTAAATATTAAGCAGACTAAATTTTCTAAACATATATTATTAGAATGAAATTTATGTTGATATTATGGTTTTTACACACTTCAGTCAAGATTTAATGCCCCAATTGACATTTCAACATACGAAGCTCAGAGATGGGTGAGTTATTTTAAATGAAGAATACACTGCTAGGAAGTAACAGTGGTGATGGCATTTCGACCTTCTTTTTCTCAGTCTTTACAGTATTCATACTAAACAAGAATACTAAAACTCTCCGAATAACTCATTAATAACCTGAAAACAAGAAAGGCATTTCTTACAGAACTAGAATTGCAGTCTTGGAATTTTTTTTAAGAATTTTCAAGGTAGTTACAACTGACAATTTAAATTTATCCAGCTCTTAATCATATATCTGTTATAAATCTTTTTCTGAATGCAATGATTGTCTTGTTTGGGAAAGAAGACCCTTAAATTAAGTTTTTAGTAAACAGTTTCGTTTTAACTGCTATACTTGTTAAATTAGTACAATTATTTTTGACAGGATATAGACAGGCATGTTTATAAATAATAGGACAATTCATGAAGAAAGAAAATTGACAAAGCATTAGAAGCGTTTATAGTGATGTTGCTTTTAGAAAAAAAAAAAAAAGGCACTTTCTTTTGAAATTTCAAAAAAATACTATAATTAACTGCAGGATTTTTTTTTTATATGTATATTATTATGTTTCAAAATACAAATAGATATATCTTTTATAAATATTTTTTTTTTTTTCCTTAAAAATTTAAAGGATTAGTTCAGGACTTAGCAAATAAAAATTAAATTGAAAGTCACATAAATTCTATAATATATCTTTACTTGAATTAATATTATAGTATACACAAATAAATAAGTTAATCGTTTTATTAAATACAGTTTAATTTCATGCAAATTCACATTTCTAATATTAAAAAAAAAAAAAAAAAATAGTGATAGGTTTCAAACGTTTTTCTTTTTTTGTAATATCTTCCCCTAGGTATATTAAGAACATGAGTAAATATTAGTATTTATGAGTCATAAAGTTGAAAAACTTTTTAGATTACCAGTAAGCTTTTTTCTAAATAAAAAATAAATTAAGATTAATATAAAGAATGCATTTGATTGACATTTAAAATTAACATTAGTTAGGTAGTATTTAAATGTTTTAAATTATAGTTCGATCGAATTCAAAACAGATATTTGTTTGTTTGTTTTTTTAGCTCAGTACAAGTATCAACTTACCTCCTGTTCTGCTACCCTCTTAAAGCACAGTGCTTTTACTGCTTTTTACAATTATCAATGTATTCATTATTAAAATAAAGAAAAATAAACCTGGGTACCTGTTAAAAAAAAAAATAGTTCTCCATAGAGCAGTGTTTGAATTTAGATAGGTTTTTTTCAATTAATAAAAGAAAAAGTTCAGTTAACATTTCTGGTTATTTAGCAATTATTAAAAAAAAATAATTGTTTAAGTTCCTACCTATTCTTTGTTTTCTTTTAAATTTGTTTATGATCTGGTAACAGAAACTTCTTTTGGATCATTTCCAATCATTAGCTAATTCTAACTTTATTCATTTTCTCTTTCGCTTCTTAGAAGCCTGTATTGGTGAAGGTTTGTGTTATTCTTATTCCTTATTTGATTAATGTTTTCTTTTATGCATGGTTCAGAGATTGATCAGTGGAAAGCAGACAATAAATTAATATTTCAATAAATTAATATTTCAAAATTCTCTGAATAGTAAATTGGGATTTTTGATAAAAACATTTCCATATTAACTCCTAACAGATATGATAAATACATTTGAGCATTAAACAATAGTCACTTAAATCGTATTTTGATAATCAATCAGAGTTACAAATATAGCTTCAGTTATTATTTATTATAATATGTAAAATATTAATAATTGGATTTTTCATTTTTAGAAAAAGAATAGGAATTCGCATAATTTTTATTTCAGCACAAAGGTGCATTTATTTTCGTTTATGTTACTTATTTGTGCACGTATGCCTTTCATTATAGAATACTTTTTCTTAAAAATATTGTCCCTGACCATTGGATTATTTTATTTTTTTTCGAATTGAGCAATGAACTAATATGGAATTATTCTCCTAACAGTATTAAATTTAGCACTGATTGTCTCTTAATCATGCATGTAATTCTTTCCGATTTAAGTCTGTTGTTTTTACTCTGGATTTTGAAATAATTTTTTGGATTGACTTTTAAAAAACAATATTAACATTGCTTTCTAATAAAAAGCAACACTTTACTTTGTTTTCTAAATGTGTTCTGTTGTCCTTGTGTTTTGTTTGTTGGCATTACAGTACTTATGGATGATGTTATTTAGTCAAACACTTTGTACATTTTTTTTTGTATGCATAATTAAAAGAAATCTTTAAAATTTAAATGAAACAGGCATTCATTTGCTCAATATCTAATCACTGTTTCAGTACCTGGATTTAATTACAATAAGAGGAATGTGGAATTCATTTTCACTTCTCTGGAATATTCCGATGTAATAAATTCATTCAAAGAGGATTCTTACAATTTTCCATATAGCTATTTCCATCTTGTGGCCCTCTTGTGGGTGGCAACAAGAACTATATTTTTTTAAAATGGTTCTTTTCTGAACAAATTGCATTTCTAAGCTTTTATAGAAACCAAAAATTTCAATCTGTTTACTCAGTGTGAAACGACAATTTATTTTCTTGATTAATTACAACTGAAAGAAAGAGAGAAAGAAAAATGTTATTCTGTATCGCCAGTTAAACTATCTTCACATAAGATTCTGTGATTAGTTACTGAATTTAATTTGAATAACATTCTTAGTTATGATTGTTATTATGATTTTGCTATCTTATATACATAATAAAAGCAGAAAATATAAATAGTTTTTGAATTGAATATCTTCTACTGTATTATAGTGCTTTGAGATTTGAAACTCCCAGAATGCAAAGCAGATTATAGATTGTCCTTTCCTGGCCGTTCGCTAGCATTCAAATAGAAGAAAAGCGACCTCTTCTATTTCAATGTTAGCGAACGGCCAGGAAAGGACAATCTATAATCTGCTTTGCATTCTGGGAGTTTCAACTCTCAGTGTAAGCACTTTAATGCTTGCTTTAATTGAAAAAAATATATTGAATAAGTCAAATTTAATAATGACAAATTTAACGTGCATAATAATATTTAACAAAGGTATAAAAATGCACACAAATAAAGATCACTGGGCTGCTTTTGGTATTTTGATACCGGGAATCCAAGACAGGCTGTTTCAGATGAATCCAACTGATGACAGTTATAAAACCTAAAACGGTCTGTCTTGGATTCCCGATTATCAAAAATTCCAAAAGCAGCCCAATATCACTTTATTTGTGTGCACTTTTGTACCGTTGTTATGTATTATAATTTTTTTTTAATAAATAATATTTATCCTTTAATTTATATTATAAAACACTTAGATAAGAGTACTATTACATTGACAGAACATATCATGCATTTAGAATGAATATTTTTTTTTTTTTTATCTGATTATTTCTTCAGTTTTGAAGCATTAAACTGATGTAACTTTGAAGTTCTGCCAATTTCTCTGTATTTAATAGAAGTCTTTTATATCTAAAATATTTGGTTGAATGACACTTATAAACTACATATATGAATCGTTATTTTCTGTACATATTAACAAAAATAGATAAGATTTCTTGTGCACCTTCATTAAATCATTGTGATTATGATATTAAATTCCTTTCTAGAATGATTCATTAATTATTACCTGTGCAGATAATGAATTTTGTTATTCACTGGTAAAAAAAAAAATACATAATATTGCAAACTGTTATGATAAAATTACTAATTTGTTTCTTTCAGACGAACAGAAAATAATAATATTTCATATATGATCTTGATAAATAAAAAAATATTTTGTTAATAAATATAAAAAGTAAATAATAATGCCTGATCTTGAGGATTGTTCAGTTAACATAAGTATTATCATATGCAAATCGTATTGTTATATAGGAAGTTTCTTTGATAAAAAAATATCATCAAAATTCCAATGCGAATAAAAGAGATTTATGGGGCAAACTGTGTTTTGTCTGAAACCAAGGATTTTCATATATAAGCTTTTATAAATTTAATCAAAATTTATAAATTTAGTCAAAATTTATGAATATGATTCGCAGTCCAAATTATTAAATAAAATCAATATCTATATCATTTTAATAAAAACTAAACAAAAAAAAACATGAAAATTTTAAAGATAATATTTTTTTATTAAAATTGTAGTGTAATTTAAAATTTTTAATAAAATTGTGAAAATAAATATTGTTTTATCTTGAATATATAAAGGAGCATGTGAGTAGTCCATCATTAATATTTCTTAAAAATTGTTGAAAATGAAAAACTGTAATAATTTCAGTCTTTTTAAATAATTGACTATTTCCTGATTTTCAGATTAGCTTTACAATAATGTGAAAATTGATTTCTAGTTATACCTAGTTTTTTCTAGAATTGATTCTGCACCTAATCATACATAAAACTCCTTTCAAAATCATCTGCATATGTGATTATATTTTCTCTAATATTGATGCAGTTCCATGTTGTTTTACGCCATTTCTTAAATTTGTGTGTGTGATTTGTTGTTTTTTAGTAACGATTGCCAGAATGAAAATTGTGCCAATGCGCCAGTACCTGGGTTCGAATCCCGGTCGTGGCATGGTTGTTTCTTTCGTCTTCTTCTGTGTGTTGTGTCCGCTGGGGACCCGAAATCTGCTCTGTAGGTAGTGGTCCCCATTTGTCTTCTATATGTTACAGGCTATAGAATGAAAATTGTTAGATTATTTCTAAGATGCATGAGATATTTCAGAGAGCAAATCGGACATGCTTGAATAGTAGATTGCCAAACTGAAACTAAAGAAAGGCCTCAGAAGGACCTATGTGATTTCTGTGAAGGAATTTGTTTTCAGAACGGTGTTACATTCTGTAATGCCAAAAATAGCCTTTTTAAGTCCAACTATGCTAGCTCCATTGTTGATGTGAGACAGTAACGCCTTACGTTTTAATTCTTATTCACCTATTTGGCAGGTGAAAATTCTGCAATAACATTATATATTTCTAGTATATGCACTGCTGCATATTTCTTCATTGGAAGTAGACAGGACAGTAGCAGATTAATATTATACATTAATACTATATCTCTGGAATCTAGTTTTTTTGTCATAGATAATCAATTTGATACAACAAGAAGGTTTGGAAGCTACTGAGCTCATTTGGATGAAAATTCTGCTGAAAACTCTAAATAAACATGAATTTTAATGTATTTGAAATAATGGCAGCAACTGAAATGCCATCTAATTGTATAAGAAAATAAATGCTTGAACAAGTCCGGGTTGCTTGAATGCTCAAAGTGTAAGGTTTTGAGAGAAATTGTGCATGGTTTGCAGAATTGTACACAGATAGAGTTCTAAACATATGTTCAAAACTTAAAAAAAAAAAACACAATAATAACATTTTATGAGACCAATGTTTAGTCTTTAATTAATGCTATATTCTTAAATATGCGATAAATTACTTTACTTTTTGCATCCAAGTTTTTTGAAAAAAAAATTCCAAAAGTTTTCTTTTTATCATAAGAAAAAATTAAAATATAATTTATTGTGAGAGATAAATTATCTTAATGAATATATCAGTTCTGTAATAAAAAAATAAAAAAATAAAAGTTGCTGAAAAAATGATTAATTAAAAACTAAAGCTTTAACTTATCAGACAAACCAAATTAGGAAATAAAATGATAAATTTAATATAGAATTCTTTTCCTCAGGTCTTCAATTAAAAAAAAAATAGAGAGAAATTTGCTTGTTCATAAAATGCTATCTAATTTGTTATAAATAACTCATAATAAAGCGAAATGACATTATTTCTTTTAAACAAAAATTTATTTATTTATTTATTTATTTATTTATTTATTTTTCTTTTTAAAGCCTCATATTAGGATATGGGATTCTGTTAGCTTAAATACACTTCACATAATAGGAATTGGAGACTTTGAAAGAGCTGTTGCCTGTCTGGCATTTTCCAAAGCAGTAAGTTCCCATTTTATTAATTTGTAGTTTACTAATTTATTATATAGATTAGACATTTCCATTGATTTCTTAGAAATTTAAATATTCAGTATTGTTATATTGCTGTATATATTTTCATATGGTGGAAAATTGATTCCAATTGCCTTTGGTAAAACTTCACTATTGTCCTCCAAATGAGAGATGGCCGGCGGAAGTTTGAACTGCGCAGCCCTTCCGGTAGCTGATCAATTATGTTTTCCTGTCACAATGGACAATCCTGTCGCAAAGTAACAAGCGATTACCGTAATGGCGGCGTCCTGTCATTAAATCAGACGGAAGTGCCTGACCAGACTAATCGATGATACATGCACAGATCTCACAAAAACAGGGCGGCCATCTCTCATTTGGAGGACAATAGTACAGCATACCTTGACAGTATCTTTATTTAAAGAAGAATACATTTTGAAGAAACGGATGAAACACAGAAGGAGAAAGTAACATCCAAGCTGACACCTGGATTCGAACCCAGGTTCTGACACATCAGCCTCACGGCAGACCGTCGCCTAGACCGCTCGGCCATGCCTGAACGGCATTCACCATAAGATGAAACATTAACAACCTAATTATTGGTCAAATCTTTCAGTCAGTCAGAAAAATTCCAACATTCCAAAAGAGATCTAGCATCTTCTCTGTGGATAATGCTTGAACACTGTCGCACATTGCCTAAGAATTTTTAGCAGAATGGACCCTGTCTTCAGAAATTTTATAAAGATTTAAAAAAAAAAAAAAAAAAACCGAAATCATTCTGTTTTTGTTTTAATAATGTAAAAAATTGTCATTATTAAAACAAAAACAGAATGATTTCAGATTTTTTTTTTTTTTTAAATCTTAATAAAATTTTTGAAGACAGGATCCATTTTACTAAAAATTCTTAGGCAATGTGCGACAGTACATAAAAATTAGTAAAAATTTTTCAAGTTGACACTAATTTTTTTTTTTTACTTAAGTAATAATTTTGTTTGTTAGTTAAAGCAACAGTTTTAAATATGATTTACTTTAATTTCAGGATGGTGGTGTACTACTTTGTGCTGTAGATGAAGCTCCAGATCACAATATGTCTCTCTGGGATTGGCAGAGAGGGGAGAGAGGTCACAAACTCACAGAAACTAAGGTAATGCTTATATTTAAGATAGATAGATAGATAGATAGATAGATAGATCTGTCTGTCTATCTATCTATCTATCTGTCTGTCTGTCTGTCTGTCTGTCTGTCTATCTATCTATCTATCTATCTATCTATCTATCTATCTATCTATCTATCTGTCTATCTATCTAAGTTTTCTGGTAAGTTATTCAATGAATTATAATATAAATTTTTTGTTTTTTCTTTCTTTCAAAAAGTCTGGAAATATCTATGCGTTATATCATTATTATTATTATTTAAGGAAAAAAAAATCTCACTTAGAAATTGTTATCAAGGATATTATTTAACATATTATGTGGGATTTATTTCTTGCAATCCTTTTTTTTTTATTTTATTTTATTTATTTATTTATTTGTTTATTTTTTTTTTTTCCGTAAATTCTCACTATTGAAACGACTGTTTCATGAATTTAGTTGCAGAATGCACAAAACACAAAGTGTGGATTTTATTCATTCTCCCAGATAGAAAACAGAGTTGATAGTAATGTTTTGTATACATATTATGGATCAATCTGTATATCAACTGATAAATTTACAGCATTAAGTATAAATTATTTAAGTTTTACATTAAAGAAAATTTAACTTTGTAATGATTTCATTCACTTATACTTTTATAATCAAAATACAGCTGTAAAGTAATACTTTTGTTAGGTTGGTATTAATTAAATGTTACGTACTGATTGAAAATGAATATATTTACACAAGTTACGCTATCTTCTCTTTAAATTGCTTTTTACGAATTATTGTTAATTATTCTAATATCCAAGTTTTTGGAAACTTACAGTGTGCAACTGAGACAGTTCTGGCTGTGGAATTTCATCCAATGGATAGAAACACAATTGTGACTTGTGGAAGGGGACACATCAGCTTTTGGAATTCTGAAGGTTTCACATTAACGAAGAAATTAGGCATTTTTGAGGTAAATAAATTTTCTCTTTTCTTTTTAGGAGATTTTTTTTATCTTTTTTTATTAGTAATTTATGTTACAATCAGTCAATTCCTTGTGATAATAATAATTTAATTTTTAATTATTACTTTTTATATGTTCTTAGAAACAAGAAAAACCAAAATTTGTGTTATGTATTGCATTTACTGATCTTGGCGATGTTCTGAGTGGAGATTCCAATGGACATATTTTAGTTTGGGGACGAGGTATTTATCACTTTTGTATTATGAATTAAAAATCCAAGTTAAATGCTTTTCTTCTTTGATAATACTTACATTTATTTTATCATGTTAAACTGATGTAAAATTTTAAATTGCTCATACACGTCCCAACATTTTTTTTCAAATAATAAGAGTTTATCAAAAATAAAATTAAGTTCAGAATTCAGAGGCTTCCAAAACACAAAAATAATTTCTGTCAACAGTAAAAGCTTTCAACAATAGTTATGTAAGTTATATTGATTAACATGCATAAACATAATTTCTATGTTTTCGACCATTAAATTATTGCCAGAGTTTGCCTAAGTTTCTGTCAGTTCTTTACCACCAGAAGTTTGGTGTTTTTCTTTATCATATAAATTGGTTTGTATCTCATTTAATTCCCGAGTGCTTCTAGCCTTTTAGTTTTTGAGCTGATCATTCAAATTAGAAATAAGAAGCATCACAAGATATCCATTTTCTTTGAGTCAGTTTTATCTGTTTCTATTTCCTGTGCTTGGAACCTACATTTACTCTCTCTTTAGCCTTTGTATTGTATGGATCCTTTGTGTCAGAATTTTATTTTGGTTCTTTGATATTATTCAGAACAGTTTGACTTGTTCCCTTCATCTTATTGTTTGATTGGCAACTTTTGAATGATGGAAGATTTTCTCTTGTGTCCCAACCATAATTCTTCTGCCTTTATTTGTATCTTCACATTTACACTGAGAAATTCATGGCTCCAACTACTCATATGATATTTTATGATGAGTTCTTAAAATAATTATTTGAAACTAACAGCCATTTTGCTAAGTTTTCTAATTAAATTTGTCACTTAATTATCAAAGAGAATGTGCTCTCCTGTATTATATTGCAGATGGTACTCATTTAAATATTCCCTGATATCATAGGGTAACTTACAGAATCGATTTGCTTGACCATTATACATGCCTTTTAAAGGGTGGCTGCTCTCTCACTTACTGCATTTTTAATGTAACTAAATTTTCTATAATTAACCACACACAAGATTTCACTACTACAGATTTCTCACCAAGAGTATACGATGGTCATTGTTCACTGTTATACAAATCAGTTTCTTTCTGCTACTGTTTTCATCCTTATAAGAGATGACCATACAATAAATCTCAGCAGTTTCAACTGCTCATTTATCTTTGTTATGATCTCTCCATAAACTTTTCATTTTTCTTCCATTATTGTTTCTTCAATGATCGTTTGTCGTTTTCACCATCTATGGATGTTTATTCAATCAATTTTGGCTTTGTAGCTAGACTTTGACCACCTTTAAAATGTTATATCAATAGCACTAGTTGAAAACCATAAAGCTAAATTTCCATTTTTGTTCCTAACACAGATATGATGAGCTATTTTTTCATGTCCTCTGTCACTTACTATTGAAATGTTCATTTTCCTTTGGAATGATCTTTGCCATCTACTCCAAAATTCTGGCTATGATTTATCATCCCTCTAATTTAATTTCTGTAAATGGCATACCTGCAGCACCACTAACATCTTTCTTCATTTGGATTTCCATCAAGGCTATCTTTGTTTTTCCTATTTGTTTGCATGTCAAAAGTACACATACAGCATTAGGAGAAAATTCCTTTTATCTTATCAACAATCTTTATCAATAATGCTGGATCATTTAGCATACTTGATATAACTTGCTGGATCAAATATGTTGCCTATACTGACTCTCAGAGTTACTGTTCTGTCGCACTCCATGTTCCTGCCTGATATATCTTAAGCCAGTATCTGCTGGAAATTATTTATTTGTTGCACTTCTATAACAATGTTTTTAGTAAAGTTAGGTTTTTTTTTTTTTTTATCTGCTCCTCACATACCTTCTGTGCCAGTATGAGCTACTGTCTCCTTATTGTTTTCTTTCATTACTCATTAAACATCTTATCCTCCTCAGTTTGAAAATTTGTATTTGTACTCTTATTTATAACATTTACAAATAGAAAATCCTTTCTTCTGTAAATCTTTTATATCGAGTCTTCCCAACATATTTGTTCTTATTTTTAAAAGATATGAATTCTATACACTATGTACTATCTGAATAGATCAACTCAGAAATGCGAAAAAGCTTTTATGAAGTAAACATCTTCGAAAGCTAATAAAATAGTAAGGTTTCAGCAAACAAATTGATTTTACTCCCAGTTTTATTGTATTTAACAATTATATTTACTTGCTTCATGCAATAAAGCAGATCTACTTATTATGGCTTATTTAGTTCTCTTTGTTACTGCTACAATCCATTAAAATCCTCATAATAGGTAATTTATTAATTTAAAATGCTTAATGTCTGTGTCACGGAGAAATTTAACCTGTTTTAACATTTTAGGGTCCAATAGGATATCGAGGGCTCTTTATAATGTACATCCTGGTGGTGTATTTTCCCTGTGTGCAATGAAAGATGGAACAATTTTGTCAGGAGGAAGAGATGGCAAAATTATCGAATGGGACAGTCAATACAGGAAAACTGGGAATAGTGCTCAGGTAAGTTTGGAAAAAAGAATATATTGAGAATTATCATTTACATCAGAAAAAGAACATTGAACAGCTTTAAATATGACATTACAAGCTGTGAACTGGTCAGTGTATAATTAAAATTTCACAGGATATAAATATTAATGAAAATGAAATACTAAATCAATAAAATAAATGTAGCAACAATAATTTATTAGTTACAAACAGCATATCATTCAAGGATTTTAGTGTGAAAGTTTTTCAAAATACACTCATAGAAATGGAAATATTTGCTCTTATTACAGTCGGTGTATTTTATATCACTATCAACTTTGGTCAAAATTTGGTCTATTCTTCTTAGTATTCCAGTTTCCATTTTCCCGAGTGAACACTGGAACAATTGAGTAAAATGTATTTAAATGATTGCCACAAATGGAATGGCTTTTATGGTATGTTCAGATTTGTATCTTGTATTGGAGTTACACAGTTTTCTTAACAAGCAAATAGTTTAAAGCCAAAATTTTCTTATTTATACTTTTATTCCTACCATTTAGCTTCCTGAGCAAGTTGGTCCAGTTCGAATCCTGACTCCTGGGAAAGGCAGCAGCATTTTAGTTGGTACAACACGGAATTGTATTCTTCAGGGCAGCTTCAGTCTTACTTTTCAGATCATTGTGCAAGTAAGAATGTTCACAAAAGCTAATAAATTATTATCCTCGACAAATTTGCAAAATTGCTTCCATTGCAAAATACTTGTTATTTTTAATTTATTTTAAGCAATCACTAACAAAAATATTTTATTAACTCTTACATAAATTAATTGTAATTGTAAATTAATTGCAATTTTAGAATTTTTATGTTAATTAAAATTTATATA
>JAFIDM010014012.1:41154111-41178927 GCA_023159025.1 Thereuonema tuberculata | reverse complement strand
TCTTCACATGCGTGTCCAGAGAGAACTGCTACCAAAGAAACGCATGTTCTATTATTGGGTATGACACGCAATATTCATTTTTTTTTGTACAGATTCCTAACTCGAAGCACTGCATGGGATAGTTATAAGAATGCTTATCATAATTACGTTCCTATCTTGAATAGACAAGTTGCCTATACTTGACTGTATACACATATTTAATTGTCACAGTCACCCACATTAACAGAACACCTGCACATTCAATGTTGGAGGTCAGTGTTTGGCAAATACTGCATTGTTAAGGATGGGCAACTTCAACTAACAATTAGTTTTGTAAGCAATTTTAATTTTTTTTTTTTCGGACTGCACATCAGTAGGTTAGGTAATGGTAAGTTTATTGCAAAAAAGCTAATCATAAACACTTCTGTCTTCTCTTTGTGTCAGTCTGTTAAACTCAAATTTCTTAAAATAAGATTTTTAATAAAAAAACAAAAAATTCATTAGTGGACAGTAAATAAACTTTTTTCGTGATTTACTCATGGATGTTAAACTTGATTTTTAATAGATAACGAGATATCATGTGTAACATGATAGCAATTAACATACATCACTAATGTTTTTTTTTTTCTTTTTTGAATATAGCACATGATCAATAATGTTAGGACTATATATCTTGTGACTGATCAAAGCTTGTTACCAAGTGACAACAATTAGTAACTGTATAGCACATGGTTCCTAAACTGCATTAATAGGATATTTCACATTTTAATGGGGAGCATTGATCTGCAAATTGCAGATGGTGGTAACCTAGGTTTCGTTTGGCCTTAGGACACCCACAAAGAAGAAGAAGAAAAAAATTGCTGAGATTAGGATGCTATGAACTGAAAAAGTTTGGAAACCTCTGGTATAGCAGATGGAAATTAACTAAGTGGAACTGCTGTTACTAAAAGTACAGCATATTTATAGTAATAATAGTTAGTAATAATAAGAAATCGTTGTTCTTGGGAGTTAATAACAATGTAAAGATGTTTTTTCAGAGAAAATAACAATATCCATCTATCTTTTCACTTTGAATTTTTATTATTAATAATATCGGTTTTGAAAGTTAAAAAAATAATAATAGCTAAACAACAAATTATAATAAGACTTCAATAATACAAATCGTCTATGCTATAATGAAAAATACAAATTATCTATTTAAAAAAAATCGCTTTTCTTCAAAAATAAAATGTAAATATCAAATGCAATACGATATGTATTTTCCACTTTGAAGTATTGATAATAAGTTTGATTTCAAATAAATCTCAATTTCAAGAAGAAATAAGTTTTTTAAAAACAGTTATAAATTTTTATAATAAAGGTGCCGACATTAAATTAATTAGAAAGGTTAACATTTAAAAAAGAACAAGACGTAAAAAATGACTAGATTCGCCATTACGATATGGCTTCATCTGATAAGTTTACAAAGATTACAAGAGTGTTTATAACAATTTGACCAATAACAACTAAGAATTTTTTTTTGGGTAAAAGTCCGGTCTAGGGATCTTTCTATAGTTTGAAGGCTTGTGACGTAAGAAACTGAATCTCAACAAACATCCGAGACTATCTTTGTCTGTTGTGAGTGGACTGGCGAGGACAATTGTGAAGAATAAACGGCTTAAAGCAGAAAAAGGGAAGGAAGGGGTGAAAAGAAAGGAGGGGGGATTCAATATTGGAATTTTTTGGGGTGGTGAGTGGACGTGCCCATATTCGGCTATGATTTTGACAGAGAGGCAATCATTATAGCAATCGGGACTGCTTAAAATTAAAATTGACTCTTTGCATTTACGTAAGAAGAGATTACTCTCTTTGCAATCTCGAAAAGATTGCACAGTATTTCGGGGCTATTAAAGTTGATTGATTGGTTAGTAAGATGAGTGTGGATAGCTGTTAATTATTTTTGTAAACTTATCAGAGATGTCACAATGGCGAAACTAGTCATTTTTGTAAAAAAAAAAAAAATCCCAGTTCTATTCAAATCCTAATTCTTATTTAAAGGGGAAGTAGAATAAAATAATAAATTTTAAACTGTGAAATTTGAATTAAAAAACCTTGCAACGTGTTATTCAAAAATACATTGCACAGATAGTTGTTTGTAGTATAGGAAGGAAAAATTAGGAAAAATAAAAGAAAGGGATGAGAAGTGATTAGTGATAATGTACACAGACGCATATCAAAACATATCTGAAAATTTTTCTCTACTTATATTAACATCTTAAACAATTACTTTACTTAACTATGTAAAAAACAAAACAAAACAATATTTTCTTTTATCAAAAACAAAAATATTTATGCATATTAACAAACTTCCATAAACACGCACAGATAAAATTAAGTAGTATTTATAATAAAAACAATGGTTTTATTGACGAATCCTTAATATCCTCAGGTGAATGTTCTAAAATGGATCCATACATAAACAGTTCAGAACAAAGAGAAACACTGCTGATGTTAGGAGCCAACAGTCCATGGAAGGTAGGGGTTGAAATCATGACGTCACCGGAAGAATTCTAGATGAAGAAATGAAGTGGTCATCATAACTTAGTCCACAGGAAATCATCAAGGGCAGGATGTTTTCGTATGGCAATGTAGCATAAAGTTACATTACAGCAACTTAAAATACAAACAACTAAGGACGTCCTTCATTCTTCTTATTTTAGAACACTTCACTATACTGTATAATGTTCTGTACTAACGTCATTTCATTGTAACATCCGGCAGTACCAATGATGCACAATGATTCTCTGCAGCTTCTTCTTAACATAGTTTTAGCACTACCCAATATAAGCAGCTGTTGGCTTCTCAGATGCCTGACAGTAGCATAGTGCTTTTCTTTGTTCTGAACTGCTGACATACATATACAGGGGTGTGTATGGTCGGTTCGCACCGAAGTGCGAGCTTCGTTGCCGAAGCATCCTTGCTCCAGGGAGCGCTAGTGTTCCCAAGACGGCGAACCCCTAGCAGACTCCCTAGAATTACAAGGGAAAGATACTGGGGTGGTTTCCCGTGGCCTTCCCCAGGACGCCATTAAGGAATGATGTCAGACCGAAGAGAAAGTGAAGAGGAGGCTACAACACAGGAAAGGAAATTTTTGAAACATCCATGCTCGCTACCGGGATTTGAACCCGGGCGCTGGCACATTGATCTCACGACAGACCGACGCCTGAGACCGCTCGACCACACCACCACACAGAGTGTACCTGAAATGTGCTGCCAAACTTATAGTTGTATTCAATCATGCAAAACAACGAATAAATGTCATATAAACATGGGTCTGGAAATGCGTTATTTCCAAGATTTGAACAATGAAATGATACAGAGGTGTTGGCCTTTATGTCGTATCATAGAGTCATTAAATTGCTCCTCACTAATCGTGACATGGCCTTCTAGTCCCCCTGATTTAAACCCTCTGGACTTTTTCATATAAGGTTATCTTAAAGCATTAGTGCACACCACACCGGTTCCTGATGCCCACACACTGCATGATCACATAGTGGATGGGTGCAACACCATTTGACGTGCACCTGGCATCTTCTACCATGTTTGGCAGTCAATGGAACGACGTTGTGTTGCGTGCATTGCTGCCGATGGAGGACATTTCAAGCACTTTCTATGAAACTGAGCAACTGTATGGCCAACACCTCTGTATTGTTGCATCATTCATATCTTGGAAATAAAAGCATTTCCAGACCCATGTTTACATGACATTTATTTGTTTGATTTGCATTTTTGAATACAACCTTTAAATTTGGCAGCACATTTCAGGTACATCCTGTATATGTGTGTGTATGGATACACACACACATACATGTGGATCTATTTTAGACATTCACCTGGGGATATTGATAGATTCATCAATGAAACCGATCCTTTTTTTTTTATTGTAAATACTAATTAATTTTATCTGTGTGTGTTTATGGAAGTTAATCATTCTTCTTTACGTATAAATTCACACACATTAAATTTTTAATGATTAAAAATATTTATATTTTGTGCTAAATTTTAATCTTACTTTGTTTTTCTTCTAGCATTCTCCTGAAGATGTTTAATAATAATATTATAATTAAAGTACTAATACCCTTTGAAATAAAAACAACATTTTTTTTTTGGGGGGGGGGGGAGTCGAAAAGGAGACTTTAGTCTTTCTGTTTTGGAATTGTTTTCTGCCTATTTAAAACCTTACGTTTATCTTTCTAGATAAAAAAACGACGATTCCGACATGATCAGACATAGTATCTGATAGACATCTGAGATCAAAACAAGGACACATTATTCATAAGCAAAAGGCTTTTACACAATTGGCTGTTGGAATTTCTGTTAATATGACATAATTGAAAACTCCTTTTTAAATGGCTGTGCAATGTGGTTATTTCGAAGTGAGTTATTGAATCAGTCCTATTGAGTCATGACAACAGTGCATTTGCTCTGATTCTAAAATAATATGAGCATGGATGTTAATTTCAATGCGTGTCTATAGAATTGTATGCAGAATGATTAACGTGTCATTTTTGGAATGACAATGTAGCATTAGACATTTTTCAAGGTGTGTCAACTTCATCTCGAAGAAGATAAAAAAAGACTTCCTTAACCCTTTGACTAATGCACATACCATTAATGAATCAGAAAATTTATTATTTGTGAATTGCATTTCAGATACAAATGACTCATTTTTTTCAGTGCTTATTTTCATAAAATATTAGTTTTCACAAATGACTTAGAATTAGTTAAATACTTTTACTTATTTATTACTTTTGATCTTTATATTATTCTAATAAAAGATCAAGACAAATAAAATGCAACTTTTATGAAGATAGTTAGTTGCCTTTTGAGACATTAATCTACTTCAAAAGTATCAAAGATCACATTGACATTAATGCTGTGAATATTTTTTGTTTGCTGTTCTAATCTACATGCAATATTATTTTAAAGTGATGAGCGGAACTTAATATTTAATTGACATCAGAATTTCTTATTATTGGAAAATCTTGTATCTTCACTGCAATGCTGTAATGTTTTTCCACGTCCTTTTAAAATTGGATGAATCACAGATGCGGTCTCTCCTTATCTTGGGTTTTACAAAGTTAAATGGTATTACTTCTGCCTCTGTTTTGTAGTTTGAAGATTGCCATGTGTCTTCTTCCACTTGGTTGATGATTTTATTTCCCTTGGAACTTGTTTTATGTATATCTTTTTTTCTTTTTATTATGTCAATTTTTTGGCATTGTTACTCTATGGTTCTCTTACACGATGAAGTTTTGCTTTTTCATGAAAATAGTTGTTGTCTTGTTTTTGATTACTTATTCCAAGACAATAATAAGAAAATATAACTTGATTCTGTAGGAGAAGTGGACCATGATAATAAGATATACTTTCCTATGGGGATTTTTCCACTTTGGGTGAGATTTTACTCAATATTTTGGCTCTGTTCCTTCAACCTTATTCAGGAGATGATGAGATTTATATGAAGTTTGACGCTTCTATTTTGTCTGTCTCTTGGACAAGTTGTTTCGGTGGCCTTCTTCCGAGAGTGATCAGTAAATCCAGCTAATTATACAATCTTAGACACTGGCCAATGCTTGTCTTGCTTTCCACAGGGCTATCCTTTATTTCTTGCAAGCAATAACTTTTGATAACAATTTTTGTGTTTTCTTTGCTGCTTATTTTGCATTGTTTATATATGCACAGGAACATCCACAAGGCATTTAGATTCTGAGTAGGAAAATAGAGATAGAAACAATAAAATAAATAATAAAAAATGGAGATAGAAATCAACAGTATAAAGTGAATGTGCTATCAAAGAGAAAGTAGTTCATCTATGTTCCCAGAATTGCTTTGAATCTTAATAATCTTGCAGTTAGCGATGTTTATTTGAAGCAACATTCATAAGCAGGAATGATAAAAAGCAATAAATTCAAAAAATGTTCAGTGAATTTCTAGATGGCAATAATCACTGGCAGGAAACATATAAGCAAAAATATACAAATGTAACTAAATGTTCTATAAGAGAAATAAATAAAAAGGCGTTTTAAAATTTATATCTGCGTAAGCATTTACAGACGATGTATACTCCCAAAGAAATTCAGGAAATCACATAAACACTTGATAATATTAAGGTTGATGATAGTTGACTTAAACTTTCTAAAATCAGTCAAATTGTTTAATGGAGAAGCCTTTTTATATCTATGTTTTTTGCATTCATTTGTAAAAATAAGAAAATTTCATTAGATTCATTGCAGAATGCTACTGAAAAAAAAATGCCCTGAATAAATATATCAAATAGCAGTTTAGATGTACATATAGTTTAGAATTATAATTTAAAAGCATTATAAAAATTTGCTTTTTTGCATGAGTTACTGTGCTGCAAGCGTATATAAGTTGGCCTTTTCACGAAATTTCTTTTTGCTTGCATTGTTCTTCATTGTGCTACAATTTTGTTGCTGCTGCTGCAATTTATCATTGTTTAAATTAATTATTTATAGAATTAAATGTGCTGTATTCAAAAATCAACATTAGGCATAAACATGATTTTCTTTCAAATTTATTTTCCTAAAAATCTAATTAAAGAGATCAGTTATGATTTTTTTTCTTTTGATGATGTTATTTTAAGAGATTTGAGGTAGTTCTGTGTATAGTTATATAAGTAGTATTTTATTAATGCATTACTTAGTTATATTAAGAAAACTTGCAAACTATTAATTCTGCATGATGAAATAAGCTTCACTCCACTTTTAAATAGATAGCTTTTATTATATTTAAATATAGAGAATGCATGGATAAGACAAAAGAAAATAACAGTAAGTTAGTTAACTCTGCAGTCATCTTATTTTTATTTGTTTTTTTATAGATTAGTTGTTATTTGCATAGGTGTTTTTTTTTTCCTAGTTGCATTGCCGAAGCTATTAAAATATCGTATTTCAATCATATTAATCGTAATTTGACAGTAGAGGGTAATCATTAATTACTGTACTTTCTAATGTAGGGTCATTCGAGCTTTATCACACATCTAGATTGGTCCGAAGATGGAACATACATTCAGAGTAATTCAGGCGACTATGAAGTTCTCTTCTGTAAGTAAAAATTTTGTTTATCAATTATTTATAAATGCAGTCGAACCTTCCATTGGCTATTACAAACAATATTTAAGATTCATCGATGAATGCATTGTTGCATACATGAAGATTTATTGAATGAATTGCATTTTGCAGTAATTTCAATGAATGATAATTAGATTTACTGATCAAACTGGATTTTATGCAGGATGTAAATGAATATATATTACTATTTCTAGATTATGTAGTAAGAGGGTTAGAATGGATCACTTTTAGATAAGGAACGGATGCACTGTTTTCTGCTATCTGTCCTCCTGCCCCATTAGGATAGTTTGAGTGGTGTGGCACTTTCCTTATTCATGGCAGGTGATTTTTGTGGTGAAACCACGTCACGTTATTTCAGCTAAAGATCATGTGAAGCCAGCCTGCAGTGCGTCATGCTATATCCTCAGTTGACATTCCATCACAAGTGGATATTGGCCAAGTATACTTCCATGAGTACACTGGCATCATGTTAAATAGGTGAAGCTTAAGTTAACGGGAGATCTGCTTATCAGTTTAACAAAGATTGTTTTTCTAAATTGTTGGACTCTTACTTCAAACAACTTTTGGCGGAGCTAAAGGAAGCAGGTGCCTTCACAGTCAACAGGCCTAAACAGCAGGATTCAAAGGAACCTCCAGCTCGAAGATTTGAAGAATTATTTCCCAATAATTGCTTCATCGCATTGAAAAAAAAAAATAACAAAGGACAAGTACATTAACCATAGGTACAAATCAAATGAACACCTGACAGGTTTTACTTAATCAGCTACTCCATTGTCAGTGTTCAAGCGCTGAGTCCAGCTGATTTTACAGGTTGAATTATGATATTTACCACATTGTCTGGAAGAACCTTTGCTTCCAATACTGGTTTTCGATGAAACTACATTCACCAGAGACAGCATCATATTGAAACACCATGTTTGGATAGAAGAAAATCTCTTCACGCCTAGGATTGCCATACATCCGGAAAAGGCCAGATTGTCCTACATTTTAGCATCTGTAAAAGCATCTGACTGAATTTTTAAAAACATTTGTAAATGTTCTGAATTTTTGAATGTAATAGAATTTTTACTTATGAATTTCTTAGAAATGTTGCTAAATGTTTTGCAAGCCATCACAACAATTTTGTTCTGTTGGTAATGCTGGCCAATGTTCTTTTTTTTTTTTTTTTCAACTCCGATTCTCAACTATAGAGAGAATTAAGTTAGCTTGCTATTTCGGCCGTTCCAATGCCTTTGTTTCCAATTTTCAGTTCCTTAAAACATGCAATATATTACCAACAAATGTGGATACTTTCTCCGATTTATTGCACGAAAATGCAGGGAAATAGAGTTTATTCTGTCTTAGATAATTCTTCTGCAGTTCTGCTATCATTTCTAAAAACAAATTTCTGTGTAACTGGTAATATTGTGGGATTGAAAAAAAGCATTTATAGTCGGTTAAAGTAACATCAAAATAGTCAATTTTTCATGTGAAGGTATAGTTATTTTTTTAAAAATATATACATTCTATTCTGCCGATGTCATGAATTGTTTTTCTTGACCTTATAGGCAATCTGACTCACACCACTCTCTCCAGATCATTCCAGAACTGGAATATAACTGGTTTGCCATCAATATATGGGATCTTCTTCTGCCCCAATTCACCAGTCGCATTTACGAGATCTTCCTAAAACAAATATTGCCAGAATTAGTAAGAGGTGGGCTATTGGAAATCTGTCAACAGATGTGGTTTTAAAAAGACGATATATCAGCACACTTTTCATTTGTTGTCCAAGCTCATCTCAATTGAGAATTAGGGAGAAGGTGGATTAGCTGAGAAGAGTTTTGTTTCCAAGACTCCCTGTCAAGTCATAGGAACATTTGGTTGCACTAATGCATGCATAAGACAGATCAGATATTTTTGATGAGATATATCAGAACATGAATCATAGGTGCAACTTTTGCATCGAAGTTATTGTCATAACTTTTAAGTATATCTTGAAAGATGCATGGTGCAAGAAAAAACAAAACATACTCCTGCCATGCTAACGTAAAATAAGATGCAGTGTTCAAACTATCCAAATGGTGCAGGAGGACCTAGAGAAGGGAAATGGTAGCTCTCCAGACACAGATTCCTTATCTAAAAGTAATTCATTGGGAGTACCCTCCACCTCATAATGGATGTCTGCCTAAGGTGTAGCACGGACACAAGTTTTGCCTGCCCTCTCTTAGTGAATCACCTGGGACATTATCAGAAAATCTTCTTAAGTTATTTGTTTCCTTTCAACTGGCCAATATTTCTGTTTTATCTTTAAGCCTATTATGTAAGGCTGCTGTACTGATAAGATGGCTCAGGTCCATCAAACTAAACTCTAAGAGTTAATAATTATAAAGCCAATATACTTGTGTAAAATATATTTTAGGAAATGAGTGATTCAAATAAACTAATTTGGTTTCTTCTTTCATCAAGCATATTTATTACAGATAGTTGTCTTATTTTATTTTTTTTAATAAAATAATAAAATAAAAGGATTTTTTTTTTTTTTTGATTTTTTTATTTATTGATGATATTTTTTACAGTCAAACAAAAATTAAATTATAAAACAAAATTAAAATATAACTCGTATAAAAAATAAAATACTTTGAAAATTTTCTTTTTGTAGGAGTTGTGTGTCTTATTTTATTTTATATATAACTTTGGAATGAATAGATTGCTAAGATCCATTTATTTACAATGAATAATAAAAAAAAAACACTAAGCTTTGAATCACTTTGAGGGAGAATATAAGAATGAAAGTAAATTAATCAGCAGGTTTTCTTCTTTATTTCATTTATGACGCATTTTAGAGTGTCAAATGAGAGAAGTACTACTCGGTGAGAGTGTTTGGCACAGTTCAGAAGTCCTGCCCTCCCTCCTGAGATTTGTTAAACATGGCTTCAGCTGTGGATTCTCAGTTGGATTCGGAAACTAAATGTCAACATACAACAGTTTAAACAACCAAGCACTGTAGATTTTAAACAACGTGTATGTGCACTTCAAGACTTTGTAGGTGAAGAAAATAAAACAAAACTCTGGAAAGCTACTGCTGATGCTACAGGCATAGGAATTTCAACTTTTGGTGGCAATGTAATTTAAAATAAACAATTCTTTTCATTTTAACAATTTCATTTAATATAAAGAATCAAAAATGAATAAAAAAAAAGTAAATAAGGAATGTAAAGAATAAAATGGAAGCGTGATGCCCTCTAGGGGACAGCAGGGAAACTACAGAAGAAACTAGACACATGCAATTGCTAAGCAAAATACCAATTTTGCCTGCCATTTTCCTCTGAAAATGGATGTGGTCCATTTTTCTCTCATTTGACGGACTAGTAAATTATTTGTAGCATTTAATGACCTGTGTAAAGGCAACCTTTCCCCCAGTGATGCCAATTTGATTTTGCAGTTCTTAAATCCCGCAGGTTTTTCTTAGCTTCATTGTTGTGTATTTCTTTTTTTTTTTTAGGGAACGGAACTGTTTGTAGGCAAGTTACCACACCTTCTCAGCTCCGTGATGTAAGCTGGGAAACACAGACTTGTACTTTGGGATTCACAGTGTTTGGTTAGTGAAGTTTTTTACTTGGTTTTATTTTGTACATTGCTATTTTTTTTTTTTTTTTATGTGATTGGCTATTTTTAATATTAGCATTAAGTAATTCTGTTTGAACAATTAAAATGAACTGAAAATTTATAAATTGTCCACAGATTGAAAGCACGAACATTGAAAACAAATAAATAAAATACTCACAACAACAACGTTTCAAACCCTCATGTTGTGTTAAGGTTTATTTTCAAGTTTAGACTAAACTTGAAAATAAACCCTAACACAAGATGAGGGTTTGAAATGTCGTTGTTGCGAGTATTTTATTTATTTGTTTCAATGTTCGTGCTTTCAATCTGTGGACAATATATAAACTTTATCCTGCACACGTCAACTTAATTTTCATGAGCTGAAATGTTCATTCTAAAAATTTTGGAGAAAACCTCTACAAACAGTTTTCAAGATTTACCTTAATTTGAAAATTTCTTTGAATTACATTGATTCATTACAGTGGTGGAGTGTTTATGTGAATCATTGAGTATATTGTAAAGAAATTTCTTCAATACAATAGAGTATGTTAATCACATCATTAATAATTTTTAATATATTGTGTATTATACTATGACCTTCAGAGATATTGAACCATCAATAGGCATTGCCCTTAAAATCAGTATATATGATGCTGAATGTGTGTCCATTTTGAATTGATGGTTAAGAAAGATAAAGGTTTCAGTCTTACAGATTTAAAAAGAAAAAGGCAATTGTTGAAGATTGTTAATTATCATGAAACTATCAATGTTGAAGCTACTTGCAGAAACCTGCAGTTAAGGTCTACTAAGAATGGAACACCCTTGTTACAGCTGGTGGGCCGAAGCTGAATTTCTATGCCTGTTTAATGTTGTGGTGAGTAGATTGTCCTGCCTTGTGGAATATGCAGAGAAATGGTTGATTTATGACATTCAACAAGGTTACAATTGGCAATGTTTCCAATCGAAAGAATCCTTTTCCACTTTGGACCTTAGAATTAGGCACTAGTTAACTTGGCATTAGCTAATCATTGATGGAACTATCAAACTATTGGATCAAACTATTTTATATCAGAATAGTGGACAATTTGTAGTAAATCAAAGGTAAATCAATAGTAGTCTTCTGAATAAAATTAGTTATAAAACAATCTCACCTGTGGTTTCACCATAATCTCCAAAGCCAGGGGGTGGACCTATAATTCTGCAGGCTATGTTCACTTAAATCAGTAATTAAATAATCATTATTAAGATAACTTTGAGAACTCTTCATTTACTTGTTTAATATTTAACTACATTTTTAATAATAAAAAAAAATCTTCAGATTGCAGGAATGTTGACAAAGCTGAATAATCTTTTATGTAAAATATAATTCTTAATTTTGAAATTGATGACAGGTTCTTAAAATGTCAGACTGAAAATTTAGACTACTAAATGTTTTAAATTGACCTACATGTCTTATTATCTGTATATTAAAATGAGTAAAAGCTTCTAATTTTATTTATTTATTTTTGTTTTTGTTCTTATTCACCCAGGAATATGGCCCGAGGGATGCGATGGATCTGATGTGAATACATGTTGTCGTTCTAATAATCGAAAGCTTATGGCTACTGGCGACGATTATGGAAAAGTGAAGCTTTTTTCATATCCTACCAGTCAGCCTAAGGTAATGTTTGTTTTCTTTATGTATTTGTTGTTTAGGATTTATTTGAAATAGAGTAAATCAGTTTGTAAATTTTTGTTAGTGTTTCTGAAGATAAATCGCTCTGATGTTTGGCATTTTTTCATTTTGAAAGAGATTCAATCCTATATTACAAAGGATTGGATGAACCGTAGATCAGATGAAAGAGAATCTCAGAAATATCTCAGTCCAGATTAAATCTGGTTTCAAATATTTTCATACCATACTTTCTACATCAGTGACATAATAGCAATTACCAAATGTTAACATTTTTTTCAGTGGATGTCTTTTGTCAGTATTATATTACATAATCGAAAGCGAAAAAAATGCTTAAAAAATAGCCTAATTTCAAGGTCTTCTTTGTTTAATTCCATAATTGCTGTGTTCTCTATTTGTAACTTACCTGAATATCCAATTCTGCACAAATGTAGAATGAGATTTTGAAAGAAAACCTGTTGTGCTTTCATCAGCTGAGATAATCTAAATGTGTAAAATCTTCTTTCGGAGGTTATTGATCATTAATAAAAATTCCTTGCGCTATTCATTTCTTGAGAACCAACAATGATGACTTCATAATTATTGGATAATGTTTTAATAGTATTTTCTCTTTTAACAGTTAAAAATTCAAGATTTATGTTTTGAAACATTTGAGAGTCTCAAGTATGTTTGAGTTACAGGAACAAATCATCTTTGTAGAGCTTCGATTGAAATACTGCATTTGTAAATTGTATCACATTGAAAAGGAGAAATAAACTCACTGTGATTCATGCTGAGTAATCAGCAGAAAATTTCATAATAAATAATTTTTGTGGAATCAATATACTACTTTTTCTTTCTGCTTGAAATTTGAATTGATTGATATCAGTTTCAATGATATTTTGATGCTACATTGTTGTAATTCTGAAGTAAGAAAATGTAGCTGTTTTGACTGTTGGTTCACAGTAAAATATTAATAAAGGAAAAAGCTTAATATGTGTTGATGAAATAAAGTAAAATGTGTAACCCTTTACTCTGTTGATAAAATAGAAACAATGGGGTGTATTATCCAGTAGTTTCAGAATACAAAGTAATGAGAGGAGGTGATTGACATTCTGTTGTAGTGAGTGAAGGGTTTAGGGCTAATGGACTTATTTGCCACGGGGTATAAAGCATAAATAAAATTGATTCGTTAGAATAAAGAATAACAACCAAATGATTGATTTACAAAGATGTCTTAATTCAAAATTAAAGAACTGGAATGCATAAAGAATTTTAGTACAGTAAAATTTGAAGAAAATAATTTCACTGAAATATTGAATAAAATTGCCAAACATTAGGATTAACACAATGATTGAATATGCTCTAAAAAATTATTGGTTCTTTAATTTACAAGAATATCAATAGTTTCTCATGTTATCAACAGTTTCAAATTTTCGGTTATCTCTAACCTTCTGTAAGGGCTGAATTAGTGACTGATTTTATTTTGTATTTTTAAAATTATGTGGATGGAGAGGGATTAATTGAGAGATTTTAGCAGCTAACCTTTAAAATACATAGAATCATCATCGAGTTTAATACCACAGCACAATAATATGCTATTGAAGGTTAATAGACAGCGTTCTAATTTAAATATAAATTTGAAGTATTTTTCCACTTCCAGTCCTAACAGTTTGTTATTGTTTACACATGATCTCCCAGGAGGAAGTCAATATTCTGGGATGTCATTGTATCTGTCATTCTAAGATGAAGAAAAAAAAAAATATGTGAACATATATCTTATTATGAACAGTTTCCAGGATAGCGTTATTTGAATACATAGTTGCAGAATTATTTAGATCAATAGTGAGAAAGAGATATTACATATGAGTTTATTAGTAGATTTACGTGTACTGAGATGCATTAATGATATTGATTAGGAGCCTTACACCTGTTTAAATTTTAAATACACATTTAATACATGAAAGTAAAAATGACAACACGACTAGTTTCGCCAAAGACTCGAGAAAGGGCATTTACAAATCTTAACTTTTACTTGTAAAATTTGACATTTACTTGTAAATGCCCTCTCTCGAGTCTTTGGCGAAACTAGTCGTGTTGTAATTTTTATTTTCATGTAGTAAATGTGTATTTAAAATTTAAAAAGGTGTACGGCTCCTAATCAATGTCATTAAGATATTACATATTTTTCAAATATTTATTGTACAAGTAAGAAATTAGTTACAGTTTACAATAAATTTTCAAAAATTCCACAGTCAATATCAGTGTACTCTGCAACTCACAGTGGCACATTACTGCAGAAGGGAAGAGCAGTATTGCATGCCAGGTTCAAAATACTGTACATTCAGATAGTTCTATATCAGAAACCATTCGGAATAGGACATACAAGCTTTTTCTTATAATGATTGATACTTTGACTCCTGAGACGACACTATATCATAACCATTTCTGTACTTAATAATTTTAAATAGCTCTGATGATTTTTTTTCTTCTTTTGTGAATTTTTCAGTCCTTGTGCCACATTTATGGAGGTCACAGCAGTCATGTGACATCAGTTGGTTTTCTCCCCGATGACAGTCGTCTTGTCTCACTTGGTGGAAAAGATACCAGTATTATGCAGTGGGCAGTTGTGTGAACATTTGATTTAAGCTATAGTTTCCAGTTTTAATCATTGCTTTTGAAGATTAAAATTTTTATTTTAGTACACATTTATTTGAAAAATAAATAAATAAATATTATGGTACAGGGAATTGTATCATTATTTATATTTAACAAAAGAATTGTAAATATGTTGTAAATGTAATGCAAATAATGTTTTTTTTAGAATTTACGTTTATCTTTTAACAAATTCTATTAATGGTATTATTGTTATTTTAAATTATTACCTATTTATTTTTAAATTACCTTAAACATGCCTCATTAAACAAAAAATCTTATATTTACTTCATTTAATGTTTCATTGACTATATGTAATAAAAATAATTGTTTTTTTAATAATCTGTTGTATTTTTAAAGAAAACTGTGGGGACGTGTGCATCCAAAATGAAAATCTTTATACATATATCTACATTTAGGTTCTAGTTGGTTTTAATTTTGTTAGCGTGGGAGGATACACATTAATCTAATAACATAAGAAATTTTTATCATTTGTCAATTTAGAATTTGCTTCTAGTTAAAGTTGGCAGAACGATTCTCCAAGTTAGATATATTTTGAGTAAAGCAACGTTGGAACTTAGCGTACTGAAATGTTTATTAATAGCAATTAATGAACTGACTTGAGTTATTGATGGTTCGATACATTGTACAGTTGCGATTAGAGATGACCTATTGCCAGTCACAATTGCCGAATATTTTGCATGTTCCATTTTAGCTATTCTGGGGCAGCAAGGAAGACATGTCTACTTATTTATACGTATATAAAATTCAAATAAACTAAACATTAAATGAAAAGAAATAATAATTTCATTGCTTTATCATAAGAATGCAAAAGGCAGTTGGATTTACCTTTTCCAACTCCTTATTTTTGAAAGGAAAAAAAAAAGATGACAACAAAATATCGACAGTTTGCTTGAACAATAGGTCTTCAGGAATCACAAACACAATAACATAAGAAAAGTAAATGTTTTGTATCTGTATGCTAACTTAAAAACTTTTTAGACTGACCTTATTAATTTTGAGCAGTAATTATTTTAAATCATTCACCCATAACAGTTTTTAATTTTTCTTCAGATTTCAGGTGCTAAAAAATTACTTAATGATATTTGCATATTAATAAGTAACATTTGTTTAAGTAATTACCTTAATTATTACTTCAATATTAATAGAAACATAGGAGTGCCTTTACTTACATTGTGATAGAAGCTTGCTTTATTATTTTTTTTTTCTAAATTACATTATTACAGGTAAAAAAAATGAAATATACACATATATTTTATTATAACATGTTAAAGTATAATTTTTTTATCATTAAAATAGAACTAGGAATAAAATTAACGTTATTTTAGTAAAATAGCTTTAGAAAAAAAAATACTATTTAGGATAACGAAACTGCATATTTCATTACAAAAAGGGTATTTAGATTGCAAAAAGAAAGCAGAACAATACTTTAAAAAATATAAACTTAACTGAAGATTGTTTAAGAAATTAAGTCATTAAAATGAAGAAGTATATTTAAACAATTAAGTTAATTCATTAATAATATTTTAACTTTCCTGTTCTGTCAGTTCACATTATTTTTCAAGTAAACTTATTATTTTGCCAGATTCAGCCTCTTTTATGAAAACATCTTTTTTTTTATATTTTCAACTATTAAAACCTAACTTGTCAAGAAATGTTGTGTGATGATTCACATTTAGTTTCAAGTGTTAATTATCAGGAGCGGAGTATATAATTTTTTTTATTATTTCATCTCCGATTTGATGAAATAATATTTACATTCCTTGTAAATGAAACTTAACAGAATATATATAATCTTTAGAAAATAATATAAACAATAATGAAATATCTTACTTGCAAATAATGATTGTAATACCTTACGCTAATGAATAATAACCTTAATAACTTAGTTTCAGATGTAAAAAAAAATCAAGAGTACTAATTACAAAAATAATAATTTAAATTGCCTCGATATTGAATTTCAGTGTGTAAACATCTTTACGTTCTTCTTGAACTATCAAATTGTTGGTTGTTGATATTTATTTTAAACTTTGAAGATTAATTTTATAATTTGTTAATATAATTTGTATATTTCTGATGTTAATATGTTGTATAATATGTTCTTTTCTGCATTTAATATCTCTTTCTTTGTGTTTACAATGCAAATACTTACTTTGAGATTGGTGATCAAATTAAAAACACAATTGTTTCTATTTAAGTGTATAGTGTGAATATTCTTGCCATAACAATGCTATTTTTGCCATTGAATTTGTGGATTTGAATGGAAGGTTGTTTATTTAAAGATAGAGGAAATTCATTGGAATGTTTGATGATTTTTATCAATTGTAGAATTGTATTAAAATGCATTTTTCTCCAGCTCCTATTCATGTAAAAATATAAAGTTTCTTGTGCTTCGCTGGATTTACCTCATTTCGTAATACCTGATGATTAGATGTGCTCAGAATGCTACAAATTAAAAAGAGAAGCCTAATTGATTTGTAATCTATGTGTAGGTACTTTGTTTAACTACTAACCATTAATGCTGTACAATCTACATAATTCAGAAGGCTTTCACTGAAATAAGTGAAGGAGGCGATATTTGTAATGGTTTTTTTTTAGACTGAAGACAAAACCCTGAAGACTTTCTATAGGATTTTTATGGATGAATTTCTTTGATTAAGAAATAATTTGAATGTGACGACGTGAATGCTCATGAAATATTGATAATTGAAAAGTTGCTTCCATTTCTATAAAGCCAAACTCAAAGCCAGTCAGGTAGGCTTTAGTATTGTCATTGCTAACTTAACAAATAGCATACTTTTCACTTAAATATTCTTACGACTTAATAACCTCCAATTTAACTAAATGCCTCATGTTAATTATATAATATTGGCCTTAATTAACAGCTCAGTGCAATTGCCTTAGTGTTAGATTTTATCTAATCATTCTTCTGCAATTTAATCTCTGAAAACCTGCCTATTTGAAAATGCTTTATTTGGGATTGAATTTCTGATTATTTTGTTAACTTGGTGCTCATTTCAAAAACAGTGGCAGACATGCTGACATTTCTGTAGTATTTCACGAATCTGAGTTTGAACAAGTTCATTGAAGCCTCATAACATCACTACAGCTGCTCTGAAAACTCCTTTATACATTTCCAAATTTGATAATTGAATCAGTTTTCATCACGGTGTCCATATAGTTGCAGACATACTGTTTTCGTATATGTAATGAAATTTGAAAAATGAGCATAGTAGTTTCATTGTCTTTGAAATGAGCTGTATAGGACTGAATATGTTAAATATTTTGATAAGTAGGCGAATTATAATAATGGCAAGCCAAAATCCCTTTCAATTTACATGAGAGGGTTTTCTTTTCTTTGCTTTAATCATATTCAATGTCTATACTACACATACACACGAGTTACTGCAATTTTTTTCCATTTGCAAATTTGGCCATTTTTCTCAGTGCCTTTATAATAGCACTTCGCCTGAGTCAATCAAATTCTATATTTTTCAGGCATTGGCAACATTCTGAACTTAAATGTAAGTAATCGTTTTTACAGATCATTATAGTTCTGTCTTGTATGTCAGTTTTTGTAATATTTGTGTTGATTATTAATAAAAACAGTATATAAACATGCAAAATTAATGTTATCATTGAATAGGTACTTCCATTGAAGTAATAGTTGATTGTCAAATAAACTTTCTGTTGTGAAATAGTATTTGCATTGTTATATTCAAGTTAATTACATTTCCATTTTTTTTAGATATATATAAAGATAAGAAATTTTAGAGATTATGATTGTTTTTAAGATATTGTTAAATATTTATTATAAACTAGCTGTATCTGGCATGTGTTGCAATGTCACTCAAAGAAAGAAAGGGCCCAGTGTCGGTCGGTGATGGGACACTTTAGGCACTTGTGTCGCCTTCCCCCCACCCAAGTCCCTACCCTCAATAGGAGAGCGAATTTTTCACTTTACACAATATTTGTGTAGTTCTCATTGCCACCACCAGGTGCATATTTGGCTATTTCCCGGATTTTACCGCTTTTCAGCCACCTCCAGGTTCTAAGGTAGCCTATCTTTTCTGCAGGGTCCGAAAGAGTAATTCTGCAAAGTTTGGTCCAGATAGGTCAAAGGGCCTAGGAGTGTATACGGGACATACAAAGAAAGAAAGAAACATTCATTTTTATATATATAGATAAAGATAACAAAATCATGAATAGGTGAGGCCAAATTGTTTACCAAGTGACATCCTGGAACAGCTGTTTCATGCTCTTTGGTGATCATCAGCCAGGAGCAGTCACCAGGTCTCAGTACTGAGGCTAATATACAGAAGTTTAACTTTATAGGTATGTAGATTTAATTAATGAACCCATCCACAGTTTTAATAGTAGAAGGTCACTCCAAAAATAATGCTTCTTTGTTTTTTCCTTGAACAAATGTTGTAGCTAGAGATGTGAATTTTAAATATGTAATGATTTGGGTCATTATGGATTTACTGTTATTTTCCCATGCAGTGGCCTCCACATTCTGTCATTTTCTCTAAGTGCTCAACAAGTCTCTCTCTCTTCCTGTGCTGTAAGTCGCCATCAGTACGAGTCAGCCATTTGAACCCTTTCAGATCTAAAGCTTCTTTTGTGCTTGGAAATATGATTTCACTACGATTTCCTATTTGAAAAATTCATTGATTTTAGAAAACAATACAAATGTAAATGTTTTACTAAATTTTAGGAATCTCACAATTATGTAGATTAGATCTCAACATACAAATTATTAGGTTTTCCATAGATCACAATTACTTTAGAAAGTTATTGCAGTTTCAATTTTTAAAAGACAATTATGCAACAATATATAAATAGATGTTTTGTACGACAGTTAATTTGAAAATTCGGTAATTCAGTTTATTTTGAATGCATAATCAAGAAAAGTTGATGAGCGCTATCTGGGAATGTGTCTAGAAATCTTAAAAGGGGAAAAAAAAAACCCCCAAACAAAATTGAATAGTTGTTATTGCATAGCATAAAATTGTATATAAAAGCTGGCACTTATATTCTCTATTTAACCGTTCTGAGCTACCCCCGAGTTATCTCAGGCTAGTGACCTTCACCACTGTATGCCACTCCCGAGTATACTCGTATTTGTAAGGTGATGAATATTTTCTAACAGATTGTGCTAATTGTTTTGGTTTTCTTGGAAAAGTGATATTGTCGGTTGCATTACGAGTTGTTTGAGCCAATGAAAGGCGTCTCAAATGAATTCTTTGAACATGAGCTGTATATTAAAATCACAAATATCTGTTAGCTTGTGAGTCTGTTAAAAAATGCCTCAGAAAAAAAGACTTGAATTTCAGTGAATCGTAATTTATTTTGTTGTATTTAAGAACTTTTATTCCAAGATGAATTCGAATTTTTTTTTTTTTTTTATTATCACTAAAAACTAAAACATTGTTATCAATATTTTTTTAACATTTTATAAACTTTGTTATCAATTTTAAACTTTAAAATATTTTCTTCAAAAAATTATAATATTGTCAAACTGAATTTAAACTGTTCGTTAATATTTTCATATATATAAAAAACTAAGCAACTACAGTAAAACCCCGTTATTATGCTCGTCAAGGGACCGTGACCTACAAGCGTAATAAGCGGGATAGCGCTATAAACGGGGAATGATTTATATGATGCGGAAACATTTAGACACCATTTTACAGGAAAGATACTTGATTCTGAAATAGATATAGTGCAAATGTGAGCTTATTTCCTATTAAAAAAATCTTTGATTGTGGTTTGCCGTGTGTGTATGCTACTGTTATAAATTATGACATTTTGAATGCGGTTCAAGAAACTATTAACATCAATTGATATTCCACTAGGAGCAATACAAATATATTTTCGGAGCAGTTTCAGTGCACTGCCCGCTATTTCACGCGCCTTTTCTTGAATGATTGGGTCACTTAATGGCACTGATGCATCACGGGACTGATGAATCCATTCAATTAGAATTTCCTCGGCATCTTCACATTTTCCACACTACTTTTTTACGTTTGCAACCATCCTTCGCTGAATTGATAATTCCATTCTTATTTTTTATTATTGTTCTCAGACTGGATCAGGGAATTCTTAGATTCTGCGAAAACCTTCTGATTTAGTGTAGAATTCTCGTCGTACTTACGAAGAATTTGCAATTTTTCACTTATAGAAAGGGATTTCCGCTTCGACATTTTGCACTAACTTACTGTATCGCAGACCCGCACTTCAAAGAGTTCAAAGATTCCCTCCTACCAGGGAAAGAAAAGATTCGTTACAGTGTTACATTTCTTTTCGATACAAAATTTCCGATATAAAAAAGCGCTACAAGCGGGATTTGAAGCGTTATAAGAGGGTAAAAGTATACAGAGTTATATAGAAAATTCCAGGGACCGCATGAAAGGAGCATAAAGAACGGGATAGTGCTATAAGCGGGAGCGTAATAACGGGGTTTTACTGTAATTATTTCTGAGTAAAAAAAAACAACAAAATTAATTAGCGAAAGACTCTTCTAAAACGTTAGGCTAAAAAATTTGGCACGCAGAGCACCCCACCACCTTTAAAAACCCGGCAGTGAACGGATTAATGTTAATAAGATGGATTACATAGGGTCATTGCAGTAAAAACTGAATAGCTTTGTCATGTACATAGAATGAGTGTTGTGTTAGTCATGTGATATGGGTCATGAAGTGTCTGAGCAATAGAATGCAATTATGGCAATATAAAGGTGAAACTAATGCATTAAAAGTGAAGCCATTTTGGGAACGTTTATATATCTCTTTCCAAATGCATTGCAAGCTGTGCAATCATTCAGAACGCTAGATCCACAGAAAATCAGCAAAGGGACAATCAACTGTGCTTTTTAGGGGAAGAACCACTATTTTTTGGCTCGGTCTGTTTTTATGTTCTTGCCTGAATTGAGATTTCAAAAATTGTGGATTTTCTTCGCCATGTCTTGAATTGCCATCTGGTATTTTTGGGCCAGATGCACCATAGCATCCCTCCTTTTATTTCTGTTTTTATAATTTACACTTGTCAAATCCCAAAGACATGGGAGGGCCTGTAAATCTTTGATTATTTTTAATGTTATTTCCAAGGTGGACAAGTAGAAACTGACTCAGAAGTCTTGGAGCACGTACAGACTATGAAATTCGCACAACATTGTATCATGTTCCCTGTTTCGATGGGGAATATGAGACTTGAGACTTGAGACTATCGCGAGAGTCCCATAACAGCCCTGAGATTTATCCCGAGACACGTGTTCTGCGACTTTGTCCCTAGGTGTGTACTAGCCTTAAGACATCAAGCCATACCTTATGATCATCTCTGCAATTCTGTAAGAAGTGTTAGGAATTTGTGTTATCCCTTTTAGACATATTTCTGTAAAGTCGCTTGATGCATCTTCCATGGAATTCAGTGGCTTTGGTTTAACTTAAATCTGCTATTCCTTAATGCTGATTTAAGACATCTAGTCTCTGGAAAGTACATTAGTGGGAATGGGACAGCATTCTGAATCATTGTGTTTCCATTTATCCATTACGACAAAGCATTGGAAATTATTTAACTTTGAATAAAGATTATATGACTTATTTTTTTCCAATGATATACGTTGGCTAAGATGTTTTTTCAAATCTATATCGATTGTAACAGCCATTTAAACTTTTTAAAAGCTATGTTTACTTTTTTAATAATTCTTTAGCTTATTTTGTTTATATATATATATCTTTGAAGTAATCTTTAATTTTTATAAAACTGTATTATGTAACTTCTTGGCAAGTGTTTAGGAACAGATTAAATCCCAGCCAATGGATTATATCTATTTGGCATCAACAAGATTTTATTAAATTATTAAAATTAAGCAATTTGCAGTCTCCAGTTTAATTCAGTATAATTAAGTTTAGTTATACTGTAATTATTCAATGATTGATTAGGTCTCAGAAGCCCTTGATTTTTGGACATCCTTCTGTTATCAGTCTTAGTTTTATTTCTTTAGTTGGCTGCTGGTTGGCTGATATGATGAATAGGAAAATGTGGCTTTTCCTACTTTAGATTTTTTTGAAATATTGAAAAAAACTCTCTAATCCTCTTAAAGAATTTCAAAACCACTTTGTTGATAAATACATTTCTTAAAAGTTAATTGAACGATATTCAGTCCGTGCTTAATAATAAATACTATTTTCCCATTCCTGAAGATAAAAAGGTTGTTTCCTTCCTGAAGATAAAAATGTAACATTGGCGAAGGACAGGTCAGCTGCTACTGTTTAATGAAGTCTGTTACTGATTTTCTCAAAATGCAAAAAGTCATTTTTACAAGTTGCCAGTTCTCTTATACAAATTCTAATAAATTAGCCTCAAAATTCAGATCTACAGCCTTTTAGTAATCATGACAAAGTAATATCCTGAAAATGTAAATGGAAAGATGAATAATAAAATAATTACTAATCGTAGATGCTTCTGTAGACTTCCAAAGTTGGTCTGAAACTTCCTGAATTTCACGGAGTAATATCTATATGAGATTTACTTCAACAATATATAGCCTTTAACAGTTGCATCTGAGGAGACATCAATGCTAATTATAATTTAAAATAAAATAATGTAAGCTAATTCTTTATAGAATTTTTATTTTATTTTTTCCAGTAGCTTTTATTACCACTAAACTTAAAAATTGTACAAAAAATATAATGATTGAAAACATTTATTTAAAATGAAAGAAAAAAAATAGTTCCTATTTCTTCAGCTAAAACTTTGAATTATGTTTGATTAAAACAAAACTACTTATAAACATGACTATATAATTAGTTGCAATGTAAAATGAACACAATTGAATGAAGGTACTAAGTTATTCAACCAACTCATTATTTCTTACAATATAATAATATCACAAATAAACATCCCGGATAATCCAGAATATTCACATGTAATTCACACCGTCACGGGATTTTTTGGTTTCTCCTGTATTGATTGTTTCTCGACGTATTTTCAGGAATTTCAAAACCGACAGCACTATAAGTGAAATCCAGAACAGTAAAGAAATCCAAGCAAACACCTGAAATAAAAATAAAAGAAAACAATAAATGGTGACATCGGATGTCTCATTATCTACATTATTACTACCCCATTATCATTACTATACATCTTAGATTGTTTAAACAGATTTCAAAGTTTTACTTTACCAAGTAATTTACCAACATAAATTTTAGAACTGTGACCAAATCTTCACTACAACTCATTTAAAAGAAAAGAAAAGCAAGTTTTTTTTTCATAGCCCAGGATATCTGATTCAATTTCCAATTGTCTAAAAGATTTTGTGAAAAAAATAAAAGTGTGCATAAATAAACAAAGTTCTTGCACCCTAAGCTATCATATCAGGAGTCAGGGACAGCAGTTTCAGCCTTATTGCCAGGACGATGAATTTGAGGCTGGTGGTGTACGATGAATTATCATTGTTGCATTGATTTTGTTGGGGGTCACTTTGGGGAGCTGAAATGGTAACTTCATCTTTGTCACACACTGAGCTTCATCAAGGATAAATTTTGCTGAAGAATCCTAATAAGACTGAAACAGCTGTCCCATATACCTGGCATGGTAGCTCAGGGTGGGAGAACCTTGTGCACTTTTAATTTTTTCACAAAACTTTACGATTGCACTTTTAAGTTATTTTATTTGTCTAAAAGATTTAGTGTACGGATTCGTTGTTGTTTATAAAAGCATCGTAGACCTTGTTTGTTAAATATCATAATTTTTTTCAGATGCATACTTATTTTTTTTTTTTTTTTT
>JAFIDM010014012.1:41124115-41151700 GCA_023159025.1 Thereuonema tuberculata | reverse complement strand
ATTAAACAAATACCAAAAACAAGCTAACTTAAGGAAAATCGTATTAATTGAGAACTGTGATACCTTAGTATGCAATTTAAATTATCTCAGAATAATAAACAGATCAGGATAATAACTTTGCAAGCTCGAGAACAATTAAAGACCACTTCTTTGTCTGCCATTATGAATATGGAAAACCAATTATTACAGTATTAGGGGATAAAATATAAAAAGTAATAATAATTTTAATCCTAATTTGCAGATTATTGCTTACTAGCAATGTAAATAAAATATAAAACAATATTTCTAAAATTTGCTATTTTCTTATTAACCTATTAATTATTGAGTGAAGGATCATCTACTCAGCTGATCTCTTTCCTTTCAATGCATTGAGTAGATTATGGTGTATTAAACAAGACAAACATATTATCATAATATTTTTTTATCAATGATAATATATCATAGTTTATATTTAAAATTGTATAAAGCTTTAAATGCTGATATAATAATTTTTTTAAAGTTTATCTTATGATCTTGTCGTGAAATAAAGTAATATTTTCAGTTTTTTTTTTTTTTTTTTAAATTCCCGCCCAATCGATAGATGATAAGTTTTAATTTCATGTTGTTGATGCATTATTACTATAATTGCCATTTTAATGGAATCAATAAGGAGATCCTTAAAAAATTTGAAAAAACTTTCGTTCAAAATTCATCAGCTAATAAATAATAATAATTAGGTTTTTAAAAAACAAGTAACTATCTCTTCTGTTATTTCTGACCCTTTCCTTTACATCTACATATATAAAAAGAAAAGTCCTGACTCACTGACCCACTGACTCATCAACGCCCAGCCTAAACTCTTGGACCTAGAAAGCTAAAATGTGCACAGAGGTTCCCTTTATGATGTAGACAAGGAATAAGGCCGGATTTTTCGAAATTCCCACGGGATAGGGAATAAAGAGGATTTATATTTTTCGCTTTAAAGGCCTTATCGATATATAGGTGTGTGGCGCCATCCCGGATTACATCTGAGTTATCCGGAGAAGACCACAATTTGCTAAATAAATAAAGTTGTGTGTGTGTTTTTTTTTTATTTTTTTTATGCTATGTATGCAAGGGTTCAGAGCGAAGCGACGGTACCCAGCTAGTTAAAAAATATATTACAAGTTTGCGTAATAGGTGAGAACTGTAAAATTTTTAATGATGTGCAAATATTTTTTTACGTCCGCTTTAAAACGAAATTACGTAATACGGAAGAACAACAAAAATTGCATCGAATAAACATTTCTATTTCAAAATATGTTTATTGAGGTGATAATGCAAATTTGATTAAGAATTATCTTTCGTTATTGTAAAAATTACTTTATATTTGATGTATTTCTTAGGTAAGTTATTCAGAAATTCAGCAGTAATTGAAATCAGAAATGAAATTGAAGAAATTACTTCTCAATTACTTCTCATTGAAGAAATTACTTCCGTTATTTTTCTCAATTTCATTTCTGAAATTGAATTCAGCATTTTATCAATTTTTCTTACAATATTAATTATATGTAATAAAAAGGCTGACGAAATTCATCAAATCCTGAGCCATTGGTGATTGAGAAGTCTGATTTTTATTTATTTTTGGGGGGAAAGTAGTGCGAATGAGATTGAGAAACGGAGTGATAGGTTAAATAGTCTTATCGTTTTTATTATTTTACTTTTATAACCTGTTGGGCACGAAATTCCTTTCTCCGCAGTAATTTTTGCCTAAGTTTTCTTAAAACATCGATTCCATCAGCGCAATCTACTACAGAATCTCTCTTCAAATCATCTCAGGTAATCTGATGTTTCTTGCCAGAATTTCTCAGTAGATTTGGAAACTTTTATATCAGTTCAGCAAGTGGTGTATGCTGTCACGTGACACAGTTGTTTCAGTTTCATGTAATCTTTAGCCTCTTCAGTGAGGCTCAGCATTCAGTGCTTGTGCGTGAATACTTATAAACCTCTCGATGAATCTTTGTGAAACGTGGCATGCATTTTTGAGGACTAAAAAGTTAGTTGGTCTCATTTTTGAAAAATTTCCAGAAGGGTTCAGGTCGAGAACGAGAATTTTACGCAGGAAGGCGACAAAAATTCAAATAGAAAACGATTGGAATGTAAACAATGAATCTGTTTCCTATTTCTGTGAATATCTCATTCTCGTAAACAATGAGGATTACAGTTCATGAAAGAAGAGCTTTTTATGTGTAATTTCCTTATGGATTGATGTTTCCAGGACGTTACAGCGCCATCTACTGCTAAAATTCGTAACTAACTCTTTTAAACATTATGAAAACATTCCGGTTGTTGCATTTTCTACAGTTACAGGCAGGGCCCCCACAGGGGGGGGGGGGGGGGTCAGTTGGTCCCTCAACACCGGGACTCGGTGAGATCTACAATATATTTATAGTGTAGAACAGGGGTGGGGAAGACATCGATCGCGCCTTTTCGGGTGACTGCAAGTGAGATTTCAAAAGTCTGAAGATGTTGGATTGTCGATTTGGAGATTCTGGTTTTTTTTTTTTGTTTTTGTTTTTTTTGCTTGTCGATTTGGAGATTCCGTTACTTGAGATAGCCCTTACGTTACAAAAGTCTGCCCACCCCTGCTGTAGAAGTATTATATCGTGTGGTATTTTCGCGATATTTTTGGCTAAGAATTTATGATTTTGTTCATAACATGGGGGGAGGGAAGGCCCGGTATTGCATTTGGTACCTGGGCCCGGAATTTGATGTGTAGGGCCTGGTTACAGGTCTTGAAATCATTAAAAACGTTCCACACTATTCCCCTTGCTTGGCTATGCAAAGTTTGTCCTTTGGTGGTCACGCTTATGCGATCACAAAACGACGCCATCTTGGAATGACTGCTCGGAGATAAAGTTGATGACGTCATGACTGGTGATGTTTGTTCCAGACACAATCGATCGCTACCTAATGACCATATAAGGCAAACCCTTCTTTTTTTGAAAATATTATAATTCCTTTTAGTTGATCCATTACTCATGGGTTGATAAGATTGTTTTTTCAGAAAAAGGAAAATATGCAACTGTTTGCATTTGTCAGGTATAATAATTTGAAAAGAAATGTAATTCGTTTATTTTCGTTTTCATGACTTTAAATAAAAAAAAATAATAAATAAATAAACAACAAAATAAAAAATTTTAAGAAAAAACATTTTTCATTTCAGATTTTGCGAATTTTCGAGTTTGTTTGCATTCCCTTGTTTTTTCTGTTTTCCTATTACATTTAAAGCACGTTAAACCTTTTACTTAAAAAACACTAAGTAAAAGTAATTTTCATTTCTTTGGAAATTCTTATTATTTTGCTTAATTTTCTTGGAAATTCTAAGAGAGTCTTGCTCTCTTGATACTTTTAAAAAAATCTTCTTCGTAAATATTTGGGTAATATAGCGTCATATTTCAACGAATCTCTTGTTATTGGATTTTTGATTCACAGAAATAATCGTGAGTTAAGGAGTTTGATATAAAATGTTTATGATTCCCTTACTTTTATTATTATTGATATCTATAATATTAAAGTTTTGTTTTGAGAAGAAGCTAGTTTAAATGAAGCATAATGTGTCTCCTCCTCCAACGTTTGCCATTGGGGCCTTAATATTCGTATACCTTGTTTAATTGTAGGGTTAATTTGTAAAGTGTTATAGAAGTTATAAATACAGTAAAACCCCTTTATTACGCTCCCGCTTATAGCACTATCCCGTTCTTTATGCTCCTTTCATACGGTCCCTGGAAATTTCTATGTAACTCTGTATACTTTTACCCTCTTATAACGCTTCAAATCCCGCTTGTAGCGCTTTTTTTATATCGGAAATTTTGCATCGAAAAGAAATGTAACACTGTAAAGATTCTTTTCTTTCCCTGGAAGGATGGAATCTTTGAACTCTTTGAAGTGCGGGTCTGTGATACAGTAAGTTAGTTCAAAATGTGGAAGCAGAAATCCCTTTCTAAAAGTGAAAAATTGCAAATTCTCCGTAAGTATGACGAGAATTCTACACTAAGTCAGAAGGATTTCGCAGAATCTCTAGGAATTCCCAGTCTGAGAACAATAATAATAAAGAATTTTTTAATAGGAAATAAGCTCACATTTGCACTATATCTATTGCAGAATCAAGTATGTTTCCTGTAAAATGGTGTCTAAATGTTTCCCCATCTCATAACTCATTTCCCGTCTATAGCGCTATCCCGCTTATTACGCTTGTAGTTCATGGTCCCTTGACGAGCGTAATAACGGGGTTTCACTGTAGTTCTTTTATTATTTGTGCAAAATTGCGGTTATTTGAATGCTTTTATTCGATCTATTCAAGTAATGCTTTGATTTGAACTCCAAATAGCAACTTATCTACATCTTGATAAAAACGTAGAATAAAAGAAAAGAAATGAATAGGATTTTTGATGAGTAATGTTCATTTTTATTTAATATACCAAATTTCATCATAATAACTTAGGTGAAATTTGAAACCAGTATCTTCACATATCGTTGCAGAAGGTTTACGAAATAAAATTTAAAAATGTTAAATTAAAACTTTATAAACAGCCTTTCTGATTATTGGTTGTAGGTATATATTCATGTATTGAAGCTTTTAGGCCTAACCAACCGAATTGCTATGTACTTCGTACTTTATGATCATGATCTTTGAAGTATCATTCAATCACACTATTCACGACTGATACTGTAGCTTTAAAGCATCTTATGGTGTCTGTAGTATATCCATCAAAGTCTGTCTAAATGGATTTCAAGAGTAGTGCACTAAACCCAATCAACTGCTGACTGTTTTTTTCCAGACCACTCTCTGTTCTTGGGATCCCCTCCTGTTTTGTGCATTTTTCATTCCTTCGCCTTTTTTTTTTTTTCTTTGACATTACCATTTTCTGAGTTCTGTGTTTTCTGAAACAATGGAACAATACTGCTATTACAGTAATATTTCATAAGAATATAAAACAGTTATATGCTGAAGTCTTTAAGATAGTTAGGATATACTTAGATTAAATTAATTGTCCTTTATTTTCGTATCAATGGTAATCTTTTGTTTTACTTACGTTGATAGTATTTTACCTTGATTTTTTTTACCGATATGGATGCTAGACTGTCTTTTCATTTCCTTGTTAAGGCATTCAAAGTTAGCATTAAAAACTGGCAAGAGGGAAGACTGGTTGAAGGCCGGTGCGAGCGGTAACGTTATGTCACTAGGTGTCGGTACTACGAAGCAGGTACCTCAAAAGTTGGAGTATGGTGGCAATTAAAATGTTGTGAATATATGCAGGCAAGTCGGTATTTGCCTATATATATATACCGTATATGCTCCAATAAACGCCGAGTCTCTTATTGTCGCCGGTCTCTAATAAGCGCCGGGCTGCAGAGGGGACACGGCCAAATAGTAGCCGGTCTCTAACAGTAGCCGGTCTTTGATATTTGTCTACCGGTACTAGTGTAAGCGTCCGTATCTTTTTAGTCTAGTAATATAACTATAAATACGACTATAAATACCTTACTATAATACCTTACGGTACATTGCCTTACAAAATGCCGCCGAAACGGTCATTTGACATTGCCTTTAAGATTCGCGCGGTGGAATACGCGAAAGAAACTTCCGGTGGGGCGGCCGCCCGTCATTGCGGATTCGGACGATGAATAGCAGCGAAAGGTACAGGAAGACATTGCCATTTATCTTTAACAGTCTTATGTAGCATGTGAAATTCAAATAAAGTAGTTGCTTGTAATATTAGCCGGTATTTATGTGTAAAAATATTGCGTTCTGAAGGTTTTTGTTAATAATAGCCGGCCTCTAATAGCAGCCGGTCTCTATTAAGCGCCGGAAGCTGAGGCTAGTTTTGCAAATAAACGCCGGGGGCCTCTATTGGAGCATATACGGTACATATATATATATATATGTACAGGGTGTTGCAAAATTCTGTGTAATATTCAAATCACGTGTAGGGGCGTGGCTAAGGATCAATATATTCCTAATGAACCCATGCCCGGAAACGCCCCATTAAGGCACTAGGTGGTCCTAAAGTGAGCCTTTCCGAGAGAACATATCCTTTGCTTCACCATAGGAAATGTTTTGCAGACGAGCCCACACATTAATCTGGGGGTGCTATTTTTGTGAGTTTCAATTGAAACAAACATGGGTTCATTAGATCCTTAGCCATGCCCCTACACGTGGTTTGAATATCACACACGAATTTTGCAACACCCTGTATACATATATATATATATATATATATATATATATATATATATATATATAGGCTCCCGGAAATTTGTTCGAAAGAAATTTGTTCGAACGGAAAAATATTCGATAGGGAATTTGTTCGAACGGAAATTTGTTCGAATCGAACATTTCCTAGTGGGTGTTCGAAAAATATTCTCTTTAACAATTTTGAATATTTATCTAAAGAAAATACATTTATCATCGCCTAAACAATTCTGAAGTTAATTAATTAAATTAAGTTAATTAATAAAAATCGTTTGTAAGCGAAATCTATTGTAAAAATATTTTCAATAAAATATGGAAGTTTTATAAGCAAATCAATTGTAAAAAAAAGTTTTGCAATTATTATAAACAATGTTATTAACAGTATATAAGAGTTTTCCTATGTTGTTACCAGATTCTTTATTATATTTTACGAAGAGTTTTTTCGATGTATATAAGAAGGCCTGGTGAAGCAGTAAAAAGAAATAAAACGGCGAAATATATCGTTGATAAGAAGAGGATGTATCTTGTATCTATTTTAGTAGTTACTTGCATATTATGTTTGAATATTAGAGCATCAATTCTTAAGTTTGTTCGAACGGTAATTTGTTTGAATGGAAAAATGTTCTAAAGGAAAAATATTCGAAAGAGAAGATCAACAGAAACCAAAATAATGCTTGCTATGCTTTACAAAATGATTTAAATAATATTATGAAATGGTCTTTTAATAATAAAATGAATATTAACTGTAATAAGACAAAAACAATGTTAATCAGAAATAAAAATAAAAAAGTTAATACAGAACTATGTTTCTTTTTACCCCAAAAATACTGCTGTAATTTGAATTCTCAAGTTGAATATGATTTTATAATATGTAATTGTGATCGAATTCATAATGTAGAAAGTCAAAATTATTGTAGATAATAAATTCAATTGGAATATCCATTGCAATTTCATAATTAATAAGCTTAATTCTTTAACATATTTCTTTTATCATATAAAAAAAATGTTTCCTTTTAAACAAAAATTAATTATATATAAATCCTTGTGGATTCGATTCTTAATTATGGATTGGACTGTTGGATTCCTATTAATAATAATAAACAATTAAATAATATTAATAACATTGTTTTAAAAATCTTTAATTACTGTATCTATATGTTCATTTTAAAAAATAAATCTAATTTGGAAAAACAACATATTAGGAAAAAATATAAAATTTTATTGATCAAAGAAAAATTTATTTATAATACAATAATAATGAATTTTTATTCTGTTAAAAAATAAAAAAAAAATTATTATGCATCTAGTCTCAATACAAGACAAAATTGTTTAAGAATTTTTGTTAGAATTAAGCTTAACAATAATTTGGGTAAGAGATTACGTAGTAATGTTATATATCATCTTTTTAATCAATTGAATTGGGACAGATATAGTTCTGAGAAAATTAAAATTATAAAAGCTAATTTAATATCAGATGTTATTAATGGTAAATTTCAATTAAATTTTTAAACTCAAATAGTAAGATAAATTTAATTTATTTAAAAAAAAATAATAACATTTTATTTAGGCGATGATAAATGTATTTTCTTGAGATAAATATTCAAAATTGTTAAAGAGAATATTTTTCGAACACCCACTAGGAAATGTTCGATTCGAACAAATTTCCGTTCGAACAAATTCCCTATCGAATATTTTTCCTTTCGAACAAATTACCGTTCGAACAAATTACCTTTCGAACAAATTTCTTTCGAACAAATTTCCGGACAATATATATATATATATTTATATATACACTCATGGACAAAAAAATTAGCGCACCAAGAAGGAGTCGTCAAAATGAAACGAAAATTTACATACGTAATGACTACTTTGATATAAGTAAATGATAAGAAAATCAAAGGAAAAGGATAATTTATTTCAGAGAAAAAGGCAAAAGAACGGAGGAGTTAACACTCCGTTGGACCCCTTCTAGCGCGAATGCACGATGCGATACGATCGGGCATTGAGTCATACGGAGTTCTGTATGATGTCTTGAGACATTTCGTTCCATATTTGCTGTAACCTTGCCTCTAGTTCGTTCAAACTCGTGGGATGCCCAACTCGTCGTCCCAAATGATCCCAGATATGCTCGATTGGAGACAAATCTGGGGATCGGGCAGGCCAAGGAAGGTAGTAACAGTGCGGAGACAGTCTTGTGACACCCTTGCCGTATGAGGCCGAGCATTGTCTTGTTAAAAAATGGCTCCTGGGAGCCGTTGCATGAGTGGCAACACATGTGATTGCAGGATTTCATGAACATACGCTGGGCTGTCATGGTGCCACGGAACAATACTAGGGGTGACCGTGTATTGTAGGCAATGGCACCCCATACCATCACACCAGCTGTGGGAACGGTGTGTCGCTGTACAGCAAAGGCAGGATTGAAGCGTTCACCACGGGCTCTCCACACACGAACACGATTGTCATCACTGCCGAGATTGAATCTGGATTCGTCGCTAAAGACGACCTGGTTCCATTCCGCTGCAGTCCAGTTTCCTCGTGCGCGGCAAAACTCCAAACGGAGGCGTCGATGGGTGGGCGTCAAGGGTAGCACACGTAATGGGCGCCGCGATATCAACTGTCCTTCAGCCAGGCACCTTCGTATGGTTCGAGAAGACACAGAGGCCCCTAGTGAAGGTGCTACCTGTGCTTGGATGGCGGCCGATGAAGCAGATGGCTGTACGCGTGCATTTCTGACTATGTGGCGGTCTTCTCGACGACTGGTCTGTCGAGGGCGTCCTGAGCCTGGTCTTCTTGTACATGACATCTCTCGGGTCCACTGGTCCCAATACCTCCTCACAACACAATCAGAGCGGCCTAATTGACGAGCTACTCGCCTAGCTGACCACTCAGCTTCCATCATCCCGACGATTCTCCCTCTCTCAAACTGCGACAACTGCGTATACTGTCTTCGAACACGGCGTAATGGCATGTCTACCTCAGCTCTTCCTTTGTAAATGATTCAGCACACTCAAACAAGCTTTGGTTACCTGTTTTATACTCTACAGAGTACGATGTTCAACGACCTCTACCGGCTATACGTAATGCGCAATCACGCTGCATTTCTAATCATTTGCATATCTCCCCGACATGTGCCTTCATTGCAAGTTTCGTTACGATCCCGCAATTATTTCTTGGTGCGCTAATTTTTTTGTCCATGAGTATATATATATATATACGTATGTATGTCGGAAAGTCTGGAACCTATGGGATTTACACAGTATATGAGTCAATCAACTATTCTTTGTACCTAAGTTTGTCCCGAACACAAATTTAATAAATATTGTTTTTGGAAATAATTATTGGACTTTATTTTTACCCCAAAGTATTATTAGGTCATTGATCAAAAGCTTTAGAGTGACCGATATTAGTTTAATTACGAATATTTTATTATTTTTACTGCAACTTAGGAAACAATTTTTCCCCGCGAGTGTTTGGTTTCCCTGTTACTTCAGAGACTTCGCAAACTCCTAAAGCGAATGTTTTAATACAGATTGGTATTAAATATACAAAATATATGTTAAAATAGTAGTAACTGTTAGTAAGGATATGCGACAATGACAGGGAAAAGTAGGCTGTTTGTTTTGTTTTGTCCCGCAGGGACAGTAACGCAGGAGACAAATTACCGCCATAATCTCACCTAATAAAGCAAAATATTGCTCTTCAAATTAAAAAAAGTGCTCTTAACTAAAACGTCATTCACTAATCGTAAAAATGTGCTCCATAGGAAGTTAGATTTTCGATTTTTGTTTGTTAGAAAATCATTATGTTGTCACTCGCGTTTAGTACAAAGAATAGTTGATTGACCCATATGCTTACTCTTATTTTTATGTACATGTACTCTATTTGTCTATCTTGAAAATCCGCGCATTTGCTCAGCCGGTGTACCATGTTTATTTAGATTGTTTTAGTGTATTGACATCACCCAAATTCACTGCTCTCCCAAAGATGACGAAGATCTCGGATTTTTATACAATATACAGCTACAGTCCGGCCACGATATCTTCATGATTGAAAAAAATTCCAGAGCCTCATGACGTCAGCACTAGCCTCTCTGAGAGTTTCCGAAGAATGTTACATTACAGCTATAAAAAAACAACAACAACAAAAATGAGTTTTAATGATGTTTAAAGGAAATGCTGTACTATTAGTCATTGTTTGACTGCTTTCAATATAAGATTTAACTGTTATATTTAAGTTTTACTTATTCTTTTAAGCATTATGTATTTTAAAAGCTCTGTTCTTTGAGGAGCGCTTGTTTGTGATTGGCTGAAAAATAAATACGTCATAATCACATGGAATTCCTTCCAATCGTCAAGACATCGTGGTCGAACTGTATGCCTTCATATGTTTCCAAAGTTCAGTGGGTTGAGGTCAGGTGAAAGTGGTGCCCGTTCCATTGGACCTCTGCTCCCAATCCACCAGATATTGGTGGTTCACTCTCAATATTCATTAATTAATTCATTTATTTCAAATCCTGATTAATAAACATTATCTCAAAAAACAAGTCAATTCATAGGAAACACAAAACGAAGCAGTCCCGAACAATTTGCACCCTCTCAAAGGCTTTCGTCACACTAAGCTTATTATTAATATACACCCAATCCATACACGTTCATACAAGAATAAAAACACTTCATTACATCCTCTTCTATTATACAATACAATATTTTTACTGTATCCAATCACCAGTCTTATTCAGGTTTGATGGTAAGCCTTATTTACATGACCGAATTAAAAAAAAAAAAGATTTAACAATAAATAAAATGTGACAATTAATATCGAAATGAGATGCGTGATGTTCAATCATTATCAGTTATCAATAATTTTTTGAAAACTTTCTAAATTGTAATCGTTTACCGGACCTTCCTTTGTATTTATGTATGAATTTGAAACAATGAATCATGCAGCATTCTATTATAAAACGTGACCTTTTATCCTTAATTTAAATAGAATCTTTGTCAACGGGTCTGGATTATCTGAGGAGAGGCGGAGATCTCCCAATCTGATACTCCATGCATAAAAAAGATCTGTAAGAACAATAATATATAAAAATAAATATATCGTAATAAATAAATATAATAAATTAATAGGCTAAACCGGAGAATATGGTACCTGCCAATCACAGTCTTCGTAAGGATAAAAATCCGCGCAAGGATTCATGATGGTGCTGTTATCTCAAATCGCAGTTAGCCAGATGAAGGTTAGTTTTTCTAGTAAAAGATCGTGCAAAACCATTTTCAAATAAGCTTACCTGCAAATCTCATTTTACTTTTCAGTAGGTAATTGAAAAACTAAAACTCATATCTTAAAAGTAGTGCCAAGGCAGCCATCTTGTCAAAGCTCGACCGAAGTTCAAAGCAGCCTGGTACCGTAATCTCCGGTTTCACCAATAAATATATCAATACATCAAAATAATAATATAAAAGCCAGGTAACCAGGAACGTCGGAATTTCTTCATGGGGGAGGGTGAAAAATCCTTGCAGTAATTAATGAAATAATTAATAATTATAATTATTCATAAATTAAAAAATGTAGTTAATATTAATTAATAAATCAGTCGTAAGTTAAGTTGAATGTTAATTTATCAACATTTTAATTATTAAATATTATTAAGGTTAGTTAGTTAATAAAGCTTAGATAGTTAAGCAATTATACAGTATATATAGATGTTTTATTTTATTTTTCTAAATTAAAGACTTCTAAAGTTGGCCCAGCGAAAGATCGACTTTGACCTTGGAGAATACTCATGATCACTTAATCATTCCAGGACTTAAGTGTTTCGAGAGAGACAATGGAAAATGGCGTCTCTCGATCAACCGATTGCTTGCCAAACAAAACACGTTATTGCTAACGTTAATTTTTATTTCGAAACGGAGAAATCAGCGAAACAGGATTAATATCTTATTAGAAAGTTAATAGCAAACATCAGCTGCGACAGGCATTGGATTAACATTAGTGAATGCGAAGCCTGCAGCCGAGTATTGGACTAAAGACCATCCGGTAGAAAATGCAGTAGAAACCATTAATTATCTCGGTAACTAATTCTTATGATTCATACAGCAGTTCTTCTGAATCCGATTAATCTATTTCCACTTTTGAATCTTCATTTCAATCCATAGATTAAAATGAACTTCATGAAACGAACCTAATTTCATATTATTCTTAACAACTGCTGCGTGAATCATAAAAATTATATCTTATCATATATAAGCTACATAAAAATTCTACACATCAAAAAAAAAAAGAGCTTCCAATACTGTCACCTATTATTTTCTAAATAAAATTAGTTCATTTTCACCTAACAAAAAATAAGTAAATAATTTATTTAACAGTAATTGTCAAATATCAATGTGTTATGAATTTCCCATTAGAATCCTTTAATAACTGAATCTAAATGATAATACCTTCTCAGAAATAAAATACAATTTTAGAATTTCTAATGTAATTTATTAAAATACCAATACTAATGAATAATATACGTCTCAATTAAATTCCTATTCAAAAGAAAACAAACAATTGGTAATATACTACAGTTATATTTTAATTTTTAGTTACCATTATTTTTTTTAAGAATTACATTCTATATTGAATCAAATGATTGAAAATAAATACATTTTTGAAATTATATTTCATGAGAAATCAGAATAGTTCAATAAAAGGAATATCGTTTTATCCGTAATCTTCGAACTTCCCCGAAATGTTCACTTTCCCGCCAAAAGCACTGACATATACAATCGATTCAAATTCTACTATTGCGCCATCTGGTGTCCACGGTCGACCTTTGGTTTGGCTCAATATAATTAAAAACCAAAGTGACATACGAATCGAAGTAAACAAAGAATATTCTCGTTATTTATTTCTACTCGTATGTTAGTTTTCTTTACAATATTCATAACATAACGGAAGAAACAAAAAAAACCTTCATTATATAGAAAAAGAAGGAAAAACAAAAGACATGTAATAACAATGGGTGAGATTAAGTTGTATCCAAAATGACATCCTGGTACAGCTGTTTCACGTTAATACGGCGATCATCAGCTAGGAACAGTCATCAGTACACAATAAGGTCTCGATACACGGGCCTATATGAGAAAACGACGGAACAAATGTGGAAAGAAATGTAATTAAAAACAAAAATCATGTTTCCCCACCCCACCCTCTCAGCAGACTTGAAGCCGCTAATCTTTCATCTGAACGCCAAGCCAGCATTTCCTTTGCTGCACGATAACAGTGAGCTTATGAGCTAATACTTGAAATCAATGATACTTGTCAAATATCTCGAAATCGGTAGAGCCCCAAAACTTATATAGTATTACCTCCGAATAACGGACAGTCACGGGACCGGAAGTTTCGTCCGTTATTGGGAGGTGTCCGCTATTGGGGAGGACTACCTTTTTTTGATTTTTTAGCTTATAGCATGTCATTTAATGAAAAATTACGTACAATCTTAATTAAATTTCTACAATTACCATTGCGATATGAGAGAATATGAACAATTGGAAATTATCTACTATATTCCTTTTTAAATGAGTGCTAACTTAAAATAAAGATAAAATTAATTACAGTTTATAGAAAATTAATTTCTAGCCATCCATTTGAAGTCTTTAAAAGTGTCCAATCCTAAAGTTTGACCGACTTCTCTGGCTTTTTCTTGAGGAAAACTCCGCTTATAAGAATGTTCTTTGCACGAGCAAAGCGGAACCATTTTATCACTATTTCGTCGATTTTGCTTTTAGTTTCAGTTTTACGAAACTTCAAATTTTTCGAATTTTCGTTTGAATTCACCATCCACATTTTTCTAATCTCATCGTTGTCCTTTAAAAATTCACTTATATGAGTTTTTCCAACTTTAAAACGTTCAGCAAGACAACGCATATTCAGCTTTTCTTTTTCAGCAACTTCAAGAATATCAATTTTTTTCTTTCAGTGCCAATCACTTCCTTTTTGACGCCATTTTAATTCGCACTAAATTTAATCAACACGTTTATAGGATAGCTTTACGAGGGACTGATATTTACAAAGTAACTGCAGTGAAAAAAAAGGGCCTCAGATTCGTGCATTAAATCATGAGACACTGATGTAAATACAACCATGATGTGTTTGTCGAAATGTTAATCAAAAAAAAAAAAAAAAAAATTTAAAGTTAAAATAACTGTCCGCTATTCAGAGTGTCCGCTATTCGGAGTGGATAACATGGAATGTCCTATTTTAAGGGACTGGGACCCGCAATAATGTCCGCTAATTAGAGGTGTCCGTTATTCGGAGTATCCGTTAAAGGAGGTTACACTGTATATAGTTTTGAAATACTTAACCGTATACTTTCATCTCAGAAAAGGACATTGATTTTGGCAGTGTGGAGGATATAAGTTTAATAATTGGACGAAACTTCTTCTGCTCTCTCATCCATATTCTTTTTTCCCCAGTTCTGATTTTCCTACAACCATTTTATTAAAATGATTATCAGCTTTATTTGTTATACTTGAGTTCAACAACAGCATGAATAGCATTTTGCTCTTAGTTATGTACAAAATGTTATATGTAATAATATGAAGAAAAAGAAATTAAATAAGGTATAGTTAATGTGTAAATCAACTTTCAAATATACTCAGGATAACTTTGCATAACCAATAGCTCAGAAATTAAAGAAAATAAAAAGAAAGGCAACTTTTTTTTTTTCTTTTTACATATCATGGTTTTGGAATACAAGTATTTTGTTGGTTTGAGGTTCCTAAATCCTTATCGTCAATAAGTACTATTTTGTAGCCTACTGCCACAAAAGTATAAAAGAATGGTGGCAGAAATCTATAATTAAATTCGTTTCTAGTTTATTTTCATTAATTAACTAAATGGAGTGGCATTATTTCAAAGATTAAAAGGATTAGAACAAAAACTTTCTAAAATTCAATTTTACAATATCCATTCCTGTTCGTCTGTTTCATCATGTTGCTTTTAAAAATTTAGAGGTGGTTAAAAGAGGTGGTTCTGTATTGAGTTTATTACATTTTGAACCAAATAGCAGGGAAACAAACATGTTCATTACCTGTCCATCTATAATCAAAAGCTGAAGCTATTAGCTTATAGATAGTTTTGTGCATATAAGGAAGGATCCCATTAATTTATGTACAATTCAGATCAATAGATAACGAGCTAGGGACAAACCCCTCAATGTACATGAAGAATAACGTTTTATTTTGTATTTTTAGCATTTTTTTTTATAGAATTTTAACATGCCGGTATTCGAATGTTGGTACGTCAACTATATCTTATTTTATGTAATGTAGAATGTCTTCTTAATGTTCGGCAGTTTCCAATAATCTATATTTGTAGCTCCATCTTGTAGATGAGAGAATTTTTGTAAATGATCATAAGAAAAAATGACAACATTTCAATCATTTTGAAATCAATGAAAATGATTTCAAATGACAAGATGTTAACAAATGACGTCAAGCTTTTAAACCAAATTGATGGTAACTAGTGAACAATAGAAATACAAAATACCCTGTGTGTGTTTTATATTTATTCACGTTGAATCAGTGAAAATTTATACAAATCGAATGAATAAATGAATGAATGAAGTTGTTGTTGTTGTTTTTTATTTTTACCGAAATAAATTTAATAAAATTCGATTATATACACATTCACTTTTTTATATTGACGAAGAGAAACTCACATTTATTTATTTAAATCGTCCATTTTACATATAGCTTAGTTGGGGTGGGGGCGAAAGATAGTTTCTGCCTTCCCCTCCATTCAGAAAAGTGAAGGGACAACTCCCCCCTCCCTCCCTGTCCCCCCAGGTAACATAAATTCACAAATTCAAACCAGATGATATCAATGCGATGGGCGCTATTTATGATTTGCTGTGAAGAGATAGTAATATCCACTATTTTGGAAATACGGGGAGAACATTTTATGAATGCCTGCAAGAATACATCCGAGCGTAGAAGGCTCTGAAACTAGGGGTATCACATTGAGCAGATCACTGCCTCTCCTCAGATCACAATCCACACCCAAAGATCTAAACATTCACTTTAAAGCTAAGAATAAAAAGTCACGTTTTATAATAGAATCTTGCATGATTCGTTGTTTCAAATGTATAAATAAATACAATGGAATACCTGGTAAGCGATTAGAAATTTAGAAATTTTTCAAAAAATTATTGGTAATCTAGATAATGACTAAACACCGTTATATTTGATACATCATTCAATTGAAGAAAATATCATGCATCTCATTTGTAATCTGTTAATTACCATATTTATTTATTTATTTATTTATTTATTTATTTATTTATTCTTGTTGTAAAATTCGTTCATGTAAATAAGGCTTGTCAAACCTGAAGAATTCCGATAACTGGATACAGCCGAAATATTACAGTGTGGCCGGGAAGTTCCCATACCCCCTATTATGTATAATAAATGTAAAATATTTATTGAATATTATTTCAATTGTTGCCCCCAGAATTCCGGCGGACTACAAACATGGTTAATCCCACAGCTTGAAGATGCGTGTGGCTACAGCAGGACGGGACACCTGCTGACTTTGCTCTTACTGTGCGCGGCGCGGGTTTCTTCATGAGAATTTTCCAGGACGCTGGATTGGTCGCGGTAATCCAGCATGCCAGCTCCATTGAAATGACCACCACGAAGTCCTGACCTCACGACGCCTGATAACTCATTGTGGGGAATCATCAAGGCCTACGTGTCTGAACGTCGTTATGCTACAAATGAAGAATTGCGGATGTGGATATTTTGAAGGAAGTACTTGTAGCGCCGTTAGAAAGCGAGCAAGAAACCAATCTGGCGGGAAATTTGTAAAATCTATGTTTGATTTGAAAATAAAACAGAAAATAACAAACATTTTTCTTTTAATTAACACTAGATTAGGGTAATTCAGGTATGACCGTTTCCAGATGTTTCGTTTGGAAAAACAAAAAAATATACTTCCCATTTCGGAATGATCCTAAGTTTTGTAAATTATCTGCCATCTTTAAAATAACCCAAAGACCGCGATTTTTTTATTTGATAAGGGTGGTTTCCCATAGTGCACCTAGATTTCTAATTTTCTTAAAAAGCCATAAAAAAACAAAAAAAACAACCAAAAATTTTCTATCAGTTCATATTATGTAAGTATTTCGGAATCTGGAATGAAATCACCACTGTCTTAATTTCACTGGTTCTGTGTCTATGCAATTACCATTCAAGCCGTTGCAATTCAAGGGCCAAGAACAATTCCATCACTGCCTCCTCCAACACTGCTTATCACTGCCACCAATGGCATTCAAATATACAAACAATGGCTTGCGGGAGAGAGTTGCTCTCAAGCTTTCTAAGTAAATCGAAACTAGAAGTGGCCACAATGGATCGAAAACATGGTCAAACATGCTCCAATTCACATTCGCTCTCAGCATGGTCAAATCTTTGTAGATAGACCCCAATTTTGTCCACTTATTAATGTTTTCCTGATCCGCTCATTGTCAACCTAAAACACACACCCTCCAAGCAAATGGGGATTCCAACGAAGTGTGACTGATGTGGCTGCGACTGCCGATTTGGACTGTGCTGGCCGTTACACATACACAAACACAAACAGCGAATCCCTATAGCTCACTTCGTGCTGAGTCGCTAAAAAAAAGCAACCTAAGATAAAGTTTATTTAAACATGAGTTTTAATATAATTTAAATTTTAAATCTTTGCTATTTCAAGAAGAACCTACAGTTTGTTCGTTTGTTCTTCATGTAATGAGTGTAACTTTAGCTTTAGGCCTACATCAAATGGCAATTGTTGTAGAATATTATGTCGAATAATGATGCCTGAGTTTATCATGACCAGACAGTCTATATTTTATCCGTGCAGGAGTAAAGTATAATCTATCTACAGAAAGACAGAATGGGCGAAAAGTCTGTATACCTCTGGATATAAATGGATGCCATGGAAAAAGTCATACACATAACGTTTCTGGAAATACGTCAATCAGCGAGCAATGGAAGCAACAATGAAACAATTGCACACTCACACATTGACAATCGAATAATGGCAATAATCAAAGAAGCAGTAAGGAAAATATCGCTGATTTATGATTCTCGATTGAAGAATGTTTAGTCACTGCAATTTGGATTCAAGAACGACCCCTTACGGGACAATCACTTTCACAACCAATTTTCACCAATTTTCAGCTGCGTGGGAATTTCGGAAGGTACAACCATCCAAAAGAACATTATTGACATGGGAACACAAGGCCTTCAGGATCCGTGAAGGATTTACATCGGACGGGAAGACCAGGAACATGTTTGGAAACATGTGCTGCTGTGGAAGAATCCAAAACGCGATCTCCCGTGAAGTCGACTCGCAAGCTGCCGAATTGGACATTCCCCGATCAACCATGAGAGACCACATGCGAAAGAGTTTGGAAGTGAAACCTTTTCGTCCGTTGTCAGTGAATGAGCTGTCAGATGTGGATTTAACATGGCGCGAAGAACCATGCAATCTGGTTCTCCAACATTTCCCAACAAGAGAAGATTAACGGCCATTCTGCCGCCGCCCATAAGGCAGATGTGTCGGAATCTGGATTCGAAATCCTGCACGGGACTTGTATGTTTCTTTCTTCTTCAGCATTTGTTTCTCTTCACAGGAGGCAGAAGTCTGACTGCCACCTTAGGGATGCCTCCTGGATAATAATATCAAACGATAGCAAATCAACAAAAATTCTCCATCATTGAGTGTGCGTCTATGACAGTCATCCGAAAATGGATCCGGAAATACAACAACAACAACAGAAGATCAACGTTTAGTAATGAGTATGCTGTCTATGGAAGTTCGAAAGATCGTATCGTTTATTTTTGATCAAAGGAAAATCCACATTTCTTTCAAGAATACGAACAAAATCCATCGCACTTTATGATTTGGGTGGGGGTAACAGAAGAACGTCTGTATTTCTTCAATGGCCCACTGAATCAGACAACTTATCTGCGTATGATTAACGAATGGTTGCTACCTGAACTCCAATTAAAAGTCATTGACAAGACGGAGCACCAGCTCATTTCGCCATGAGAGTGCAATAGTGTCTTGATGAGCTTTTCCCAAACAGGTGGATTGGCCGGAGATCCGAGAATTTTTCTTCACCTTTGCTGTGCCCACCACGCAGCCCAGATTCCATCACCCCAGACAATTCTCTGTGGGGGAATCATTAAACAGGCAGTCCGCAAACAGCGCTACATTTCCAACGCTGAGCTGCAGACTGCTGTGCGCAATACCTTCACGACTGAGACGCCATAAATGCAACGGAAAATGAGCATTCGGACCTATTATCGTCGCGACGAAAGTTGGACCCGCAAACACATTATCATTGACTAATTTCTCCAGGATCAATGCTATTAGCTCAGCAGAAAATATCAATCTCAATTATCAAAAATAGAAAATATAAAAAATCTCCAATAATCTTCTTGAAATCGACGAGAACGTTAAGAATAATTTCCCTACTTGATTTTTGAGACCTTTTCCTCGTTGAAATGTTGAATGTGAATCAACGACCGCCATTTTCTCTTACATTTCAATGTGACCGACAGGCCAGGAAAGGAAAATCTATAATATGCGTTGCATTCTGGGAGGTTCATCTTTGGGCGTGCGGATAATAGAGACGCTTCAGACTGTGCAGAGACCATGGAGATGTTTGGGATCCATAACAGACACATCAATTCAATTCAAATCCAGTTCACTGACAGGGGTTTACGGATTTTTCGCCCACTCTGTATAATGATTGTTTTCTGAGTTTAAAGCAAACTCAGATGGATTTATATGTAATAATCTGACTCATTGTCTTCGGGGTTAGTTAAGAATTCAAATAGTTCCTATCGTTTTTTCCATCGCATTTTCGCAATTTTTTGTTGTAACTTGAGAACCTATGGGAATATTTAGGTCAAATTGTTACCAATGATATTAATGTAATGTCTTAACATATAAGTGCATTTTCAGCAAAAGAAGTTAATTATTAAAAAAAATTATGCACAAAACCCGAGTTCCTATCATTTTTTCTATCACTGGATTTTCTATCTTGTAGAAAGTCAAAGAAACACTTGTTGTAGGGTGATAATTTGTCAATAGATGGCGTCACACTCGCCTGTTTTATGTCTATTGGATTGTGAAATCATTGCTATCTGCTCTAAATGGACAACTTTTGCTATTGTGTTTTCTTTAAAAACAATACAACATATTTTTTTGTTACAATTTTTTTGTATTTCTTCAGATACCTTCCAATTTACTTTTTAAAAATTGAGAACAGTGAGAAATCTAGCATTGATAATATACAGATAAATAATATTCTCTCAGAAATGTAGAAAAACAGTTACTTGTTCTCATGTGTTCTTAGGTATGTCTCTTACAATAATTTTTAAGTTTCAGTTTATTTAAGAAAGACATTAAAATCATTAATTGCAAGTTGATTTCAAAGTAATAAAAGGAAGTAAGATTTAGCATTGAAATCAAAATTTTATCTTTCTACAAACTGCAAACATTTCCTATAGATAAGTAATCACGGTAGTCTATTTTAAAACTTTTTCTAAATGTTAATATCTCATTAAAAATTTGATTACTTTAGCTTATAATTTTTTTCGGGAAAGGTTGAAAGACCTCGTGATTACTAATCATTGATGATAAAACAGAAAGATTTTGTTTGTCATTTGTCAAGAAATCTCTTTTCAGTTTCTGATATGAATTACAGAAATTTATTTCCTTGAATTGAGTAAATATAGTTAAAAAGGTTCTTTATAATGCAATCTTTAAGTTAGATAAAATCATGTAGGTCTAAAAAGACAGCAGTGCTAGCGGGGTGTATCCATGGACCTTCAAAATCTATAAATCTAAATAAACCTACGGTTAGCCTCTATATTTTTAAAAACTACGTTTTATTTGTGATATATCTTACATATAAATATATATAATTGGTAACACTAACAATTAAAAATTATTTATATTGAATTTTTTTAAGCCTTAACTATATTATTGATTTATTTATAAAAACCTTTCAAATCTTTCAATCAAAAAATATAATAATAATAAAAATAACACCGAGCTCGAAGCACTACAACCCGCACTACATTCACGAAACACAACATGCACCACCCCAAGTCCGCTACGGAAAGGATGGCTCTTCAACCTCATCACCCTACATGCAAAACAAGTACATACACTTAGGGAACACTTCCACCAAAGAGCACAACACTCCTCACTCCACTCAGCCATTGTCAAGGCTGACACACACTTCACACCCCTGGACCTCGAAAACCCTTCTCCAACACTCACCACCCCTAACACTCACACTCAGTACTGCGTGAATCATGGGCACGTAAGGAACTCCATGGCAGACATCACAACGAACTCAGCCAGCCTCATGTCGACATGGAAGCGTCGAACAGATGGCTGACAAGTGGCGAGCTGTTTGGGGAGACCGAAGGGTTCATGATCGCGATACAGGAAAAAATCATCCCTACACGCAACTACAAGAAACACATCCTACACGACGCAAACACACATGACGACAGATGCAGGAAATGCCACACTACGCATGAGACGATCGACCACATAATATCAGGCTGTCCCCTTCTCTCCCAAACAGATTACCTCCACCGACACAATCAGGTAGCGTCGATTGTTCACCAACAGCTAGCACACAAACACTCGGTCCCGTACTACAAGTACATACCACAAAGCGTATTAGAGTCATCCTCATATAAGCTGTACTGGGATCGCCCTATTCACACAGACAAAACCATACATCACAACAGACCTGACATCACACTTGTTGATAAGATCAACAAACAGACCTATCTCATTGATATTGCAGTGCCTATCAGCAAGAACATGCAGAAAACTCACGGAGACAAGATCAGTAAATACACCGATCTAGCACACGAGCTCCAAAGGCAGTGGAGGCAGGACCGAGTACGTGTTGTACCCATCGTCTTGTCCGCCACTGGTCTGGTACCTCACACATTGCACCACAGTCTCAGTACACTAGGACTTCACGAAAACACTTATGCACAACTGCAGAAGGCTGTGGTACTCAACACAACCCGCATAGTTAGGAAATTTATGGACACAACCACACATCCTTAATCATTCTTGCACACGTCTTTACACTTGGCAATATGTGCTTTGGTCCTTGACCCGCTATATTGTTTTTGCTGGGGAAACCCAGGTTTGAAACATACAAACATAATAATAATATACTAGATAACACAAAACACGGTTATAGGCTTACCTCAGGCACTCTGACACCATACAAAATCACACACTTACTCTACCTCAGGGGTTCTCAACCGGGGTCCATGTAATATTCTTCGGAGTCCACAGTGATCTCATTGAATCACACTTACTTTAAAATGGTTTATTATGAATTATTTACCAGTGTTTAGAATATGTATTATTTACCACTCTGGAATAATTTATTTGTATTAAATTAGTTTTCATTCAAAATAAAGCATAATCATTTACTATTTCGTTGATTATTAATATAATCCCTTTACTTTTTAGCTGTGAGGGGGTCTACCAAAAAAAAAAAGAAGGGAAAAGGGGTCCATGGGTAAAAAAAGGTTAAGAAACCCTGCTCTACATGGATGATATTAAACTCTATGCTACAAACAACGCACAACTTATTAATTTACAACAAGTCACAACACAATTCACGATATATTCACAAGATTTGGAATTGAATTTGAAATCGACAAATGCCGCAAGCTACATATAACAAGCGGGAAGACTTCGAATTAGGAGGGTTTTGAACAGGACCATGGGTTGGCCATCCAATCCATGGAAGAGGGAGAGAACTACAAGTACCTGGGCTTCCAGCAAGCGCGCGTCATTGACAACGCAAACATCAAAAATGCACTCAAGAACACATACCGTGCTCGCGTTCAAAACATCCTCAAAACACAACTCAACGCCAGAAATAAAATTAAGCCATCAACACTTTAGTCATCCCCACACTAACATATTCGTTCGGCATAATTCCATGGACAAACACCGGACTCGAAGCACTACAACGTAAAACACGCACTACATTCACGAAACACAACATGCACCACCCCAAGTCCGCTACGGAAAGGATGACTTTTACCCGCAAGGAAGGAGGTCGAGGACTCATCAATCTCATCAGCCTACACTAAAAACAAGTACACACACTTAGGGAACACTTCCCCCAAAGAGCCCAACACGCCTCACTCCACTCAGCCATTGTCAAGGCTGAAACACACTTTATACCCCTGGACCTCGCAAACCCTTCTCTAACACTCACCACCCCCGACACCCACACACAGCAGCTACGTGAATCATGTACTCGTAAGGAACTCCATGGCAGACATCGCCATGAACTCAGCCAGCCTCATGTCGACATGGAAGCGTCGAACAGATGGCTGACGAGTGGTGAGCTGTTTGCGGAGACTGAAGGATTCATGAGCGCGATACAGGAAAAAATCATCCCCACACGCAACTAAAAGAAACACATTCTACATGAAGCAAACACACATGACGACCGATGCAGAAAATGCCTCACTACGCATGAGACGATCGACCACATAATATCAGGCTGTCCCCTTCTATCCTAAACAGACTACCTCCACCGACACAATCAGGTAGCGTCGATCCTTCATCAACAGCTAGCACACAAACACTCACTTATTAAGAATACGGTCCCATACTACAAGTACACACCGCAAAGCGTATTAGAGTCATCCTCACATAAGCTGCTTTGGGACCGTCCCATTCACACAGACAAAACCATACATCACAACAGACCTGACATCACACTTGTTGATAAGGTCAACAAACAGACCTACCTCATTGATATTGCAGTGCCTTTCAGCAAGAACATGCAGAAAACTCACGCAGACAAAATCAGTAAATACACCGATCTAGCACACGAGCTCCAGAAGCAGTGGAGGCAGGACGGAGTACGTGTTGTACCCTCGTCCTGTCCGCCACTGGTCTGGTGGCTTACACATTGCACCACAGCGTCAGCAGACTAGGTCTTCACAAAAATACTTATGCATAACTCCAGAAGGCTGTGACACTCAACACAACACGCATAGTTAGGAAATTTATGGACACAACCACACATCCCTAATTTTTTTTGCACACCTTTATTTACACTTGGCAATATGTGCTTTGGTCCTTGACCCGCCAAATTGTCTTTCCTGGCGAAATCCATGGTTTGAATCTTTTTTGATATAATAATAATAAAAGGTAATGTATTTTAGATTCATAAATAATTATGTTTAAATAGATAAAAATTAATTAAGAAAATTTATAGGTACAGGAAGTAGTCTGGTGATATACTGTACATATGCTTGAAATGAAATTTACATATGAAGTATATATTTATTTTTGTTTTGGTTTTTTTGGTCCGAGCAATTATCTGTTAAAAAATGATATTTTGTACAGGGTGATTCAAAATTCCCTGTATAAACTTTAAAGTTAAGTCAGAAATACAAAAACAAACCGTATTCATAGTGGACCGTATGTCCGCAAACGCCATCTGAATGTGCTAGAGGGCGCAGCACATTAGTTGGGCACTGTGAGTTGCCCTGCATTACTTTCTTGCTCAAAGCCATCTCCAATGCCTCTGATGCTGATCTCGTCGCAAGAGTTCCTGTGGCAGCTGGACGTATCCGAGAAAGGCCTCGTATTTTTGCACATGTTCAGCAATCCATGCATCGAGACATATATTACTGATGGTGGCACATTGTGAAGCGTGTATTACTGTCCGTGGAAGGAACTTTGAGCACCTACTGTGAAACCGTGAGTGTACACCTTACTGTCATATTGTAAACGTAGGGCTAATAAACATGTGGTGAACCTTACTTGTTGTCTTTTATTTCTGAACCTTAGTGCACCTTCTAGCACATTCGGGTGGAGTTGGCGGACATTTGTTCCACTATGAATACGGTTTGTTTTTGTATACCTGACCTATCTTTAAAGTTTGTATAGGGAATTTTGAATCACCCTGTATATAAAGTTATAATAACATTTTATAACCACAGTGCCTTAAAAATGATTAAGGAAGGTACATGGTTGCCCACTCCAAGACCATTGAGATAATGATACAGATTTATTAAAGTAGTTTTTCAGTTTCTCCTGAAGAAGGCTGAAGGTACTGAGCCGAAATATTGAACAACACAATCTGGAGCAAGCAAATTCCTCATTCACTTATTAATATTTACATGTTAATTACCTCGGCTTACCTCTCCTTCGGAATTAAGTTATAACTTGTTTCATTAGTGGCGTGATGTAGTTAGAGAGCTGAGATAGGATAAGCGCATGAAAAAAAAATCGTAATTGCGGAGAAAATTTCGGCTATATCGACCAATCTCTTGACAGTCCTACCTGGACGCTTTAGTATCAGTCTGCTTTTCAGATACAACTGCATTATTTTATTGAGATCATGGATTCATGGGACATAATATTTATCATCGGCCTAATTGAACATTGGGTTTCCAAGTTCACTCTTAAACATTTTCTTCAAATAAACAGTACGAACAGTTGAGCAGAATTCGGTAAGAAAGCAGATGTTTCTGTCCACGAACCGAATAAACCGATCATCTTCCATGGTTTGTTGGTAAAGTGGCTTGCTTAAAAGGCATTAGCTGTTCAGGTATGGACGGGTTGTTTGCTATATTCGGCTTGTTCGGCTAAAAGAGGAATTAAGAGATGGTACTGTTTAAAGACCTGTAAATGAAAGATAATTAATTATAATAAACACGTAATTTTCTTTATATACTACAATTAATTGTTATTATTATATGTGAATTATGTATTTTTATCGAATTCTATAAAGAAGAAGAAATATACTCTTCCATAAACATAAAGCCAGAAGAAGTTCTATAGCTCCGCGAACACCATGCAATTTTTCAGCAACTTTAGCGGTCCGACTTCGAGTTGGCCAACTTTTGTCAAACCCCGCACACCATGCAATACGCAAATGAGTCGACCGTGATAGAAGGAATCCCATAATGCAATTCGTTTCCCTCAGCCGATGTAGAAAATCCGAAAAAAATCGAGGTTTTGAAACCTCTCTGACAAATTCTGCCGCATACAATTACTGCATTTGAGTATAAACTTTATTTCTGCATGAAAGACACTCGCAATACTCTGATATTAATTGTTTACGCGGTTGTCTTCGAATCGAATCGCCGGATACCATTTTGGACGCCATATCTTCCATGGGCGTGACGTCACGACTGATGTGTTCCAACGCTGTCCTGTGATTGGGTAATTCCCAGCGACTTCGATGCAACTTTTCGAGTTGCAGGTGTACGAACAATTCGAGTCGGATGACAAAAGTTGCAGCCAAGTTGCATAAAAACGGGCTCAAGACTGTCTATAGCAACTCGTGACGTCAAAATCGGACGACTAAGTTGCTGAAAAATTGCATGGTGTTGGCGGGGCTTTAGATTAATAGAGCGAAATATTGTAAACTTGGTGTGAAGATATTGATTGGAGATGCCAATTAAACACGTACTGCACTTCTTATATTCAATAAATTATATTATTATATTTACTTTTTAATAAAAAAAATTATATACAGTAAATTCCCGATTATCCGCGGAATTGGGTGGCGCGGCAACCACGGATAAGCGAATTCCGCGGATAATCCGAAACAAGACGAAAATCAACACAAAAATGCTTTTAACATGTTTTATTTACATTAAAATGGCAATACATACAATTACAGTGTATACATTATAAACAATTATTTTATTTTAAATTATTTATTTATTTTTAAATTTTATTATTACGGGAAGGCTCTCCCGTAATTTAGTGTAACCTGCCGTACTAAGCTCCGCCCACAAGGTCGTTCTTTAAATTTGTCTATAATTATCTTCACTTACATTAAGCCACAACATACTCAATATAAATAAATGTAATAAAACAAATATACATTTATTAAAACGAAATTTTCAAAGAGAAATCATCACTTCTTCTTCAGCGTACAATGAAAATGCAACGAAATTTAAATAACAATTAAGGAAGACTACGTGAAAAACAGTATTACATGGATTGTTAAAAACAATAAATATTACAACAATTATAATAATTGGAAAGTAATACAACGAATCAACCATTAAATATATTGAATTTTACTTTGTTTTTACAACTTGCACAATTTTTATTGACTATCTCCTTAGCCATTCTTACTATCCTTTCATTCACCTGGACTCCATCATTTCTATTTAAACTAGTCGGCTACCCGTCGCTTCGCTCCGGAAGCCTCCCTTATGTAACGGAAAACAATTTTTTATTTATTAAAAACACACACACACACACACACAAATTACATC
>JAFIDM010014012.1:41078618-41090873 GCA_023159025.1 Thereuonema tuberculata | reverse complement strand
TCACCGCCGTCCCGGCCATGACCCCACCAACAACAAAAGGCAAGAAATTTCATGTATTCTGTAATTTATCTTCTATAGCTGCATATTCAAGAAATGTATTATTTTAATTTCAATTTCTTTTTACAAGATATTTTTTTTGAAAATTTTTACAAGAATATTTGTAAGATTCCAAAAAAAAAAATACTTGGTCAAAAGTTTTTTTTTTTTCTGTGGCAAAAAAAGCAATTCAGAATTTAGGAAATAAAAAAGTTACTGAAGATTCCAAAGAAAGAAGGATTAAAAAAGTTCAAAGATCAACTGTGAAGAATGTATTACACAGAAGGAATTTATTTCTGATATTGTATTATCTTTAAAAATACAAATAAATGCAGCTAAATAATTCTTAGAAAATATTTATTCTTTGATCTAATCCATATCTCCACAAACAGCGTCACAATATGAAATAAATCCTATTTGTAATAAGTGCTAATGGATTAACCTTATGACCGACATTTTTCTATCTTTACCTCATCCTCCCTCCCTTCCTGTTTAATTCTTGAGATGATGAATAGTACTCAGATAACAGGAAATACTTTCTTTAGGAATTTAATAAACAAAAGCAAAGGCCTGTTAAGTTCTAACTCATTAAATTAATAAAACACTCAGCCAATGAGATCATCTTAAAGATGTCATGATTTAAACTTTACGTCAGAGATAAATCGCGCTAAGCATAACGGTGCTTTTCTATATTATTATAATTCAAGTTTTTATATCTCGAATACATATATAGTGGAAAATCTGAAACTTTGTCTAATTAGTGTGAAAATATTTGTATTTCAATTTTCAATTGAGTTTTAATAATAATAATAATTCTAAATTTGTGATTAAAAATTATTATCAGATGCACAATAACGTAAGCATCTGACGAAGTGGGCAATAAGGGCTCAAGAAACATGTAGTGGAGTTTTATTGTAAATAACTTTATTTTTAACTTACAGATGTATGTGTGGTGGATAGAACAACTCTTTAAATTACTATCAGATTTCACAGAATATTTTACCGATAATTTTTTAAAATTTAACAGTTAAAATAATACAAAAAAACCAATAACCCAAAGTAAAAAGTTGTTAAAATGGATTTTTTTTTTTTATTTTCTCAATAAATAAGAAAATAAAATTAGTGCCCAACAATAAGATTTTCAACTTTAAAAAATTTAAATTCTTCTTTTTTTAAGAATAAGAATTAAATTCAAGAATAAATAAATCTTAAAAGAAGAGTCTTCTTCAAACGCCGTCTTAATTTTCGATTGCGATAATTCTTTCTAAATTACGGAAATAAATAATTGCTAACTAAGACTGTGGATTGTGAGCTCAAGTGGTAATGCGCTTCACTGCGGACTGAAGGAACCGGGTTCAAAGGGCGAAGGTCGGGGATTTTTCGACGCTCCGCCCAATGGGTCCTCCAACCCTATATAGAATGGGTATTCTTTCCTGGTGGCTAAAGGCTTCCCATCCTCACTCAACTTTGTCTCGTTGTTCAGGGGCATTTTCTTCCGCGACTTCAAGGACCAAAGGTCATTCCACGTTCGAAATCACTCAGCTCTGCTGACTTACTCATTGTCTATCTAACGCCCGTTTACGACCGCCGATGCTGCGATGACCACTTTCATCCCGTTCTATGACTTCATAGCACGCGATAACAGCCACATCACTTCTCCAGGGGGGGGTGTTCTGATCCATTGACCATATAGTGTATCAGTCAGGTAAAAGTTTGCTATTCTCCCCTTTATCTTTCTTTGCTGCAAGTATGTGAAGGGAATCTTCAACAAATTCATTTTCTTTCCCAGCATCAGCTATTGGCTTTTCAGTAGTCAAATTATATGCAAAGCCTTGATGTTTACTTGCAATTGTGGAATCCTGCCACATTTTATTTTTTGAATGATCTGCGTTAACCCATATTTCATCCAGTTAATAAATACTTTTTGCCTTTGTAACGCAAATCCGTGGTTTGCTAGCGTACATGTAATTAAACGGTTGAGGGAGAGTTTTGCGCAGTGGAGAAGTCATAATTCTACGAAGCAGCTGAACCCGATTAAATACTTCGAGAATAGACTCTAAAATTAAGAGAAGGGTTAATTCAGGTGATCGGAGCTTGCCTGCAAAGCGCCGAGGAGGGGGGGTCTTTATTTGTAAACAAACCCGGTGCCACTTTGTCTCGCTGGTCCCGAACGATCTTGCCCAGGGCGCCTCTCGCTCTTAAGAGTGAATTCTCCCTTCAATGTTAAACCAGTGCAACGGTCAGCTACATGGATGAATATAAATATACAGAAGGTGGGACAACTAGTTTGGAACAAAATAAAAGGATTTAATAAAAGATTATTTATATATGTTTACAAGGAAGTGAGTATGGTTGGGATAGATAGTAAAGGGAAAATACATATATCTGAGTCTTACCCCGGGGTTTTTATGTGAAGCAAACTCGATAAGACATAAAATTACACACTTAAAACTATCCAAATCTAGAGTCACTTAGAGTAAATAACGTTCACAAGCAGTGATTCAGTTCATGTGAGTCCTTGTCGAAAGTTCGTGGCAGCTCACTCGAAAGGGGGGTGATCCACAGTTCTGTTTGCACTCTTGAATTATTCGAAGAGCAATTGTGAAGCACTTGAATAGTTCGATATCCGTCGATGACTGTGCTCCTTTCGTAACCTTCTCCCGGAGATACAAAGCCTTGGATTGAAAGAACGTACTTTGACGCAGTCAGTCCTCGGAATTGCTATCTTTAGGATTTGTATACCTCAGTCAGCTACGTAGGGCTCTCATTACACATACCTGGAGATTGAAGAACGTTCTTCTTTTCAGATGCAACAAATTTCCAGACTGCAGAACTATATCTGAGTTCGGCTACGGCTTCAACGGTGGTGAGTTCTTAGCAGTCTGTAATTTCGAAGGGCAGCAGGTTGGCTGGTTGCCTGCCCTTCGCGATCGTATTTTTTCAATTCAATGCAGACTTATCCCCACTTGTTACGTCACTCAATGCATAATGCGGCTCTCTGCCTGGAATACATCAGTGAACAGGCTGAAAGATGGAAGGAAAAGACAAAGGAGGCCATAAAGTAAAGATGAAAGAGAAGCCAGATGGAAGCATTATAAACATCTGGGAAACAACTGCTTTTAAAATACACAGAAGCGTTTGGGGTAAGGATTGGAGAGATAAATAAATGAGGAGATATTTCTAAAACCTAATATATTTTTAATAAAATAAAAGAAAAATGAAAGGGGTGGAAGATGGGAAAAGATGTAACAAACTCGAGCCGTTACACCTTCTTCGATATCGCTTAATAGTTCTTAAATATCATCGTCTCCAAAAAAACTAAATCTTCCTGATCAATCAATGCAGGATCCTGGAGTCGTCTGCAATAAGTAAAACCCATGTTGTTCAGCAACCGTTTTATTGTTCACAAAGTTAAATTTTGCAGATCATCATCATTAATTATTTTCTGGAGGACTTTAGCAGCTGTTACAATTTCAGTTTTAGGATTAAAATCAAGTAGCTTTCGCTGGATGCAAGACAGATTACAGCTACAGTAAAACCCCGCTAATCCGGCACGTTCAATAATCCGGCATCGGTCTAAGGTTTTTTTTTACACTGAATAAGCCTTCCGAGCGCGTTCGGCAGAGTTCGCGGGCAATCGGCTGAGGTCGGGCGTAATCGGCAGTGATGACAAATCTAATAAAGTAACTACAGTATACTGTATTAAAATATACTACTACATAAAAATATATTTTGTTGTTTTGTTTTTAACATTTTCCATCACTACCGAAATCAGAGAAATCACAATTGAACACGGAAAAATGGCCTGATACCTATTAATAGCCCTTTTGACTCTCTATTTTAGCGGTATTTTCGCTATCCTCGCAATAACGGCTAGTTTTAGACGGCGCTCAGTAATCCGGCATTTTCGGTAATCCGGCACTGCCGAAGTCCCGAACGTGCCGGATTAGCGAGTGTCTACTGTAAACTTTTGTAATCTCGACCTCTGTGAGCCTCCGGTCGTGAATCGGACAACGAATCCCACTGTTTTCGCGTCGGCCGCATCCTGTAAACTGTTAATGTACTAACAACTGTGAAGTCACTTATCAGTTTGACAATGGTATGGATTGAGTGAGAAGGATTATCGCTTGGAAGTTTGCAATATATATTCAACACAATTTGTTTTGAATGGCAGTGCAAAGGAAACCCTTTACCGACACGACGAAACAAAGTAACAGGGAAGAACACAGTCAGGCTGAATCACTAATTGAATTCATTCTTGAGACCTCATTATCATTAAATGAGACGATTATATAAATGGTATTAATGAATGAAGATGTAATAAATGTCACTTCACTATCCAATACATAACAGAAAGTCTTAGCAAATGTGATAAAATTCATTGATGTACTAATTATCATCATTGAAAACAACGTTGCGAATAGCGCAATTTTTATTTTTTCAACATTGGAATCAATGATGAAAATGGTCAACAGAGGCAAATCACACGATCATAGACCGTCAATGATAGGGTCAACGATGAAAACAATGTTGAAAAATATGCTGGTGTGATTTGGGCATTCTTTGCTTATGCGAGATGCCAAACAGTGTTACAACTCTGTAACTTCTACAATGCTGTCTTAAATTTCAGAAGCCAGGTTTAGAAGAATTCCAAATATTGTCGATGCGAAAGGAATGGAAAGAGTGAAACTAACTTGTTATTTTATTTCTGATAAACACAACAATTTACAGAGTATTTACGAAGATTTACGTGATTGGTTATCAGTAGTCACATGTTTTAATCTAATGATTGGTTAATTCGAATCAAATCAAGAAGATAATGGTCATACAATTAAAAGAATATCCAAAGGCTACAATTTGATTTAGAATTTTTAATGGATAAATTGAAACAGTTTGATCAATAAATGCTAGGAATTGATTATCCCACGATGACCCAAGGGAAGAATTTCATCGTTCGAACACGGATTTTAATAAATATAGACAGGGACAATTCCGGCTTGGAAAACAAGAAAAAATATGTTCCAAATACTGAGTGGACATTGGTCAATGTCTAGGGTCAATTAATACTGTACTTTTAATTGAATTCAAATACGAAAACAGTAAAAAATCTTTAGAACCGAACATAAATGGTAGAGTGGTCTAAGGCTCATTTTTCAAGGGAAAATCAAGTATTCTGGTAGAGTGGAGAAAGCCACCCACCCATCATTGGTTTATGGGTTTAAATCCGGGATTGACCTTGGACCTCCCGTGTGACAGAGGCTCCCGAACTGTACTTTCTAGACTTGCTAGCGGTCACATTAAATGCCTCTCATTTAAGGAGGTCAGGAGGCCGCGCGGTTGGCGATGTCGCTAAGACACTGGCCTCTCACCTCTGAGTCCCGGGTTCGGTTCTCATGTGGGTTTCGTTGATGGTGGCGATCCGCGCTGGGCAGGTTTTCCCGGGGTTCTCCCATTTCCCCTGCATTTCTCACACCATTCTTTCTCAGTCTTTCTCTCCGTTGTCTCCGTTGTTTCGTCTATCCTTCTTTCCGTGGGATAGTACAAAAGATCTTTCAGGTCGACGTGCTCGGCAGCCATGCCACCCATTTTTAATTAATCTAATCAAATCTAATCTAAGGAGGGTAGGAAGGTTTTTGCTATCTGCACCAAGTACCTTTAGGCTTCACCAGAGCATATTATGGATTGCATAGGCCTCTCCAGGGAGGATATCTATTGCAATCCTCTTCTCGTGCTTGACTTTTTGAGAATCAACGGGCTTTTGGAACTCGTCTGACTTCGTCCGACACTGGAGGATAAGTAACAACAACAACAACAACAACAAGGCTCATGTGGGGAGCCTAAGGCTCAGGTTTGATTCCCGACATAGGCATTACTTTTTTAACAAGAATTTAATTTGGTTTTAATCAATTTTTAAGTGCTTGTAATGTATTTTTAATCATTGACAATTATTACAATTTATTTGTGGTAATTATACAATACATTTGTACTAATTTTTGGACAATTATGCGGAATTTTACGAAGAAACAGTTCTGTTCAAATGGAAAAGTTCACTTAGCAAAGTAATATAGTTTTTTAATATAATTCTGTAATTTAAATGTAATGATTCACTATAGGGAGTGGTTTTTAAAACAATTTCATTGATTTTAAACTTAACTATAGCTTTTATTGAAAAACTAATTATTATTAATTGTTATTGAAATAAAATCTGTAAACTTGTAATAATTAGCAATGAATGTGACAGTTGTTATTAGAAATAAAAACAACAACATCTTTCTTCTTCTTATATTTCGCAGATAACATTTTATCTGCTTCTTCAGGCTTATTGATACAAAGAATATTGTTAATATTCAATTCATAAATACTTTGTTTTTTATGTTTTTATGAAGAACATTCTTTGTATCAACAAGCCTGAAGCAGCAGATAAAGTGTCATCTGCGAAATATAGCTATGTTTAAGAAGAAGAAAAGATGTTGTGGTTTTTATTTCTAATTAGCAATGATTAAAAATGCACTTACAAATTAATTAAAATTACTCAAAATTAAATAAAACCAAATTAAATTATAGTTAAAAAAGAATGCCTGTATAGGGAATCGAACCTGAGCCAGTGGATTACGCTTCTCACATTTTAGACCACTCGACCGTTTTATATTTGGTTTACTATTTTTGTATTTGAATTCCATTAAAAGTTTTTAATTGCCCGTAGACCTTGATCAGTGTCCACTCAGCACTTGGGACATATGTTTTCATGTTTTCCAAGCCGAAAAATATGTCCCAGCCAATTTTTATTAAATATGTCCCTGCCGTGTTCCAGTAATGAAACCCTTTCCATGTTAGTATCTTAAAAGAAGATTTTCACCATGATATGTTTTAAATACTAAGTACAGTCAATTTTTTCAATTATAATTTTTTTTTGGGACTGTAAATTGAATTTTTTTTACTTCAACTATTTTAATCAGGTTAATTTTGATCCCAACAACCAACGGAAAATGAATTAAGGACATGATATTTATTATTATAGAAAATGAGGTATTTATAGAAATAGGATCGAAGTTCACTGAGCTGTTAGATTTTGAGCAAATCCAGTTGATGATGATTTGGAAATCAGAAACAGCTGTCCTGGATTCCCGGCATCCAAAATAAAGGGTGTCTACAAATGATTGGAGTGGTTTCGTGACCTTATAATGGCATTCATAGAGCTCTGCTGATCGAGTGATTATAAGTAAAGCATCTCCCAAAGTTTTGTTTGAATTGCCCGGCAGGCTTAAGTTTCCGCCTCCAACCACGAGAGCGCTGCAGTTGCAAAATGCGGACGAACAAGGAAAAAGCATATGTTATCCTCGAATTCCATCAAGTCAATCTGTCACAATAGTTCAGCCTCACATCAGAACGAAGTTCCATAAAGATCTAGCCAGCGCTAACTCCATTCGACGATGATATCAACAATTTATAACTATGAGAAATCTGTAAATAGAGATCAACGGGTCGTCCTCCTGTGCATAAAGAAACAGCTGAGCGCGTACTGACCACTTTCGTAAATCAACTCACAGAGCGAGCAGAGAATTGAACATTCCACGATTGACATTAAAGTCTTACGGCAACGATTGAAGCAGAAACCTTACCGTTTACAATTGTTGCAAGCATTGTTGCCCAATGATAAAGTGCGTCCCTTCGAGTTTTGTGCACGATTTCAAAAACTCATGGAAGAGAAGGAGTTCTGAGATAAACTCGTTTTCAGTGATGAGGCAGCATTTATCCTGAATGGCAATGTAAATGGACACAGTGTGCGAATCTGGGGACCCAACAATCCCCAACTTTTGTCTCAAAATTTAAAATTTACTGCCTCTTTTTCTTAATCGAGAAGCCTCCTCGCTTCCATACTTAACCCTTTATGACTTTTTTTATGGAGGTATGTGAAAGATATAATGTTTCTGCATTATTTTGCAGGACATATGATTCTTATTAACGGCATTGGCTAAAGTACAGTAAACTCCCGATTATCCGCGGAATTGGGTGGCGCGGCAACTGCGGATAAGCGAATTCCGCGGATAATCCGAAATAGGACGAAAATCAACACAAAAATGCTTTTAACATGTTTTATTTACATTAAAATAGCAACACATACAGTTACAGTACATACAGTATAAACAATTATTTTATTTTAAATTAGATATTTATTTTTAAATTTTATTATTATGGGAAGGCTATCCCGTAATTTAGTGTAACCTGTCGGCCTAAGCTCCGCCCACAAGGTCGTTCTTTAAATTGTTTGTCTATAATTGTCTTCCCTTACTTTGTTAGCCTCTTTTATTGTTTACCTTATTCTATCATTTTTTTTTGTAATTCCATAATTTATTGTACGGTAAAAAAAAAAAAATGGAAACAGGAGAGGTTCGCTCTCGTTTTACAAAACTAAATAAGAAATCATATTTGAAGCGAAGTGGGCTTCAGATTTTTTTTCTTCGTATACAGTGAAACTTGTTCTTTTTGGCTATGTCCCTAGAATTCTGTATTAAAATAATGTTAAAAAATCGTGAATAATTCGAATTTTATTTTGGATAATTCGTATTTTTCGTACGATTGTCCTTAAAATATTACGGTAAAAATTGTTCCTGAGACTTTTCTCAGTTAAGATGCATTATTTATTTTAACGGTCTTTCTAAGGAAAACAAAAGGATGGAATGACAGTATGTGGGGATTTCCGATGATTATTCTGTCTACCCTCTGTTGTTACCCTCACCCCTCCCACACTCCTTCGATCTTAGAGTCATGTGCGCTTCCTGTGAATGATTTAATGCGATTATATACATTTTTAGTTTTTGTGCTTGTGCTTTAAGTATTGTTTCTATGCTTTTACTATATGGCATTGTCAAAAGCGAAGCTCCTTATAAGTCATTAACATTAGCTGAAAAGGTAGCGGTGATTAAGGAAGTGGAAATACGCCTTAAAAAGAAATCGGAAATCGCCAAGGAATTTGGAATTCCATCCAACACGTTATCGACATATTTGAAGAACAAAGATAAAATCTTGAACAGCAAAAAATGGCAAAGGAAAAAATAGAAAAAGAACGAGAGGACCTGGCAACCCAGAGGTTGGAATCATAGAGGTTTTTTATTTATCTCTTCTGTTGGAGAGAATATGTAATTCGAATTTTTGGATAATTCGAACTTTTTCTCTGGTCTCTTCAGCTTCGAATTATCCAAGTTTCATTGTATCACTTAATGCAATTTCAACTTGGTAATATACAAATTATTTCTCGCGTTTAATCCTGCAACTATCACCTTGGTTGCTTATCATAAAATAATTATTTAATAAAAAAAGTGAAGCTTTCTTTTGATTGTTAAAAAAAAAATTATTTTAAAAATATATTAATAAAATTAATAATCTTTATCAACCTTTATTCAATCAAAAATTATATAAATTTATTTACAGAGTTTCATATATTTTTCTACAAAAACGTCAACAAAAAATAAAAATCACGTAAATTAGGAATTAAAAAAGATTACTTTTTTTAATAAAAATAAAATTAAGTAAAAAATAAAATTAATTAAATCAATAATATTTTTTTAATAAATTTTCCATTCTCATTAAGTTACGATCAACAAAATGGCAACACTAGTGTTTTTCGAAATTAGGAAAATAATTTAATTCGCGAGAAATGATTTTGCAATGGATTTGAAACCACATTTACCATATACTAAAAGCCGTTTTAGTCGTGCCAGTAAAATAAGCAATCTGTATCCCATTGACTGATGGCAATGTAATTTTCTGTAATTCAGGACAAAGTCTGTTTTCAAAGAGGATTGCCGTCCATGTGTAGTAGCTTCTGACATCAACGCACCTGGTGTCGAGTTCTTCAACTTGAAGGTCAATAGTATTTGCATTTGTTTAATAGAAATTGCTGACTACTAAAATAATATTCATTAACCGGTAATCTTTTCATTATGTTTTCTTGGGTGCTTCCAGAAAAAGCAGCATTAAAAGCTACATCAAAAGCTAAAACAAATAATTTCAGAATTCTGGCTTCCCAAAGCGGAAGCCGATTGAATTCTCGAAAAACATCGATTATGGTTGAGATTTAACGAGAAATGTCGAAACTTCTTTTTCAATTGATAACATTGACGTGGAAGTGTGTAGGATTAAATTTGAAATCATTGATAATCTACCCTCAAAATGCCTGTGGAATGTTACTTAAATAGCAAGTCTAAAACGGCCTCAACTATTTATTTGGTGTACTTCTCTCATACTTGTAGAACTGGCGTTCAAGTTTGGAGTAGTATTTATATAATATCATTTAATGCACCGTAGTAATACTCGATAATATTACTCGATTGATCAATATTTAATGAATTTTAATTTTCCTTTGCCTAGCCAGTCAAAAAGGTCTAATATACAAAAAGTTTGTTTTTCTTTCATTAAAAAATTCTGAATTAACTTAATTTTATTTTACATAAGATGTTGGGAATTGATAAAAAATTGTTTTTTTCCGAAAGAACATTTCTTTATGGATTTTTGTAAAAACGAAAATTACTGAAAGATTCTCACGTAATCCACAAGCATAGTTTGAGGGAAAACGGTAGAATTGTCAGGAGGTCCGGGCCAGTCACCTCCCACAGCAACATTCAGAATCAGATAAAAATAATCATCAAAAGGATAAACATAACGGCTTGGAACGTCCACAGGAGTCACTTCCATGTATTTACGATTATCCACAAACCACTCTACTTTGCCGGGAGTCCAGTCTAAGGAGAAAATGTGAAAACTATCAGAAAATCTTCCTTCCTTCAGCGAAAAACTAGCTGTTTTATGTGCTCTGTCAGTCCATGTCTTCCCCCAATGAGCTGTTGCATAAACTCTGCTGGGAGTTTTCCCAATCAGTTCCATGATATCTAATTCTCCGCTGGCTATACCAGGACCGTGAGTGTAGTTGGTTGGTAACAGCCACAGCGCAGGCCACATACCAGGACTATCAGGAAGTTTGGCGCGAATCTACAATGAAAAAACACATCATTAATACTGAACAAGTGTAGATGAACTATACAAATCAAGAATATACATATCTTAAAATCGAGGATCTTTTTCCCTATTAACTTACAACTCTAGATAAATTTACATTTAAAAAGTAAACTTTTAACGAAACGCATAGTCAGGAATCCATATAAATTACTGTTATATATTTCAGTTAATATAAAATTTTTTACATGTAATTAATAAACAATTTTTTCACTGGAATTCATTTACAGTAACTACTCAATATGTTTAATGCAATAATAATTAATTTTATAATTCTCAAAATTCAGCTTATTGTTATGTTATGTTATAATAGAAATAAATTTTGTATTAAATAAAATAGTTGTTCCTTACTGATAGTATAATATTTTTTGATTTATTTAGCATTTTTTAGACAAGGATCTTAGAAATTTTAAGATTTTGAGATTATAAAATGAAGAACATATTAAAAAATAACGTAAAAAATCAACACTGTTACAGTATAGACAGGCTTTCTATCTTTCCAACTATAAATTCATCGAATTCTGTGACTTTTATTCATCTATTTTTTTTATATATAGTTTATAAAAACAAAATCAAAACCTTGAAACTATTGAATAGATCTTCATGAATCTTGGTATGTATATTTACGAGCTAGAGACGAACTAACTTGTCTGTTTGAATTTTTCCGTATTTTCCCTTTTGAAATAAGAGCGTGAAGGCGATAACAGTTCCCACAGAAATGCAATAGTCACGAAACAAAATTGAAATTGTTTCAGGAGCTTCTTACAATTTGATGCATTGGTTGTTGTCAATTGAATTTCTTTTAATTCTATGATGCAAGTTTGTTGTTCGCAGGACTTGCTCAGAAAATTCGCTGTTACTGGTTTTATGCTTTTACTATGTAAAACATTTTACTGTGTTAAATGTATGTTTTATTTTACTGTTGAATTAAATTCTGCAACTTTAAGAAACAGACCTGTATCACGAAGTTTTGAAGAATGTTCTAAAAGACATTCGAAACTGTTAATATCATTAAGAGTTCCCAAAGTATCTTTTATCCATAATTAACTTCTCATTATTTATTAATTATTATTGTGGATGTAACAGAAATGCATGTCAGGCTTCGAAAGCAGCAACTCAGAAACTAAAATTCAGTCTATACCAGTCTTCCAGTTCTTCTATCTATTATCCTTTGTCATAAAATGAACTATAAACTAATCTATTAGACTA
>JAFIDM010014012.1:41061809-41072130 GCA_023159025.1 Thereuonema tuberculata | reverse complement strand
CTATTAGACTACGATTATAATATCTTCTAACTTACCTCAAAATGGGCGTATTTCCAATCCCCTTTTCCTTTCGTGAAAATTCTACCAGAAGTGTAATTGAAACCTTGGAATCCTTCTTGTCTGGCCACCAGATGGAGATATCCATTTTTCATGAAGACATTATCAGAACGATTTGTATAGAATTCCAGTTCATCATTTCCAGCTCCAGCATCACCTAAAGCAAAATTCCATTTGGATTCATTCAAGGAATTGCCATTAAATTCATCGGACCATACAAGTTTGTAAGACGCAATGCAATTGGTCAACCAATAGATGGTCAACAACAATAAAGACGCTAGGGAAAAAAGATTCATTATGTAACGTTCTCTGTATAGATGCAAGCGTTCTTGATTTTTAATTTATATTTCGGTTTTTTAGTTCTTCTTTACTGGTTCCTCTAAAAAAATAAGAAAGAAAAAAAGTCAATATAGTTGTTTTAAATAAAGTAATGTAATTCTTAAATATTTTTATCCTGTTTTCTGAAGAAAATGATAATCTTCCTCCAATAACTTTTGAATTCCTGGTTATATCTTCTTGAAAATAGGCATGCATTTGTAAGGATAAGAGACAATCTAACATTTATCTTTGAAATTTTTTTTCGTGTGCTTCCTTGCTGAGAAGTTAGTGCAAGAAAAGCAAAAAACAAATTCCCAAAGAATTCCCATAGTAAAAATTAAAACATTAGAACTGAAGCAATAGATTTCTGTCGATGTCTTCAACAAAGGATAATAATCACTTATTAATACTCTTAATGTATGTACGATCTGTAATATAACTTAAATTTAATTGGATTTAGACAAATTCAGTAAGTAACGGGATTGAATTCATTTTTTTTCTTCAAAAAATTATAAATCTCTACTACTCGGATTCATTTTAGATATTATAATTTAAAAGAAAAGAAAACGCAAGAAGTCACATTATTTCGGGAACCTCTTGTCTTCAAATCTTGAATTTACCTTTTAATTTAAATCGTTCAGATACCGGAGTACGAATTTAGATTTCAGTAATTCTTTTTTTTCTCCTATTCTCTCGACCTAATGAAGATTAAGTCGGTGTAGTCTATTTTGCCGAATAAATTCTTGCCATGGCTACAGAATATGGATAGCCTATATCAGGGGTGGCCAAACTTAAATCTACCTTAAGCTATCATTCCTACTGTAATCTACTATGGTTTATCGCAGTGATGTAAGCATAGTTAAATAGGAATAAGTCTTTATCATATGTGTTTTGTTAGTGTGCGTTTGCGTTTTGTAAAGCTTGGAAACAAATACAGAACAATAATATTTAAGTAATTTTATATTTCTAAAAACACTATTTTCAAACAATTAATATAATTTTACAAATTCAAAACTTATTAATTTTACTAAAGTTAAATTCTTCGTAAACAGTATTTAATTCTCAGATGTTGATGCAGGACACTGCTCTTCCTCAATGTTCTGAAAATTTAGAATATTCTTTGAGGCAAAGTCGGAGACAAGCTTTTAAAAGAACGTCATTCAGGCAGCTCCTGTTCTTCGAAATCCTTATTTTAATTTCTGAAAAAGTAGCTTCATGTTGATCTATAGAAAGTAGCAAAGAAACGGAGCTGAAGCAGGGATATTTTTCTTCTGACAACAGAATCCAAAATGTATTTTCTGTCACTCTTGCCGAAATGAAGTTTTACAATTTCTGATTCTAAATCTGAAAAATTCGAAGAAAGTAGAGGAAATTAAATTGAGCGCCAAAAGGGCTAAAATTGGGCTGAGCGTTTTCTAGTCAGTGAATTTGCCAATTTTGTTATCAGAACTTGTATCTCACTGATGTATTCGTCAAAATTCAATTAGTTTGACTTTGTTGTGTGTTTTTGCAGATTGGGAAAGTTTTTCATTTCCTTTACCAAGTTAAGATTTTTAGAAGACATAGTTTTGAAAGCGTTCAACGAGGACACTAAATCTATAAAACACTCTTCCCTTTCCTTTACAAGATTGAATCTGTTAATATGATCCAAATTTTTTAGCCAAATAGCTTCTTGCAGCTGAGCACAATTTTCTCATTGCATCAAGAATTCGATTATTTCTGGCAAGAGATTCAAAAATCTTTCAAGAAACGTCCCTTTTCTAAGCCACCTAACGTTCGTGAAACATAGCAGATCTTCATTTTCAGCTTCATCTTCTTCAAGTTGGCTTCGGAAAAAAACCTCGTACGTGAACTTCGTTCTGGAACAGAATTTGCTGTTTTGATAGTTATGTGCATAAATGTCTTTCACATTTAAAATTTTGACGAATAGTGCATTTTGATGGATAATGCAGTGAAAAGAGATAAACTCTGGAAAATCGTCATTTTCTGTAATTAGTTTGGCCTACCATCGATAGGGATACAAACAAGCTTTCACAATGCTTTTTTTGACATCATGTCCGGGAGTACCATTCGTATTAATACAATTAGTTGATCTGTGTCAATTTCATCGGTTGTTTCGTCAAATTGTAAGAGAGGAAAGAACAGTTTTTCAAGTCTTTGTCCACTTGTAGCTTCACATCCTCATTCAATTCGTCGAGTGATGATTTGACATAAAATCAGCAGCTTTTTAATCGAACTTATTATGTCACTTTTATTGATAAATTTGTCAAATAAAATTGCCACTAGAGAAGAGTTTTTTTATCATTTCCTCATCCTGGAAAGGTTTTTTTTTTTAATGTTTGATTAAAACACGAGCAATTCCCATGTAACACAAAGCGTTGGCCCAACGTTGGACCAACCATTCCCAGCAGTGCCAACCTTTGCCCAACGTTGGGCCAACGTTATGTGTTACATGGGTTCGAAACAAAGCCTCGGCCTCTGCTTTCGACTGTTGCGTAAGAGTAGAAAACCTGTTGTGCTTCTTTCGATTCCTAAGGTTAAGTTTACTCAGTTCACTGTTAGCCAGATAATCACTTTGGCATGACGTATGAAAACTCGAAAAAAATGCCTTTCTAGATTTTCTTTTTTTAGTAAATAGTACTTTTTGATTTCTTAGTTCCGCACATTTTTAATATGCAAACAAAGATTAATAACTAAATTTATATCTGCACTCAATAAGTAAAATTATAATTTTAATTTTAAATAATTTTTATGCACAAATTAGAATGTTGACTTGGTCGAGCGGTCTAGAGGCCGCGAGGTCGTGAGGCCGATGTGTCGGAACCTGGGTTCGAATCCGGCGACGGCATGGATGTTACTTTCTCCTTCTGTGTTTCGTCTGTTTCTGCGGGTATAGCGTGAGCTGCCTCCTAGGGTGTACCCCGGGCAACGTTTCGTCGGCTAAATTTCTCGCCCTTTGTTGAGGCCAATAGTTTAAATTCCAAGAGGCCGGGCAAAAAAAAAAAAAAAATCGTTAGCAAAAAAAAGAAATAAAAAAAAAAAATGGTGACAGATGGGCTTTTTTGTAGACTGATTATCGATGACTGGCAGAGCGGGAAATTAAGAACAGTTCGTATGGAACTACATACGCCGCGCGATAAAACAAACAATCGACAGCACGAGACCACGATCGACGCTTTGATCACCCCTGGCCTGTATTGTAACTAAGAAAGGGAAAAATTCAGAAGAAAGAAAGCAGCGTAAAATTCCCAAGAAAGAAATTAAAACGTGTAAGTAGTTTTGGGAATTTCATGGAAGATGTATTTTTTTCTGTGAACAATAATAATACAGTGCAACTTGGATAATTCGAAGCTGAAGGGACCACTACAAAACTTCGAATTATCCAATACTTCGAATTAAACAAGTTACATCTTTTAACTTTAATTTCAGGTCCACTGAATGCTTGAAAAGATTATTCTGTCAATAAGTAAATATTTATTCAGAAAGATCATGGCATGAAAGACTTAAACACTATATGTATGTAAACAAAATAAGATTTATATTACATAAGCTACAGTACATATTACATTCAATACAGAAAATTATAATTTTTCAAAAAATTGTGCAATGTCTGATTGTTTTGTAGAATTCAGTCACTTAAGGTTAGCAAAATCATCAAGCATGTTTAGTGAACGGAAAACAGCTTCATTTACGTTGGTTTGTCCTTCAATGTACCGACGAAATTCGGCGCTATCCCGTACTAGTTGGCGATTTGGCATTTCTTCTTCACACCCTTTTCCACCTCGCGAATGACGGCGACCTTTTCAGCGAACGTTAAATTCTTGTACACGCGTAGTTTACTGAAAGACATGGTGACATTGACAGCAGGAAGCTCGAACGGCGTCTGAAGCATCAAGTGTCGAATGGGGTCATGTGTCGAACGGTGGCGGGAAGGGGATTTCAGTTGTCACGTGTCGAATTTCTTAACGATGAAACGCCGAAAAAGTCGTTATGGTTCGAATTTTTTTATAAAAAACTTCGAATTAAGGAAGTTGAACTTCGAATTATCCACGATTTTTTAACATTGATTTAATAAGAAATTCAAGGGACCAAGAGAAATCTTCGAATTAACCACGATTTCGAATTAAAGACGTTCGAATTATCCAAGTTCCACTGTACTACAACCTCTGCTACCAATTAGTTCACAAAAAAAAATCTACAAAGCAAACTATACAACCAAAAAAAAAAGATGCAAACAATTATGCTGTCAATAGTGCTGGGCCCAAATAGTAAATATCGAAGCGCAAAAGTATAGGATTTATGTAAGATAAATTTATATCAAGCAAATAAATACAAACATCAAGATGAACTTGCTAATTAAAATTTATAATCAAAATGCACACAATGTCTCAAATAAAGATATAAAGAAAAATATTTGAAATAATGCTATCGTGGTCATGCCAGTTTTTTGAAGTTCTTTATTATCAATGAGTTCGGAAGGCGAATTTTTCTCAGTCTCTCTGATTAATTTTAGAGGAAAAGAGTACTTACAGTAGAACCGTCACATACTTTGTCTTTTAATTTGGGATCCCAAATTTGCGAAGAAACATGAAGCACATTTCCACTTATCTGTAGTTCTTAACAGAACTGAAAAAAAATATTCACATCGTGCATCCAGACACATCAGTGGGATAATGAAGCACACACTGCAGATCCGAGCTTTCCGGCTCCGAACACAAGGCTGGATTCGGGAAGTGTGTCCGAAACACTCTGTATCCAGTCGTTCATTCTGGACATCACTGCTGTTCTCTGCCGTCTCCGAAAATCTTGATGTTTCCCTCAATACTTTGCAGATACAAGTCTGTGATTCCTCCGTCTCCTAGACTTTTGCGAACTGCTCACAATGATGGGAATTAGCTTGCTTTTCCCATTTCACTGAGAAGACCGACGTATCCAGTGTTGCTCACAACATACTAAGTTCGGCGTCATCATTAATCACAAATGCGACCAAACCAACAGCAATTGAGAGATGGTGATTAAGAAGTAAGAACTCTCAAAAGTTGATATCTGTGTTTTCATTCTCATATCTCTATATTTATTCTGACGAAATATCAGACCATATGACCACGTATCAATATACATAAAAATCTTAACCAATAGTTGAACAGGTGACAGAGACGGACATGTGACGTAGGAAGAGTTAATTGAAAGATTAATGATCCAGGAGAAAAATAAACTAAAAGAAAGTTTTCAAGTAAACAGAACGATAAAAAGGACATAGAAGGAAGAAGGATAATAGAATAGAAGGATGATAGAAGGATAATTCTAATAGATATGAGAAACAAGAAGGATAATAAATTAATTAAAGAAAGTGAAAAACAAAATGACAAGATAGATTAAAAGAAAGATTGATACGATTGATGAATTAGAAAATAAATTTAACACAAGTTTTCGAAAAACAAAAGTTTCTAGTACAAAATTATCAAAACAGAAAGTCGAAATTAATTAAAAAAAATAAAATGTGAACTGAGGATAAAAATATGTCATGGAATGAAAAAAAACAAAATAATCAAAATAAACCGTGACAGAATTGCGTAAGTTCAACAGTTAAATTGCTGAATCAATAGCCCAAACCATTCGTTTTAGCCTGAACGGCAGGATAAAACCAAAAAAAAAAAACAAAACCGAATTGTTCAAATATAGCATAAATGATACACACAGTATTTATTCATTTTGGTTTTCGAATAATATAATTATACAGAAACAGTATTTATGTATCTAAATGGAAAATGTTCGATTTCATGTGATACATAATATTTAGGATTTAGTTTCCTTCTTCGTCTTTGTGCATTTTTATTGCATTTTCATTCTCTCATCCAAACATCTTCTGTGCTCATGAGAATAGAGAGATTCAAATAAAACGAAAAACCTGCTCGTTATGAGACTTCACATTCGAAACAATATTTATTGTCTTTATTTTATAATTGAAAATGAAGACCATCAAATAAATCAAATGAATGTGTTTGTCTGTATTTGTCTATACGTAAAACTTTGATAACTTTCATGTCTATCGTTTGTGTCCTTATCAAGAAATGAGCTCGGGAAGGTCACAAAAATTCTCATAGAAAAACATCCGAAATTTATTGGATTTCTATCGATGTCTTAAGAACGAACATTAAGCTGTTTTTTATTTCCCTTAATACGTGAGTGACCTTTAATGAATTAAAGTTAATTGGGATTTTGACAAACAAAGTTTTTGTAATTTTTTTTTTTTAGAAAATGGAAAAACATTATTGTTATTCAGCAGATATTGTAACTGTGTTTATGGGAGGGTCTTTGCGATCTAAAGACAACGAATCAAGTTCTGGAACTGAACTGAATTAATTTATTAAATGTAAAACATTGGTTTTTATAGATTATACATAGTGTGATTTGATTGGTTAAGTAATGAAAAATATACATAATGATTGGACAAGAGCATAACGAATTTAAATTAATTAACTGATTTAACGGATACAACGGAAAAGAATTGAAAAATAAACAGAACAGCAATAAGTAGGAAAAAGAAAAGGAATAAATAACGGTTAACGATTAAATTGCACAAATAAGCATTTAGGGCAGATATAGTCCAACGAATAGAGACCAAAAAAGGGGGGGTTACCTTACAAAAGGTCCGGTAGTTCTAATTTTTTGATATGTTGTCTAGGATGGTTAGTAAGTGTCTAAAATGCAAAATGCACAATTCCTCCCCCGCCGCGCCCGCCGCCATCTTAAAAAAAAAAAAAAAAAAATCGGCACTTTGTTTAGATTTTCGCTTATATCTTCTGTTTGTTAGATTATCGCTTATATCTTCTGTTTGGTGCATTTTAGCGACTCAATGTTGTAGAGACTACAATTTCCTACAATTTCCTACAATTTAGTTTTTAAATTTTGTTTCTAGGACTGATAGTTAAGGAGATATGCTCTTTTTGAAAAACAAAAAAAACACCCATTTTTCGGAAATTTGTCAAACTTCGAACTTCAGGACGCTGTAATTCAGTTGTGGCCTATTGTAGGGAAACAAGTATCAGAATAAAATTTGTAGGGAATTTAATTACCTACAAAACGCATGTAAATTTTTTGACCCTACGGAGGGTGGGGTAAAAAAAAATAAAAAATAACAGAATATTGTGGTTTTTGTTATTATGACGCACAGAGTATCTAAAAAAAATTCACCAATTACCTTCCAGTGTTGTCTTGAAATTGGAGTGGATACCAACCCTACTTGAGTTTCTGACATGAAACTGAAGATGCTGACAGGTTGATAGTTGCCACAGCTAAATGCCTCTCCCCCACGTACGACGCCGTCGCATTGTCGGTGAAGACATTGACCTACTCGTCCTGCTGACTGACACAACACCTGCGGTCAGCAATGTCTACCTCAAAAAACCAGCAAGAGGGAAACAGCCAAACGCAATCTACTCCGCCTCCTCCTACAAGTTCAACTCCACAGGCTGTATCTTGCTCCTGCACGCAATATCGGGCTGCGACACCACTTCAACCATTTTTGGGTTTGGAAAGAATAAATTCTGCCAACTTTTTAGGAAAGATCCATCATTGCTGGAGCAGGCGGAGAGGTTCGGGGACCATGCTGCCACTCCCCACGAAATTTCAGCAGCAGGGAAGAAAATCTTGGTATCCCTGTATGGTGGCAGTAACGAACAGTCATTGAGTCACTTCGCCACAGCAAATTCATGACCAGTACCACCAAGCTCAATCTGGCTAAACTACCTCCGACCACTGACGCAGCACATTTCCACTTCCTGAGTTCATACCAGCCGGTCATGGAGTGGATGGGGATTGTCAAAGATCCGATCGAGTGGGGCTGGTGTAGAGGAGCTCGAGGACTGGAACCCATTAGGATGAGTAGCGACGATGCTCCGCCAAACCTGCTTAAGACCATCTCATGCAGATACACAACTGGCTGTAAGGGGGCGTGTGGCTGTAGAAAGGCGGGCCTCAATTGTTCCGCCCTATGCAAATTCTGTGCTGGCCAAGAATGTGACAACAAGAATGAGGTCCTCGTCGACGACGAAGACGACGACGATCGAGTGACTTCGCCATTTGACGAAAATGAAGACCCCGACTTCATTAGCTCACCCCCTACGAAACGAACGAAGCGGATGTAAATTTGTCTTCTTTTCAGTTTTACTTCAATTAATATCGATTTTGGTATGATTATTAATGCCTTTTGTTCTTACTTTGTTTACATACATGCATCTTTAAAAAATGTATCTGCTGTGTTGGTGGGATATTTTAAATTGAACATCCGCTCTCACCAGTAGATATTCCAGTGAAACAGTACCTGTCTCATGAGCATTGCGCTGTAACATGTCAGAAACTCAAGTAGGGTTGGTATACACTCCAATTTCAAGCCAACACTGGAAGGTAATTGGTGAATTTTTTTTAGATACTCTGTGCGTCACAATAACAAAAACCACAATATTCCGTTGTTTTTGATTTTTTTTACCCCACTCTCCGTAGGGTCAAAACATTTACATGCGTTTTGTAGGTAATTAAATTCCCTACAAATTTTATTCTGATACTTGTTTCCCTAGAATAGGCCATAACTGAATTACAGCGTTCTAAAGTTAGAAGTTTGACAAGTTTCCAGAAAGTGCGTTTTTGTTTATTTCTTCAAAATAAACATATCTCCGTAACTATCAGTCCTAGAAACAAAATTTAAAAACTAAATTGTAGGAAATTGCATTCTCTACAACATTGCGTAGAACTCTTTTGTAGCTACAATGCAACAAAACGAAGTTATAAGCCAAAATCTAAAGAAAGTACCAATTTTTTTTGGTTTTTTAAGATGGCGGCGGGCGCGGCAGGCGCGGCGGGAGAGGAATTGTGCATTTTGCATTTTAAACACTTACTAACCATCCTAGACAACATATCAAAAAATTAGAACTACCGGACCTTTTGTAAGGTACCCCTCTCTTTGGTCTCTTATTTACTGGACTAGTGCGTCACAATAGCAAAAACCGCAAGATTCCGTTGTTCTTGATGGTTTTTTTTACCCCACACTCCAAAGGGTTGATTCATAAAACTGTACATGCGTTTTGTAGGTAATTAAATTCCCTACACATTTTATTCTGATTCTTGTTTCTCTAGAATAGGCCATACCTGAATTACAGCGTCCTAAAGTTAGAAGTTTTACAAATTTCTGGAAATTGCTTTTTTTTTTTATTTTTTCAAAAACTGCATATCTCCGTAACTATCAGTCCTAGAAACAAAATTTAAAAATCATATTGTAGGAAATTGTATTCTTTACAACATTGCGTGGAACTTTTTTGTAGCTAAAATGCACCAAACAGATGTTATAAACGAAAATCTAAAGAAAGTATCAAATATTTTTATTTTTTTTAAGATGGCGGCGGGCGCGGCAGGGGAGGAATTGTGCATTTTGCATTTTAGACACTTACTAACCATCCTAGACAACATATCAAAAAAATTAGAACTACCGGACCTTTTGTAAGGTAAAACACCTCTATTCGTTGGACTAATAAGATTTCTCTGTACTTCAGAATAAGTCACATAAAGGTAAGAATGAGACACTGTTAGCCTTTTATTGTCTAATATTACTTGAAAAAAAGGCTTAAAATATTGAAACTCATTTTCAATATTTGCCTTTCTTCATATTTCCCTTTTGTGCAGATTCAACAGCCTTATTGCCTTAATTCAATTCAGGACATAAAGTGCTAGACGAGTTATAACAAGAAAGGAAACAGATCATGAGGAAATCGTGATTGTACAGAGATGTTTTAAAAAGTAAAGATGATTATTCCGTTCCAAAGGAAACAGTATCAGAAAACGAATCTTCCCCAATCAACACTGAAAATGAAGACTCGATTGTAGTCTTAGCAACTAACGATTTGATTAGATAACTTTGCAATATGTAACTTATCTTCCTCTATCCGGTTTTATA
>JAFIDM010014012.1:41032480-41056809 GCA_023159025.1 Thereuonema tuberculata | reverse complement strand
TTCTTGCAAAAAATTTCAATAATGGGCAAAGGCAGCATTAATTGCTGCGTTGTTGGATGCTTCAGTACTTATAAAATACAGAAAACGTTCACTTTTATTCTTTTCCTGCAAGACCATTTGAATTTTTTATTTTTATTATTTGTAAATAATCTAACTTTTTGTATAATTACATCTTTACAGAAACAAAATTTTATATAATTACCAGTATATCTCTTTCAAATTGTTTTTTAGGCCAAATGGTTCCACCTGGGAACCAACTAAAAATTCAAAATTATGCAGTCAGCACTTCATTGGAAATGAAAAGTCAATGCACCTACTTCGTCCAAGTTATTTCCCAACTATTTTTCCCAATGTATATAAACGAAAACAAGTGCCATTCTTGAGAATCGATTCTGCTATAAATTACTTTGAAAAAGATTTGTAAAAGTAGAAGGGTAACAACAAGCTATATTTTAGAAAAGGAAATATGGCTGCCGCGTCCCAACAGTTGGGACTGCAATGGACGCCAATGGAGCTGTAGTCGAAATCGGCCATCTGTGCACGGTGCCTAATATTCTTTGTATGAGTGTCCCCTGGTGGACAAGTTAAGAACAAGAGCACTGTTGAAAACCGGAAATCGTTGAATTGCAGAACTCAATCTTTTTTAGCTTGCAAATGCATTTTAGCCGCCGAAAAACATAAATAACTCACTATATTTATAACTTGAGAATGCGTGCAAAACCTAAACACTACATATATACAAGAATAAAATAAAATCGACAATTATGTGTTTTATTGTTGCACACGTGGATGAATATACAGGATGATTCAAAATTCCCTGTGCAAATTTGAAAGGTAAGTCAGGAATACAGAAACAAACCGTATTCCTAATGGAACCTATGTCCGTAAATGCCATCCGAATGTGCTAGAGGGTGCTGTTTGGCAGCCGATTAATGGTGCAGTGTGAACCATCGTCATTTGAGATGCTGACTTTGTACGAGTTGGATGTATCGCTTCACTAATGCTGAGGGGACAGATATGGCCTATGAGACAGCGAACGGAAACGTATGAGCCTCTGTACAAGTGTATCGGGAACAGTTTCCCAACAGACGCGTGCCATTCATTAAACGTTTCCGCGTTTATTACTGCTGGTTGTAAGAACTTTCAATACATACTGTTAGCCTACTCCTTACTGTCATTTTGTAAACATAGAACTCAATAAACATGTTGTCTACCTTACTGTTGTCTTTTATTCCTTAAGTATACCATTTAGCATATTCGGGCGGCCTTTACGGTTTGTTTTTGTATTCCTAACCTAACTTTAAAGTTTGTACAGAGAATTTTGAATCACCCTGTATACGTGAATTCTGTGAGTGGTCACAGAAGTGCGTGGAAGATCGTGGAAACATGATAAAATAGATCGAAAGAGCGGATCACGCGGAGAATATTTGGGTTCTGGTTCAGATTATAATTGAAAAAGGATCAAAGAGCTGATCGTGGAAAAATCACTGAAAAGCTGTTTAATATAATGAAATTTTAACGTATTATAAATCCACTTCTCACAGCTTTATCTTAACTATTATTGCGTCTTTTATGGTGGCAGAAGACTAAGTGTCTTTTCTTATTGGACCAGATAAAGATATACAGTGCAACTTGGATAATTCGAAGCTGAAGGGACCACTACAAAACTTCGAATTAGCCAAGTTTTCGAATTAAACAAATTACATCTTTTAACTTTAATTTCAGGTCCACTGAATGCTTGAAAAGATTATTCTGTCAATAAGTAAATATTTATTCAGAAAGATCATGGTATGAAAGACTTAAACACTATATGTATGTAAACAAAATGAGATTTATATTACATAAGCTACAGTACATAAAATTATTACATTCAATACAGAAAATTATAGGTTTTCAAAAAATTGTGCAATGTCTGATTGTTTTGTAGAATTCAGTCGCTTAAGGTTAGCAAAATCATCAAGCATGTTAAGTGAACGGAAAACAGCTTCACTTTCGTTGGTTTGTCCTTCAATGTACCGACGAAATTCGGCGCTATCCCGTACTCGTAGGCGATTTGGCATTTCTTCTTCACACCCTTTTCCACCTCGCGAATGACGGCGACCTTTTCAGCGAACGTTAAATTCTTGTACACGCGTGGTTTACTGAAAGACAAGGTGACACTGACAGCAGGAAGCTCGAATGGCATCTGAAGCGTCACGTGTCGAACGGTGGCAGGAAGGGGATTTCAGTTGTCACGTGTCGAATTTCTTAACGACGAAACGCCGAAAAGTCGTTATGGTTCGAAATTTTTTATAAAAAACTTCGAATTAAGGAAGTTGAACTTCGAATTTTCCACGATTTTTTAACATTGATTTAATAAGAAATTCAAGGGACTAAGAGAAATCTTCGAATTAACCACGATTTCGAATTAAAGACGTTCGAATTTTCTAAGTTGCACTGTATATAATTTTCAAACGAAGATAAAGCAAGAAATAGTTTCTGAAAGAAATTAAAGAACTTATCTAAATAAGTTCTACATTATTTTTCTTTAGTTGAATCAGGTTATTCATCATCAAATCCCATCATCAAAGTGTTCAAAGTGTTACTTGAAAAAAAAAAACTTACAGTTTTTTCTGTAATAGAAAAGCAACGAAATTTTTGTGATTGAGCCGAAATGTAAGCACGAGTAACTGCGAGCAATTTAGAATATAAAGTAGACAGGGTGCTGTTTTAGGCATCTATAGTCCGACCACGATAACGTGACGATAGGAATCAATCCCACGTGATTATGACGTATCTGTTTTTCAGCCAATCACAAACAAGCGCGCCTCAAAGCACAGGTCTCTATTACTTTCCCATAAAAAGTCACCCAATAGTATTTTACAGAGCTCGAAAAAATATTTTACAGGTTGAAGATTATTTCCGAAAGGAATTGGAAAATCGAGACTAACATTAAAACTAAATTTTTGTTTTTGTTTTTTTTTTAGCCGTAATATAATATATTTCAGAACCTCTGAGAGAGGCTAGTACTGACGTCATGGGGCTAGTGCTGACGTCGAATTTTCACATTATCGTGGTCGAACTATATAACAAAACAATGCTTAAGTTGATTTAATTGTAGCAGCTATCATTAAGTTTTAGGAGAGGTAAATGTTTGTTTTTGTTAAGAAGAAAACGAAAAAAAGCAGAAGAAGAAAAAGAAGAATGAGTGGTTAAACAAGAAGAAAAGAAAATTAAAAACGCAAAACAAAAAATCCTCTCATATCATTAGGTTAAAACTTCAAAACGCTATATCGCCATCTGTTGGTTATTGTGAATCCGATCTTAAAGACCCTTAGATCTGCTCTGTAAGAAGATAATATGAAAATTTGGCAGACAAAATAACATACCACAAAAGTGATCAGATGTAAGATTTCACTTCCTTATTATTTAAGACTAAATAAGAAACGCGGTTAAAAAAAAAAAAAAGACATCCAACGTGAGTAATGAACCAATGTTTAATTTGTTTTCCCAATTTATTTACAGAAGTTAATCAAAATCTCAAATTAAAATTACCTTTTTTTATTTTTCATATTACAGGTATCTAATCAAATAATTGAAGTTCAACGTTAAAAAGTAAAATTAACATTAAGTTCTTTTTGGTATCAAACAATAATAATAATAATCACAACAGACCTGATATGACACTTGTTGATAAGGTCAACAAACATACCTATCTAATTGATATTGCAGTGCCTATCAGCAAGAACATGCAGAAAACTCACACAGACAATATCAGTAAATACACCGACCTAGCACACGAGCTCCAGAAGCAGTGGAGGCAGGACCGAATACGTGTTGTACCCATCGTTCTGTCTGCCACTGGTCTGGGGCCTCACACATTGCACCACAGTCTCAGCACACTAGGATTACTCCAGAACACTTATGCACTACTCCAGAAGGCTGTGGTACTTAACACAACACGCATAGTTAGGAAATTTAAAGACACAACCACACATCCCTAATCATTCCTGCACACGTCTTTACTCTTGGCAATATGTGCTTTGGTCCTTGACCCGCCATACTGCTTTTTGCTGGGGAAACCCATGGTTTGAGGCTTTTACAAAATAATAATAATAATAATCCCCCTTGAACCCTACCTCCTCGCGGTGGGAGTGGGAACTGAACACATTTTTCTCTGGGGTGAATGTGTTTATACAATCTTATTTGTCACGTGTTGTTTTAGGGGCGCTCGCCATCTAATGTATCCCTAAGCAAACCACGACTACGGGACAAGGGGGGGAGAGGTTGTGAGGTGGGAGTGAGGTGTTTGGACGGGGAAAGGGGGAGGTGCCGTGGAAAGCCAGCCTAGTGACAGTGGCCCGCGCCTTTCAGATGAAAGAGAAAGGGCAAAACACAGATGAAGGGTTAAATGAAAGATTTTATTATTAAAGTAAACTAAAAGAGAAAATACAAGATAACAAGTAAAAAGATATTTCACATATTCACTCTAATAGTCAGTTACGATCAGTCCTGGGCTGATAAAGTTCTCATGGGTGGCACAGTGACGAGCTCCATTATTGACGGGGATGAACGGCCGGGACGGTCTCGGTGGCATCCTTTGGGCACTGCAGAGGCACACTTGCGATCACCGAAATCTGTCTCCGTATCTCCGGAGATGTCGACAGCTAAAGCGGACAGGCGGCTGGATTGGAGACTGGCGGAATCGTATTTCTGCACGAGTCCGCGGTATCTCCTCTGTTGCTCGCCTTCCCGCACATGCACTGCCGTCGACTTTCTTTAAGGGGTGAGCTCCAAGCAAAGGGAGAAAGCGGGCAGGTTTTCTGCGACGACCATACACGCTTGCCGTGTGAACCCGGTCGTCTTACCTGCGCCTCGCCTTCTCAAGCGCTGCTCGCTTCCGTCGTGGTTCAACGCCGAGCAGGGTAAATGCGGTGGGGTTCTCGGCGACTGGAGCCGCTGGCTGCGGCGACCGTGTCGTCTTCCCCAAACCTCGCTCCCTGCTTTTGGCCGCTGCTTGTCCGATACTCCTTTGTCTTCCTCTCGGGGGCCGCATTATATTCTCGGGAGGGGTGGTGAGGCATTTCTGTCCCCACCGTCGCTTCTGGCAGATCATTCTTTGTTATGAAGTAAGGCCCTTTGTTCCCCCCAGATGAAAGCATTTCTAGAGCAATTTAAAACAGAGGAAGGGCGGTAAACAAGCTCTTAGTTCCCGAGACAATGGATGCGATAGCAAGATGGATATTGCGTAAGTTTAGATGAAAGTTTCACGACTCTCTCCCAAGGTTGCTAAGCCATTGTCTAGGATTTCTTGGTGCCGAGTTGGCGGCGACTTTCAGACTTGTAGGCGCCAGGACTGAGAACGTAGAGAGAAATATGTAAAGTTGGAAATGATCAGAAAAGAGAAAGAAAGAAAACGAAAAGAAATATTAGAAAAATATTGTCAAGAAAGAAAATGGAAAGGGAAATGAGCGGAGCGCGGGGCACCAAATTGAGTAATTGGCAGGGAATAACCCAGGAACCTTTATGACCTTATCGTTAACTTTGATGATTGTGAATTAATCTAAATACAAATTCTAATTTTTCTTGAATTATGTTAATTTATCTGAAAAAGATTATTTATAATTTGAAATGCTTATCAAATTCAATAATTTATGTAGCAAACAAGTTTAAAGTTCTTCAAATTTATCAGAAAATTAATATTTTGATATTCTGATATAATATTAAATTTGATTTTGTCAGAGTTTGTATAGCTGCTCACAGACCATATTCGATATATAAGAGGAAATAAATTGAATCACTTATTTATAAAAGGTAACATGTACGAAAATGCAAATTTTACAGGAGAGTTAAAAAACTGTTTATTCCATAAACTGTAAGAATATTAATAGTTCTACTGTTACTGTGTGAAAATATAAGTGCTCATAATAAGATATGGGTATTCAGCACTGGTTAATGTATTGTGCGTTTAAAATTAAAAAAATATATAAAAACTTGCACTTGTTGCGTTTTCAAACTAAACTAGAAAAATTATAATACTGGAATTACAAAAAATTGCTAAATATAGAGCAAACTGAACAGAAATGAATTGTTAACAAATCCGGTGACATACAATTTCCTTTATTATGATCGTCATAACTAAAAGTCTTCCTCTGGTGCTTCATTTTGCTCTGTAGATGGCCAATTTATGATTTGTGACCAATATTCTTTTTTCTCAGCCGGAATGTAGTCCATTAGCTTCTTCAGATCATCTAGCTTCTTATGATTGATGGCAATTTTGTTGGAGTATGCAGGAAAAGAAACAACATTTGACTAAACCTGTGTATGGCTTGCTGGTCGTCCTAATGAGAAATCCTCAAACTGAAGTCCATCTATGAAAGGCAGAGCTGTTACTTTACCAGGTTTCTCTGCAGTATATCTAGAGAATCTAGTTGCTGATATGGAAGGTTACTTTCTGATCTTTTGCTACCTTTTTCCCGTAACACTTGTCTGACAAAACTTGCTTCTTGTAATGTAACTTGGTAATACACAATAATCAACACAAAACAATAAAAGCAGTAACAGATCTCAATATCCTTCCCATTCACAATGCCAGCTGCTCTACTACAATCAGTGTTGTTAGTGTTAAGCGATCATCATGGTTAGCGCAAGCGCATTTATGCACTTCCGCATGAAGATTCAAGCTGCTTGCTTCGAGAACGTAACATCTGACGCACATGGTATGTTTTGGAACTAAACAATTGCATCAGTGGTGTCGTAGTGCCTGGACGAAGCGATAGATGCTACGTTTTCCAACAAAATCTGATGTACAAACAGAAGGAAAACAATATGGCGCAAAAAACGCAAAATTGAAAAAACTGTCACATGTTACCTTTTCGAAATAAGTGATTCAATTGTGTTTCCTGTTTAGTTTTTGACTAGATAGATACATAAATAAAAATGTTGTTGTCTTTTTATTTATCTATCTTTAATTTATCATTGAATGAAATTTAAATTGCTGTTAATACTAACAGCGTTTAGTAATATATATGTACTGTATATATGTGAAAAAAATTGTACCATTAATTCAAATGATGATATAATTTTATTGAATAAAAAACAATTGTATATTTAACGTATACATGGTAGTGGAAGAGTTACAAATGAAACAGTGTACAAGTAAGAATATACTAAAAAAATAAAAATAAAAAGGCTAGAACATATAATTTTAAAAATTAAGACATTAAAATTTAATGAGCTTACATGTTTCGAAATGCTTACATGCATTTCTTCCTCAATGCTGACAAAACAATTGTGGAATCATACTTTTAAACGAAATTACACCAATTAAAAAATTGGTCAGCGATCCTCGATCCTGATTGATGGCATTCCTACGAGGTTAAAAATCCCTGAATATAACTTTCTTTTAATTGGTGTAATTTCGTTTAAAAGTATGATTCCACAATTGTTTTGTCAGCATCGAGGAAGAAATGCATGTAAGCATTTCGAAACATGTACACTCATTAAATTTTAATGTCTTAATTTTTAAAATTGTGCGTTCTGGCCTTTTTATTTTTTAGTTTATACTTATTGACGCACGTAAAAAATACCTTAAATGAAGTAAGAATATATTTTAATAAATAAAAAGTTGAATTAAAATTAATTTTTAAATATTAAAGATGATCTTTTCTGCTTAAGATGATTTTGGATAATATTATCCTTTTAATTGTTTATTCCCAATCTTCTATGAAATCGTTCAACTACACCTAATCCCTGTCCCTAACTTAATCCTCCCTTACATCAAAGCTTATCGAGATTGACTGGAGCCAAATAGCATATAGTCTATATGGTATTTGCTGGAGCCTATATCTTTCTTTTTTCCGTGTGCAGCTCGAATCCTTTTTTTTTTTTTTTTTTTTTTTTTAGTACAGCTTGATTCAGTTATTTATAACATTTATTTACTCTTATTACCAAAAAAAAAACGACGACCTAGAAGGAGTTGTCCGATTGTAATGAAATTTCGTATGCAAAGACATTGGGACCGCCCATGCAAATGATTAAACTTTGGTGTCCAATGAATGAATAGCGAGAGCTACAGCGCATCGGAACTACAGCGCACTCAGCAGGTGTATATAAGAAGCGATTCTCAATCTGATGGTCAAAATTTCTGTTGCATTGCGAGTTAGGATACCTTTCAACGACTGAAAAAATGCCTCGCCGCAGGATTCGAGCTCATTACGTGCAACTGTCAGAGTTTGAAAAAGGTCTTATCATTGGATTGAAAGAGGCAGGTTGGGCAAATCGGAGAATCGCTCGTCATATGGGTCGAAGTGATGCGGCGATTAGAAGATGCTGGCAGGAATGGGTGGACAATGGCAGATATCAGCGTCATGAAGGTAGCAGTCGACCTAGGGCCACAGCAGAGCGGAAGGATAGAGTGATTGTCAGATCAGCTGTCCCAGCGCCTGAATCATCGTTATCAACCATCAGAGTGTCCACCATGACCATTCACAGACGGCTGAGAGAGCGACATCTACGCTCGTACCGACCGCTACGCCACCTGCCACTCACGTCTGCACTCCGTCGGGCCAGATTACAGTGGTGCTTGCCTCGATCCGGTTGGAATGATGCTGACTGGGGACGTATAGTGTTTAGCGACGAATCCCGCTTCCAACTGTGTCCTGACGATCGTCGCAGACGTGTCTGGAGACGCCCAGGGCAGCGTGCCGATCCTGCTTTCACTATTGCACGGCACGCAGGCCCTCAACCAGGATTTATGGTCTGGGGTGCCATTTCCCTTGATAGCCGGACCCCTTTGGTCGTCATTAGTGGCACACTTACAGCACAGCGGTACGTCGACGACATTCTGAGACATGTTTTGCTACCCTTCCTTTTGCAGTACCTTTTCAGCAAGATAATGCCAGACCACATACGGCACATGTCGCTATGATCTGTCTTGCAGCTTGTGAAACACTTCCTTGGCCAGCCAGATCCCCAGATCTCTCTCCAATTGAGCATGTCTGGGATATGATGGGAAGGCGACTGCATCACCAGGGAATGTGGATGACCTAGCCCGACAATTGGAGCAAATTTGGCAAGAAATACCGCAGGAGACCATCAGGGAGCTTTATCACTCTATGCCATGTCGTGTGGCAGCTTGCATTCAGGGTCGAGGTGGGTCAACACCTTATTGAGCTCGTTACTTTGTAACTCTGTAACTCTGAAATAAATCATTCAATTTGTCTGAAATTTTAATCATTTTCTATTCTGTACATAATCTTCCTCTCCACCAATTTTTGTCTCCATCGGACAACTCCTTCTAGGTGTTCGTTTTTTTTTTTGTCAATGAGTGTATTTCTTTACTTGTGACATGACATTTTTTTTCTTCCAAATATTGTATTATGGAAGCTCCCTGACAATTTCTCTTATAAGAAGATCTCGAAAACGATAAATCCCTAACCAAAAAAGAATTGATTGTCCAAATGAAAATTCAGACTTTTTTCTTCTCTTTATTTGAATCTGTCTGTCTGAATGTTTAAAAAATAACTGTTTCTGTGAAACTTTGCTAAAAGATTTTTATGATGACAAAATGCTAGCTTCCAATGAACAACCCTAGAGAATTCGTTTTTTTTTTGTAACTCACCTCTTCGCTCTTTCAACCTTCAATGACAAGTTCTACGTAAGTCCGGAAGTTTGTTGTTGATCTCAAATTTGGCACGGAGTTTTTCATGCATCCCAGAATAATGCATGAACAACGACAATCTGGATCACCCCTAAGGGGTGTAAACTGTGAAGGGGACGAGGGCAAGCTCTGGAAGGGTATGCATATCTCTGAAACCGCTTTAGGTGGAAACACGAAATTTGACATGAGTGTTCTTCGTCAAAATCAAAAATATATAATTCGACGAATTTTACATATTACTATCATAAGAGATGTAAACGGGAAGGGTGAGGGCAAGTTTCTTACAACCATGTTTTAAGGCTTTAAGGGATGGAACGATTCCTTTGCACCGTGCCAGAAACCCATAATTGACTCAAATTTCTGACGTTTTAAATGAATTTCAATATTGTATTATGCTTACTTTTTTAGAATTTAAACTTTAATTTAGGTTTAGTTCTCAGTTACAGTTCTTAGTTTACTTGATGCAATTTAGTTATTTGAATAAATAAAACTTTTTTTTATGTTATATGTGCAAGATGTAAAAAGCCCATAGGCCAAGATTAAAGCTACAATGATACATGAACAACGAAAACCCCGATCCCAACTAAGGAACGTAAACGGGGGGGGGGGCAAATTTTCTTAAAGGGTATGCCTCTCTCTGGAACCGCTTTGGTTAGAAACACAAAATTTGCTATGAGTGTTCTTTGACGAAATTGAAAAGATACGTATTCGACGAATTTTCGATATTCGAATCCTAATGGTTGCAAAAAAGCGGGAAGAGGGAAGCAAACTTTACTCAAAGTAACTCCGAAACCTCTTGAGTTGAAAACACGAAATTTTATACGAATGTTCTTTGTCCCAATATAAAACAAAAATATGTATTCGACTAATTTTCGATATTCGTGTCCTAAGAAGGTGGGTGTAAATTTTATTGCAGGTGGTATTTCTATGGGTTTTCGGGATACAAAATAAAAATATAAAATTCTTATTTTAAATGATTAAATGGTCATGGGATTTTTTAACAAATGGAGAAGCTTTAAAGTGATAGTGTGGCAGAAAGGAGTGGAAAGTCTTATATTCTCCGCTGTCGATATTAATTTGATATCTAGGAGTTTTCGAGTTACAAATTCGAATATAATATTAATTTGTAACTATCCTGTGCTTTTTTGTTTTACCAACAGAGATTATGGAAATAATCTCACAATTACAATTTCTTCCTCATTCACATCAGGAGTACTCTCTGTTTTGTAACCCGCGTGAGGCGGCCCAGTTTCAAGATGGTTCGTTGATTCGTTTCAAAGACCATACATATACCCTAAATACACACGTACACAATAGGACTTTCCTTACAATAAGGCTGATAATAATACATAACAGTGGCTAAAGTAAAATATCTTATTTATTAAAAGCATAAAAATACATGTTAAAAGAGCATTAGCTATTGATATACTCTTACGTAATCAACTGTCATAGTTTGAGGGAATATTGTAGTTGAGTTTGGAGGACCTGGCCAGTTCCCTCCAACAGCTACATTCAGAATTAGGTAAAAAGGCTCATCAAAAGGATAAACATAACGACTGGAGATGTCTGCTGGGGTCACTTCCATATACTTCTCATCATCGACAAACCATTCAATTTTACACGGACTCCAATCCAGGGAGAATACATGGAAATCGTCGGAGAATCTACTTCCATTTTCTAGTTTATAAAAGGCTGTTTTGTTGCTGCGATCAGTCCACGTGTTCCCCCAATGAGCTGTTGCATGAACACGGTCAGGATTACGACCAATCATTTCCATGATATCTAGTTCTCCACTTGCGATCCTTGGTCCATGGCTGTAATTGGTTGGAAGCATCCACAGAGCAGGCCACAAGCCCTGTCCATCGGGAAGTTTAGCTCGGATCTGTAAGACCGAAAAGCAATTAAATCTTAATTAAACTTAATTAAGTTAAGGAAAATAAATAAATAAATAAATAAATAAATAAATAAATAAATAAATAAATAAATAAAATAAAATATTAAAAATATTTTATTTAGGCTGACACACTAGACTAGGATAAAAACGTTTATACAATTTAAAAAGCAACCGGTTTCGCCTTGTCACGAGGCTTTGCAAGTGATTATAACTGAATTAAGCACGGATCATATAGCTCGGAGCAATCAATGAAATGGCAGGTCATGTGGAGATGCTTCATCCAGTAACTGAACTGACGAACGGAACGCACTCTACGAGGCGAATTGGAAGCTGTCTGCTGCAATCGGGGAAGGAACTCTGCTGTTACGTACGACATTGTTAGCACAAGATAAATAGAAGATGTCACCAGAAAATGACATCAGGAAGTTTCACTTCAGGATATTTAATTATCTGGAAAAAAAATGATATTAATAATAAGATTTTGTTATTTGTTAAGAGATTATTAGTGGGACTATCAACTTTCTAGATCTCTAGTGTTTTCGTTGAAATCATATTGGTATATAGAGTATACTGAAATAAAATCGTTATAACAACGATTGTCATTGAGGTCATGAATAGATTCTTTGCCTTTTCTGGGAAAATGATTAGGTTCTTTGCAGTTAATCTTTTGGTTAGTAAGTCGATGGAATGATGGGTCTCATGGACATGAGTAGCTATAAGATAGTACAATTCATGTTGCGGACTATAAATGCGTGCTGTGCTGCTTGCTTCGATGTTAATTGGTGAGTATCGCCGATATAATGAGGGGCATCTTTGCATTGGAGAGAATACACAACGCCTTTCAGATTGGTATGAGTGTGGGAGGGGTCTCTATTATTAATGAAATTACCAGAACGATTGTTGGCACGGTATGTTAAGACTATATTGTAAGGATGAAGGGTTCTTGGTAGGGTAGGGAAGGTAATTGGGTGATATGGAATGGATAAGAATTGTAAGGGTTAGGACGGGGTTTAGAATTTTTTTTGAATGTATTATAGTATCTTGTTAATAAAAAAGTGGATAATCATTAGCTAATAATATATTGTAGACATTTTTTGATCTCTCTATTGAAATTGTCTAAGGTGGTCATATTAGATTACTGAAAGGCTCTACGAATAGTCATGTGAACAATATTCACTTTAAAGGACTTGGGACAAAAGGACATATAAATTAAGGTGACACCCTTATCTGTAAGTTTCCTATACACTGAAGTTTCGAAATTTTGAACCTGGCATGAAACGTCGGGAATGAAATCTCTCATTCTTTTCTCTCTCAATTTTGAATTTAATGTCTTCGTGTATGCCACCCACATATTCAAAATTTTTTGTTGGGCCGAATTTTCAGACTAAAAAGATATCTGTCAAACATGTGGTAAGGTGACACATGAAGGTGCTCGGTATCGAATTCAGTAAACGCCATGTCCTCAATATAAATCATCGAAAATTTTGCCAAAGCAGCCCTTCCCATAAAAAAGCCTACTGTTTGTCGATAAACTTGTGGTCAAAACTGAAGAATTGCATGTTGAACAAGGCGTCAATGAAGGGATGAAGGGTGCAACAGCTGTGAAAACAAAAGATAGAAGAAAATTGGAATAAAGTTTACTTTGAATGTGGGCTAGAGTTTTATGAACCAGATTATGAGAAATTGACGTGAACAAGGAATCAATATCGAGGGGAAAAATTTACGCTCCAATCTGGTTTCAACAAAAAGAAAAGAGATCTTGAAATTTGCCAATAATACCACTAATTATGCCTTAACATTTAACAAAATCTTTATTATTATTATTTTTTAAAAATTTTTTTCCAGATACTTAAATATCCTGAAGTGAAACTCCTGAGCAAAACATCCAGATGTTCATTTCCTGGCGACATCTTCTATTTATCTTGTGCTAACAATGCCGTATCTAACAGCAGAATTCCTTTCCAATCGCAGCTGACAGCTTCCAGTTCTCATACTGCCTTCTAGAGTGCGTTGCATTCGTCAGTCCAGTTACTGGCTGAAGCATCTCCACATGACCTGCCATTTCATTGGGTTGCTCCGATCTGTACGATCCATGATTAATTCAGCTGTAATCACTTGACAAAGCCTCGTGACGAGGCGAAATAGTTTGTTTATAATGTAGAATTTTTTTAATTGTATAAACGTTATTATTCTAGTCTCTTGTGTCAGCCTAAACAAAATATTTTTAATTCAATAATCACACGTAAAATATTTTAAATTAAAATATATATCAAATTCAAAGACAATTTCTGTTTCTTTGATCCCTGCTTCATCAGCGGCATCTACCGTGAATTAGAAATAATTTGCATATTTTTATTAAAATGCAATATTAATGGACTCAGCTCTTTTAATTTTAAGCAATTATAAACAATATGCACTCCAAACACATTGAAAATTACAATCATCAATCTTTTTTTAATTTTTTATCATTAATTCTTATATTTTTTTTAACTTTTTAACTATTTTATTTTTTTTTTCTATTTTTAATTAAAAAAATGATTTTTATTACTGACTTTTGATTTTAAGTTAAAAAATAAATTAGTGACAGAGAAGTCTAGTTGTCTTATATATACTTACAGGCAATATTAAAACTCATGGATACACTTAAAAGCTTTCAATTTGTAGGCTTTCAATATGTAATACAGTTTTCAAAATAGTAAAAAAAAAAAAAAAAAAAATGAATTAACTTATATTACAAAACTATATTATTGCATTAAAAATTAAATTATTTAACATTATCATTTTTTATTGCTATTGTATTTAAAATATATTTACGGTATTGCAATAATTTCAAAGCGTTCTTGGCAGGTGCAAGAAATGTTTGATTATACAAACAACGAAAGCGAAACAAGTCATTTCAGTTTTGTAATAAACGCAAAAGTTAGCGACCTCTATACAATTTGCACAGTTTTTCAGCATTCCAGCCACTTTGAGAATGTGACCAGTGGCCATCTTGTACCGGAAGTGGCACGTTGTCGAGAGTATTCATTCTCACCTGTCAGCATAGTCCGTACAATGACATCTCTCAGAACAATGATTATTAAAATATATCAATGTCAAAAACAAAATTCAGTCGAAGTAGAAATTGCAGATTTATTTTTAATACCGCCAACATATTTCGTATGTTGTATATACATTTTCAAGGCTTAACATTCAAAATGAGAAGAACTACATTTTAAATTTATCATATTAAAATATTATTTATGTTCACTATTTAACCTAACGTGAGTAAAATTAATGAAGAAATTAAAAAGGCCACACACACAAATGCTTTAAAAAACAGAAAACAAATTAAAACTTTATGACACGAGCAGGTTATCTCACTTGTAAATGTCCGGTTCGAAACCTGGTCGTGTCATAAAGTTCAAATGTGTTTTCTGTTTTTTAAAGTATTTGTGTATCTGGCCTTTTTAATTTCTGCAAGCATTAAGGTAAAGTTGGGAGAGACACAATTCAAATTTTTCACGTAAAATATTAAAAACCTTATTTTTTTAAATGTTTGAAAGCTTTAAACATTGATTTATCCTTTGCTTTCATATTTACGTTATTTTTTTTTATGTTTTTAATGCTGTTTCTTATTTTTAGAATTTAAAAATTTTTTTTGAAATTGAGTCATCTCTCCCATACCTATGGGAGCGATAACACGGGTAGTAGGGGATAGATGACCACATGGAATATGAATAAGAGACCTGTGTAAATCAAGCTACTAAAAACTGTTTAATAAAAAATAAAATTCCCTGATCAAGACATTAAATATATTATTCAATATATATATATATATATATATGTATATATATACTCATTACCAAAAAAAACGACGCACCTAGAAGGAGTTATCCGATTGTAATGAAATTTCGTATGCAAAGACATTGGGACCACTCATGCAAATGATTAAACTTTGGTGTCCAATGAATGAATAGCGAGAGCTACAGCGCATCAGAACTGCGCACTCAGCAGGTGTATATAAGAAGCGATTCTCAATCTGATGGTAAAAATTTCTCTTGCATTGCGAGTTAGGATACCTTTCAACGACTGAAAAAATGCCTCGCCGCAGGATTTGAGCTCATTATGTGCAACTGTCAGAGTTTGAAAGAGGTCGTATCATTGGATTGAAAGAGGCAGGTTGGGCAAACCGGAGAATCGCTCGTCGTATGGGTCGAAGTGATGCGGCGATTAGAAGATGCTGGCAGGAATGGGTGGACAATGGCAGATTTCAGCGTCGTGAAGGTAGTGGTCGACCTAGGGCCACAGCAGAGCGGGAGGATAGAGTGATTGTCAGATCAGCTGTCACAGCGCCTGAATCATCGTTATCAACCATCAGACGTGCGACCCGCACACGAGTGTTCACCATGACCATTCACAGACGGCTGAGAGAGCAACATTTACGCTCGTACCGACCGCTACGCCACCTGCCACTCATGAGTGCACACCGTCGGGCCAGATTACAGTGGTGCTTGGCTCGATCCGGTTGGAATGATGCTGACTGGGGACGTATAGTGTTTAGCGACGAATCCCGCTTCCAACTGTGTCTTGACGATCGTCGCAGACATGTCTGGAGACGCCCAGGGCAGCGTGCCGATCCTGCTTTCACTATTCCACGCCACACAGGCCCTCAACCAGGAGTTATGGTCTCGGGTGCCATTTCCCTTGAAAGCCGGACCCCTTTGATCGTCATTAGCGGCACACTTACAGCACAGCGGTACGTCGACGACATTCTGAGACCTATTTTGCTACCCTTCCTTTTGCAGTACCGTGGCCTTATTTTTCAGCAAGATAATGTCAGACCACATACGGCACGTGTTGCTATGACCTGTCTTGCAGCTTCTGAAACACTTCCTTGGCCAGCCAGATCCCCAGATCTCTCTCCAATCGAGCATGTCTGGGGTATGATGGGAAGGCGACTGCATCCACCAGGGAATGTGGATGACCTAGCCCGACAATTGGAGCAAATTTGGCAAGAAATACCGCAGGAGACCATCAGGGAGCTTTATCACTCTATGCCACGTCGTGTGGCAGCTTGCATTCAGGGTAGAGGTGGGTCAACACCTTATTGAGCTCGTTACTTTGTAACTCTGTAACTCTGAAATAAATCATTCCAATTTGTCTGAAAGTTTAAGCATTTTCTATTCTGTACATAATCTTCCTCTCCACCAATTTTTGTCTCCATCGGACAACTCTTTCTAGGTTCGTCGTTTTTTTTTTTAATGAGTGTATATATATATATATATATATATATATATATATATATATATATATATTTTACTGAAAAAGAAACAATATTAAAAAACTAAGCTCTACAATTTAACAACAGATTAACTTAGTTCGAAAACTAATTCCAAGTTAATTAAAATTACAATTTTTAAGAATTCTGATTTCCAGAGAAACAAAAAATATTCAAACATTAAATAATATTATTTTCTCAATTTCAGAAACTTACAATAAATAAGTTTCTCATCACTAATATACATAAATATTAACAGAAACATAACTAAATTCCTTTAAATATATCCAATATATATAACAATATCTCCAAGGTCTCCTCCCCACTTCCTTCTGACTTCCAAAATAAACCACTTACAGTTACAGATTTGCAAAATACTATAGATTTTATTTTTTTTAAGTCTATATGAAACTTAGTGGTAATTATTTTTTTTTAAATTATACAAATCGTAATTGTATTGTGATGAATATAAAATAAGAGAAAGACAAAAATAAAAGAAAAAGAATAAAAAAGGGGAGAGATGACACGTGCCATCTCTCCCCTTTTTAGGTGTGTCATCTCTCCCAAAGTGATGGGACAGATGACACACACCGCCATTTCCACCAAATGGGACCCAAGACACTAGTGACCGTTACATAACCTTGCTTACTCTATTTACATGTTTACACAGTGAATTATAGCGAAAGATGCCTTAAAAAAGGGCTGTTAACTAAACAAATTCGCAAAGTCAACGAAAATTCGAGCACAAACCTGGTTATGTCTTAGGAAGAAAACTCAATAAAATCTCATATATCAATTCAGCACAAACACTTTACACACACTGAAGCTCAAACAGGCCTCAGGTATTGATCATGTGATCCGCTGCAGTGTACTGCAAACCCTTCTTGAAGTTACATTACATGTGTCATCTCTCCCCCTTTACCTTATATATTAGCCAGAAATTGTATTTTCCTACGTAATTCTTCTTATTTTCAATGCCAAATCTTGAAAATGTACGTAATATCATACGAAACATATTGGCGATATCAAGAATACAGACTGCACTTTCTACAACCATCTCTATATCTTTATTTGTCTATGTACGAAATCTCATAACCAAAACCATCTTCATCACATGAAACTTCAATATTTCGTCTTTATTTCGAAGACTTTATCAAGATCTCTATTTACAATTAAAATAACTAAAAATAAATATAAAGGAAGGAGAAAAATCTTTTTTCTCAATCCTAACAAACTAATATGATAATAAAATCTCTGTAACGAGACCTTACAACGTGAAATTAATAATTAAAAACAAATTAACAATCAAAACAAACAAAGATTGGTAAACAAACACGTGAATAATATCAAATAAGTTTTACTTAAGTTTCTGCAAGTATTTAGGTAAAGTTGGGAGAGACACACTTCAAATTTTTCACGTAAAATATTAATAACCTTATTTTTTAAATGCTTGAAAGCTTTAAACATTGATTTATCCTTTGCTTTAATATTTACGTTATTTTTTTTTACTGCACTTTCTAGTTCGACTGGATTTTGTTTTTGACATTGTTAACCCAAATAGATCTATTTTATCAAATTAACGCTAAGTTTTTCTGACTAGGTCAGTCGCCATCAAAAACCGGAAATGGTCTGCACCGGAAGTCGTATTTTTCCTTAAACTTTCAAGCTATGGAGAGTTCATGGACTCCAACTTATGGTTTGCGTTTTGGAGGGAGTAATGTAAACACATTTAGACATGGAGGGTTGATAGCTATGTATAATAACAAATTAAACATGACAATCGCTCTGCAGCGTAGTTTCCATTGTAGAGAAGGATCCCGTGAATACAGAAGGAGTTCCTTTGTAGCTTTCCAAAGTCTGTGAATTATTCTACAACAAGTTTTAGTCTTCCTAACCCGTAAAAAGAGGACTTAACAGGATATGCTGGAAAGTACGAGTATTTCCTTGGTCTAGTTTCTAGCTTGCTGCATTCATAAAAGGCTAAGAATGTTCTGAGGATTTGGCTACTAACTTAACTTGTTGGATGTGGAGAGATATTGAGGGCGGGGATCTCTGGTGTAGATCAGCTTCATTTCATGTTTTCCTAAATAGTAGGCAGCTTTGATTCATTTCAACCTTCGTACCTGTAATTTTCCCTAATGGCAATATCCAGTGACGACCATGAAGCGTTTTGGATAACTCTCCTTGCATTGCCAGAAAAGCCGGTAGTTAAGTTATGGCCCGTGCCTTACACATTCGCTTAGATGAATCAATGCTTCATCCAACGTTGACGTAAACTTATATTTGTTGCTAGCAAGATACGTTCCTTACAGTTTGTGACAGTTCGTTTTTTTTTTTTCAATTCGATGACGTTATAGAAATGTCCATCCGTCTTGTCTCATATGTTTTCGGATGACATTAGAACAACACCTGCTAGCCTTGCAAGGTTGAGTCGGAGGGTTTTCCTTAAGGGACATGCGTCGGATCCGTATTAATATCGGCATTATCTTAGGGCATTGTCGTTTCCGGTGGGTGCTGGTCGGGGATTAAATGTCCAGTAGGGCCTTGACACTTATCCGGTGAACAAACCTTGGAAATGCCACTCTTTCTTACTGATAGACCCTTTTTTTCTACATTGTTTTATAATCTCTTTGTAACTAAACTATGCCTGAAAAAGGCTGTAATACAACCCTACCAAAAAAGCATTTAATTTTGGATCCATGTCAATAAAATTTACATATTAAAACATCTATCGGAATGTACAGGAATGCAGATATATGGATAACTTCACGTTCATATTACCACTCAGAGTGATTAATGAGCAGTCAATTCGTTATCAACCCTTCGTAATAGCCTTTTCCTAGGGATCGCTGAAAGTAGGACTAAAATAAATAAGGAAAAAACCGAAGATTACGCTCAACAGACATCCAGACCCTAATAACATCCAGTTCAAAATAGTGGACTCATTCAATTATTTAAGACATCTATTAGGAAAATATAGTTTTTTTCATCACCATCATTTGGAAAGCAAAGAATAAAGTAGAAAATCTCTAAATCACTTGGCAACAATAATTCGAATTTTGGATTTCTCCTAGTTTTGGAAATTGGCAAGAAAGTAGTATTACACAGAGGGAAAAATATTTACTTTCATAAAAAACTTAGTTAAAACATAAAAACATTAATAATCATTAAACAAAGGTTAAGTTGTTTTTTTTTTTTATTTTATCATCTTTGATAGGAACATTGGATCAGGAAGTGGATAAACAAGACAAAATGTACTGTAGATCCTTTTTTTTTTGAGGGATTTCCTCACTCCGGGATGAGATATTATCTCGATATTTCGGCCCCGTGCCTCGGGCCTTCTTCGGGAGATGTTTTAAAAGTCAATCACATGAAAGAGAGCGCATAACGAACGACTTCCGTCGTTAGTTCCTCGGACGAGTTGCTCATGTTGTTTGATTCCGAGACGAAGCCATCATTCGCCTCGGAATCAAACAACATGAGCAACTCGTCCGAGGAACTAACGACGGAAGTTGTTCGTTATGCGCTCTCCTTCATGTGACTGACTTTAAAAACATCTCCCGAAGAAGGCCCGAGGCACGGGGCCGAAATATCGAGATAATATCTCATCCTGGAGTGAGGAAATCCCTCAAAAAAAAAAAAGGATCTACAGTATCATGTCTTACTCCTCCTTCAGGACCAAACTTTAAGACAAAATGTATTATGGATAATGGAATTGCCTTAAGTCTCTAGTGGATCCGTTGTTGATGGGGATACTGCGGCCATTTTTTTAGCCATACAGAGCAGAGTAGCTTATGACTTTCCTTTATTACCTAACTTACTCTAACTATATTTCGAAAAACCAATTAATGAGAAATGATTATCGAACTGTGCTTAGTGGTCTGTGTAGATACAGAAAATATTAAAAGGTTTGTTAATGTTTGGAACATCCTGGTTTCTCCGTTGACAAAAGCCAGAGAAATTCTTTAATAATTACCCATTATTATTATATAATTATATAAGGTATCTCTCGGCGCAAGAAGAATGAAGGCACAACTTACGCATTTAAGACATTGCAGGAAAACCACCTTGAAAATCTCCGAATTTCGGATTTCTTAACTATACTTCATAAAATACCAGTAATAAATCTACATTACTATCTTTTTTAAATCTTTCTTTTCCGATTGTCCGGCGCAGTTCAACAATTGCAAAAGCATTGTTTCCATTGTCCGCCGCAGTTCAAAAATGGACAAGGGCGTGCCGAGGTAATTGTCGGTGGAATTATTGTGTGCCTTGGTAATTGTTGCGTGGAAGTCGACAAACTAAAACGGCGCAATTGTTGGGATGGTTCATTGTTGCGAGGAAGTCGACAGATTCACAATGAGCATGGTTGAACTTCAAACTTGTTTGTTTTGACACAAATGTTTTGTTCTCTCGGCGCGCGGTATCAAATGATGAATTCGTGCAAAAACGAATAAAATAGAATAATAAAATAATACTAAACATTTGAGTAATATATAGATTTCCTCAACTAATTCATCAAATAATATCAAACTAAATATGGAACCGATTCCCCAATCTACATTCAAATTATTGGTTCGTATCACTCCCTTTGTGTGTGTTTGTGGCGCAATGATAGAACAACCAGGGAAAAAAGAAAATAACCCATTAATTTTAGCATAATAGTGTAGCCAAGAAAACAATCCATTCATTTTAGCCTAATAGTTTAGCCTAACAGAAAATTAACCCATTAATTTTAGCCTTAATAAGCCTAATAAGTAAATATGAATGTTCATTGTTTTAGCGTCTCTCCGTTCACAAAACGAAATAAAATATCACTTTGTACCGCCATAACCGCTTGGACCCGATTCTTAGCCAAGCAATTCTTTTTTGAGGAAACAAATAATAAAAAAAAAATTAATTAAAATTAGAAGGAGGATAGATGACATGAAGAGACACGGAACCAAGAAACGGTACTTTTACCGCTTTCTCAGTACTCTGTAATGAGGTTAAATTGTGGGAATGAAAATTAATTTTAATCCCACGAAAGAATTCAAGTATTTAAGTGTCGTTATTTTTCATTAGCAAAAACATTCAAGGTTTGTTTATTCTTCTAGTATATTCTTCAAGATTATTTCATAAATGGCATATTAACATTAACCTGTGTTCTGCGAGTTATAAGAAATTGTTTCTTAGTGGCAATTTATTAAGAAAACAGCACAAAAGTTATTAGGATGAATAAATAGAAATAAAATATTCAGTTCAATTTTTTTTTACATCGCGTTTCGATCATAAAACAATGCCTATTTTTAGTATCTTTTTCTTTGGGAAAGAGCTGGTATTTCCACGTAAGCTACCTAACAAGGTCTAAAGGGAACACTGAAGATATGGATCCTAAGGATCCCAACAATAGCGATTTACAACTGTGATTGACTGTAAATCTGGTCTCGACTACAGAAAGGGCTGGGTGGACCCCAAGTCATGTCTGTGAAAAATCTGAATAATTCTGCGAAAAATCTCCGACTTCTTTCGTGATATCGAACCACTAAAAGGAAAACGAAGTTCATAAAATCAGTGTCTTTATTTAGGCATTTTATGTCTTTTCCGAGGCCCCCACAAGGGAGGGGTAAGTAGGTTCCTCAGCACCGGGGCCCGGCTGTCAAACGAGCCCGGGCTGAGGTCTTAACCGAAAAAAAAATTATAATAGGCCTATATATGAATTAGTCTATCACTTCTAAATTTTTTTAATAATTAAGTCTACATGTCATATAAACCACTTTTCTGCTTTAACCGTCTGATTAGAGCTATTCTGTAGTATTATATTTTCTTAGAGCAAATTTCTTCTAAACTTTAGGGTAGAGATGAAAAAAGTGGATGTTTTAAAATTAATTTACTGTAAAAGAATACTAATAATTGTCATGGCATATTTAAAAGGAAGAACTATGAAATCGTGCGGTGTTTTCGCAATTTGTTTTAGCTAAGAATCTATGATTTTGACCTCACAGAGCTATTTTACGGGAGAGGCCCATTACTGCTTTTAGTATTTGGGCCCTGAATTTGATGTGTGTGTGTGGGGGGGTGGGGTGGCTGGTCTTTCCTAATAACTTTTGAACCAGTGGATTGATCTTTCTGAAACCAGTTTCTGTAATTTAAAATGTTAGATAATACATTTTTGTGTTTGAGAAAATTCCGAGAAATTTGCTTAAGAAAATGGCAAGAAAATCCCCTAGGAAAATTCTTAATAAAATATTTCTAAGTAAAAGTACTTAAAAAATCTAGATATTCTAGCTATCCTTATATATTATTTCTCAAAAGTGTTTTCGTGTCGGTATGCTATAACTACCTTAATACTCCATCAAAATCAATGATTGAGGCATCATTTTAAAGATTACGTTCCCCACTAATGACGAAAAATAAACAAATTTTTTAAATTAATATTTTCGTTAAAAAACTTTGTTTTAAAAACCTTTTTATAAAAATGGAAACACTCTTTAACAGAAGCGACTTATCTTTCGAAAACGAAAAAACGTTTCAAATAATGCTATAGCATCATAAACTTCAAATATATCCTTTTTGGAATCAAAATGTACTTTAAAATGATATTTTATCGTTTATTTAATAAGAACAGATAAAAAACAAACAAAGATTTATATTTTAATAAAAATAAACGATTTATTACAATAAAAAACATAAAAATTTGTCATATTATTTCTCAAAGGTGTTTTTTTTTTTTTTTTTATTTCCCATAATACTTCATCAAAATCAATGATTGAGATATCATTTTGAAGATTACTTTCACCGCTAATGACGAAAAATAAATAAAATGTTTAAAATTAATATTTTTGTTAAAAACTTTATTTTATAAATCTTTTATAAAAATGTAGAAGGCGCCATCTATTGACAATCTCCTCATTTATTTATTTCCATATTACCATTCGGTGACTGATTAAGATACAATGCGAATAGTTCGCACGGGTCAACATTTTTATAAAAATGGAGAAGGCGCCATCTATTGACAATTTGTTTAACTAATATGCACGACTGCTGTTGGATTTATTTTTTCTTCTCAATGGTGGTTTTTTTGTTATTAAAAATATTAAAATTTTGCTACTTCTAAATAATAAGCTTTCAATTATTAAATGATGAAACAATACCTTTATTGTAAGATAATACTGATGTGAAATTAGCTCGAGAAATGTGCCGAGTGAGAGTTGATCTTAGTAAAGAAATCAAGAGGGATCAACAACACCAGGATTTGCAATCTATCAAGCAATTGCGATGTTTAAAGTGACATTACTATTGATTGGCGCCTAAAATTCCCTTTTTCAAGTCTTTACAATTCAAGGGTAAAGTACACTTTCAATGACGCTCCACTATTGGCATACAAATGGATTTTCAGGAGAGTTGTTGCGGCCCAAGCATTCCGAGTGGAGCGACTCCAGTATTTTGAGAACATTTAGCATATCTAAACCTCATTCTCCTTCATTCGGGCGATCATGAGTAAGTGTTCAGAAGCCATCTTGAATCGGAAATTGCGACAGAAGCCATCTTGAATC
>JAFIDM010014012.1:41018739-41029378 GCA_023159025.1 Thereuonema tuberculata | reverse complement strand
TCTGTTGTCGCCCTAAGGCCGTCCGTTGCCCTCTTGTCGTTGAAATCCGCCATTCAGGACCCATTCCTGCGAGCATCGTCTAATTGCCTCATCACTCCAACCCAAATACAGAGCGATTCGTCGGTTTGTCCATCCAGCCTCATGTAGTCCGATATCACATCCTTTTTCAAACTCCGTCATATGGTCGTAGGCATCGAGACATTGTTCAAGTCAAGATAGGAAAACGCAATCAAATCCACTGGAAGTTTTGTTCGTGGAAGCGAGATTCGTTCTTTATTTAGACCATCACGACGTTCAGTTCGAATGCGCTGTAGCTCCGACTATTCATTCATTTGATCATTTGTTTATTCGGTTGAAAGGTTTTTGCAGGTGAAGTTTCATTACTATCGGATTGTTTTTTCGGGCTGCGTCGAATTTTTTATCAAGAACAAGAAACTCCTGAAAGAACTTAAGAATCTATTTTCCTTAAAATACTGCGGGTTTGGTTTTTTTTTGAATTTTTTTTTTTGAAGTCGCGAAAACGATACAAGTGAAAGTTTCTGTTTTTTAATTAAATATTTGAAGAATAGTGAATTTTTCATTTATGAAAAGATATTGTTTAAATCTACGTTGTTTACTTACGTCATTTATATCAATTTTAATCAGATCAAAGCACTCGCAATAGGATTAATAATGGGTTAAGATTAATATAACAATATATTGTTACCAGGCGTTTTGTCCGCTCCCCCTTTAGCGACGTCGACTCGACCTTTCCTGCCTACCTCGGCCGAGTCGACCTGTCCTCAGCATCGTGTGCAGCGCTCTGCGCCTATAAAACCAGGCGCAGAACGCCTGAACATCAGTTCGTCGAGGGCAACCGCCCAGCAAGGAGTGTCTCCAGTTGGATGAGAGTGTAGAAGTTCGTCTTGGGGCAGCCGCCCAACCAGATCTGCGTTGAGAGGAGAGGATAGCAGTTTGTATCAGCGGCAGGAGCCGCAAAGGTCTCCAGTTAGGAGCGGAGCGTCCGAGAGCAGATCTTGGGCTGGAGCCCAGGTAGAAGGTATCTACCCGTAAGAAGATAGAGAGAGTCCGGCCAGCCGATAGAGTGCAGCCGTAGAAGAGGTTCTTTGGGCAGCCGCCCAGAGTGAGGTTTGATAAAGCCAAGACAAGTGCATTCGCTAATGCGAAGACTGTGGAAAAACGACGCCGAGACGGCAGCGCCCATTCCCGGTAAGGAACCCGAGAAGACCGCTAGTCGTTGCGTTAGGAAGGCATCGTGCGAGAGATCCGACCCCGAGGTCCGAGCACCCGTCCCCGGAAGAACCCTGAGACGTCCGCCAATCGATAGGAAGGCATCGGAGAGGTTAACCGTAGCCGTTGTTGCAGCGTCCGTCCCCGGAAGAACCCTGAGACGATCGCTTGCTGGTAGAGGACTGCGAAGAAGACGGCCATACCATAGAATCCTTTCGATATTCGAATTACTTGTAAATCACCTCTGATCTTAAATAATAAAGTCTCTTTGGTTTTTAAATTATCTTGGCTCAAGTCGCATTCTGTTACCCTTCGCTACCGAGCCTTTACGAAAGCACTGTAGCAATATATATTGTAACACATAATTGAATAATCAAATACAGAAAATACTATGCAATAATAATCTACCAAGTCCACAAATTATAAAACCATTTGTTCAAATATCCAATAAAATTACCACTTTTGTGAATAACTTTGAAAACACTGTTAGGCATTGCTTTTGTGAGGTTTTGGAGATAAGTTTTTATCTATATTTTCCCATTCCTGAACAATGCTTTCTTTTAAAGTTCCTCATTGTTGAACTACGGTCCATCTACACACACAGCACTTGCTAAATAGCCTCAAACGTTCTCTCGAACGTCAGGGGCTAAGGCAGGCCAGTCCATCATCTGCACACCATTGTCAAGGAACCACTTATAGGTCGATGCGGCCTAATATACTGAATCATTGTCCTGCTGAAATTCGAAGATGGAACCTCCCCAAACTCTCAGCAAATGGCAAAAGGTACTCCTATAACATCTTCTGATATTTTATAGCATTCCTTCTGTCTGTAACAAATCCTAGATTACTCTTAAGAGAGCTAGCCAAAGATTCCCAACACCATTACATTTCTACCTCCACACTGACGTTTTGAGTACATATCTTCTTCTTTGCGAATATCGTGCCAGTGAAATTGCCATCCATGTGAACCATCCAGATTAAATTACTGCTATCGCTCTATATTACTTTGTTCCACTCCTCCTTCCAGAACATTTTTTTCTTTTGCCCAGAGAAGCATTTTCTCCTTGTGGCTTTGCTTCAGTGGAGGTCGAGGCTTCTTCTTGAATAAGAGCTGTATAAAATCATGGATGATTTTATAAACAGTTGGTTTGAAAAAGGAATGTCAGAACGTACGGCTATGGCTCTGATGGATGTATTATATTCAGTAACTTCACGAATAATGATTCTTTTAACACGTGATGTAATTATCCCATTTTTTTGTCCATACTTATCATCAATATTCAATAATTATCAATGCCTTTGCAATTGACCTAGCAGACTGACCAGAATCACATAAGAGTCTGTTAATGGTTTATCTCGTGCATTGTTTAAAGTAACAGATAAGAAACTTCGCTGATAACTTACGAATAAGCGTTTGTTAATCTCGGTCACTTGCAAGTAGTCCATCTCTTGCCAGATTTTACACTCACTTCCAAAAGTTAAGCACGGAGCGATAAAATGCGAAAAAATGGACAAGTACTGTTTTGATTGACATGAAATGCTGCAGGTAAGGAGCTCTATGTTTATTCATGAAACAAAACAAAGAATTACATCCAGAGATAAACAAAATATTGAATTTTCATAAATTATAAGATGTCAGATTTGCGTCATTAACAAAATGATGTTTAAATTCAAAACAAACAATAAAAACCGACATTAATAGGGTATGTGAGCACTCCTCACCTGTATACAAAGTTTACAGCGTGTGATCATGGTTGTTACGAGGTGATCAACCACCGCAGAGTCCAGTAATCGCCATTCCTCCTGTAGGGCAGTTCTAAAGCTCTGAGAGTGGCTGGAGGTGGGAAACGTCGACATACAGCACGGCCGAGGACATCCCAAAGATTTTCAAATGGATTAAGGTCCGGCGAGTAAGCTAGCCACTCCATACGCACAATCGCCTCACTCTCCAGAAAGTCCCTTCTATGGAGACGCGCATTATCGTCCATTAAAACGACAGAAGGCCAACTGCTGCAGCGTACAATTTCACATGGGGTTAGGACTTCATCTTGATACTGTACAGCCGTCACAGAACCTCGCCTGTATATGCAGGTCGGTGCGATATCCCAATGAAATCCCTGCCCAAACCATGATGCTTCCACCGCGGAATGCGTGATGTTAGGTGATGTTCTGGGGCCGATTGCGTGTGCCGTGTTCCCTCCAGACCCTTACACGCTTATCATCGGGTTGTAGGGCAAATCAGGACTCATCTGTGAACATAACGTTACCCCAATCAGACAATAGTCCAATTCACATGCTGGCGGAACCACTGTAATCGTGCCCCTCTGGATTGGACGGATAAAGGAACATAAACTCGTGGTACCCGGGCGTACAGACCATTCATGTGTATCCTTCGACGAACAGTAGTGGCAGATATCGTCTTACCAATGGCCGCTACAACCATAGATGTCTCACGTGTGGAGGTCGATTCCGCTTGGCAACAACAGCAATATATCGATCTTCCGCGGGGGTCGTAACCCTTGGACGACCGGCTAGAGGTATTCGGACAACTGTTTGGCTGGTTTGGAATTGTTTCCATAATCGTGAAATAACGGAATGATGAACGCCGAAGAAACGAGCAACATCTGTTATAGACTGTCCTGCTTCAATGTGTCCGACAGCCCGACAGCGCTCAGAATCTTCCATGAGTCTTCTGGAAGCCATAGAAACACGTCTAGCTTGAAAATAAATCGTAAGAACGTTCTTAACACCTTTCATCAGCACCTACATGCAACTCCTGTAATCCTTCACAATGCCGGCTTCTGATACGACTGCCTATTTTGCATATTTCTCGGCACGAAACCGTGATTGGCTGTAACCTATATAATATATATATAAGGAAGTTTATATTCATTTTAATATTTATCGCTATTTATTTTAAATCATTCGTTTTCTATTTTCTAATTATAATAATTTCTAATTTTCTAATTTTTAATTTTCTAATTATAATAATTATTAATGTTCTGTTTATTTTTAAATTCTTTTCCGTTGCAGCCGTTTAATTAGTTAACTAATTTAAATTCATTATGTTCTTATCCAATCGCTATGTACATTTTTAATTACTTATCCAATGAAATTGAACTTTGTAAAATCTATAAAAATTCATGTTTTCTGTTTAATAAATTAATTTTGTTCAGTTGAAACTTGACTAGTTGTTTTTCGCTCCTCAAAATCTCTCCCACAAACACCATTACAATTTTGGTGCCGAAACCCGGGTCTTTGCGGCTTCAAGCCGAGGAAACCTCATCATTTCCAGCTACAAGACTTCGTGGACTCCCGCCACTGACAGATATGCATACCGAAGCTCAACTACCCAAAAAAAGGAAATGGTTCGAAAACAACGAATCTCAGCTAAACATCTGGACGACTTTTGAAGAGCGCCTTACGACAATATACAACAGGCTAGTCGTGTATTGGAAACCAGCAGCGATTAAATGTAAAGGCAACATTAACATTAAATGTAAAGGCAACGGCCTCAGCACAACTACACAAAATAGTTACACTTCTCGTCGATAACCACCCAACAACAGCACTTGTGGACACTGGAGCTTCAGTTTCGGTGATGTCAGAAACCCTGAGACGGAGATATGGCAAGACGATGACGACTGCAAATTCACCCTTACTTAGAACCGTCAACGGCGAGAGGCTTATGATCCTGGGAATAACAACGGCACGCATAGAAATCGACCGAATCGCTTTAGTCTTCAATTTCTACGTCGTCCACACATGCGGCTTTGACATATTCTTAGGATGGGATTTCTTGCAATCAAAAAAGGCAGAAAAGACTTCCAAAGGATTCGTACACCTAGAAGAAGCTAAGCCTAACCAAGACTCCCCGCCGAAACTGTATCTCCTGGCCGCAGAAACAACAGTTGTCCCATCCCGCTCAGCTGCAAGAGTCATGGCGTACACGGAAGACATTACAAACGATTAAATCATCGTAGGACAACTGCCAAAACAAGCTACTACATCAAACCTCCTGATTCCAGCCTCAGTCACCGAAATCCGCCAAGATATTATCCACCACTGTCTGGATAACGAATGGATCCGATGAACCATTGATTGTTCCAAAGAATAAGAGAATCGTCACCTATCAACCTATTGAAACTTCGGTCATCACAGCCATTTCGCCGGACGAACAGCTACTCACCCGCCCAAGTCGACCGATAACTCCGCCCATAACTGATGAACGCCTGCAGAGCCTCATCAGTCCTCAGCTGACACCCGCCAAACTCAAAACCTGTTAGGCCTACTGAAGAAACACCGATTATAATCAAATATCATCAAATAATCGTCAAATAATCCGCCTAACCCAGAAATAGCACTCCATACGAACACTATACACCGAATTAATACTGAAAACCACCCACCGATCAAACAAAAAATCATACAAAGTATCAGATAAAGAAAGGCAAGTTATTCACGACAAAGTCACGAAAAAGCTGAATCAAGGAGTCATTATATCCTCGCACAGCCCTTGGAGTTCTCCCGTAGTTCTCGTGCGAAAGAAAGACGGCAGTTCGCGGGTTTGTTTTGACTACAAACGGCTCATGCAGTTACAAAGCGAGATCTGTACCCTTTGCCTAGAATTGATGACTCTTTAGACTCTGAGAGAAACGCTAAATACTTTTCCAGTATTGACCTGAGCACCGGATATTGGCAGATCAAGGAAGATGAAAAGAATCTCGAGAAGACTGCATTCGTTATACCTGACGGTTTCTACGAATTCAGGATGATACAGTTCGGTCTTCGCAATGCTCCAGCCCCCTTCGAACGCCTTATCGACGGAGTTCTCGCTGAATTGAAGTGGATTATGCCATCTTGATGATATCATTATCTACGTAAAAGAATTCGACGAACACCTGAACCGATTGGAAACCGTCCTAGGATGCATTAAAGCAGCTAACCACCGCCTGAACCCTAAGAAATGCTCTTTCGCCACGCAGAGTATGAAGATCCTCGGACACGTTGTTGACAGCAACGAGATAAGCACAGATCCGGAGAAGATCAAACTTCTTGCCACCCACTAACGTCAAGCTAGTACCAAGCTTCTATGGCCTCTGTTCCTACTACCGCAGATTCATCTCTTACTTCGCCACAATAACCCGCCCAATGTCATCATTAATGCAGAAGACGACGCAGTTTACTTGGGATCAGCCGCAACAAGCAGCCTTCGGCCGACTGAAATTAGCCTTAACGACTCGGAGTCCATTTTAGGCCACTTCGATGACACCGCATATATGGAACTACACACGGAATCTGAGCTGCATTGGTCCCGATACAAGACGGTTTTAAGCGAGCGATTGCCTACCCTAGCAGGACACTCAGCAAACTTGACTACGAACCTCAGCAAACCTTGAACTACGCGACCACCCATAAGGAATGCCTTGCAGTAATTTAGGCTGTCGCAAAGCTTCGCCCTTACTTGTACGGCCGGCCTTTTGCAGTTGTCACCGACCATCATGCACTTTGCTGGCTCGCAAAGCTCTCAGGAAGACTAGCAAGATGGGCTCTCCGGCTTCAAGAATACGACACACCATGGAACGAAATCTGGAACGAAAACATCTCGACGCAGACTGCTTATCCTGCTATCCCGTCACGCAGATTTAAGCCAGCCAAGCGATTGCAGCCATAACCGATGAAGTAGATCTCGCCGCCAAACAGTGTAAGGACCCGCCCTCCTCAAAATTATCACGGATCTAACGAAGACCAAACAGCCTGATTCCCGTGGATTCGAACTCCGATGATCTATATAAAAGAAGTTATGAACCCACTTCAAGATCCCTTCTCGTGATCCCATTGCACCTGAGGAGAGATGTAACAGATAACTGCATGCTAACCATACAGCCGCTCATCGAGGAATAGCGAAAATGTACGTCCGTATTAAACAGCGATACTTCTGGCCCGTCCAACTGAAGACCGTTCGGAGATTTGTAGCCCGTTATTTGCTCTACCAGCGCCGCTAAACATCAAAGCAGGCACCCGCTGAGAACTTCACCGTATGGGAATTGACTTCCTAAGCCGATTTCTAATTGCAACAGCCGGAAACAGGTGGATTGTAGTCGCCCTGGACCACTTTACAAAGTTTATAATCGTATGAGTTCATTATCTTCGTGCTTGCAAAGGTAGATGTGTGAATAGAAGAAGATAAGCAAGAAGTATTAAAGACCTCGGGTAGGTTACTGAAAGAGACCACCAGAAGATGGATTGATATCGTGAAGAATTTATTGAAAAAGACTTTAAATTTTTAAATTTTTAAATTTGGAGGACTTTAAATTTTTAAAGTTTAAGAAACTTTAAAATTTTTAAATTTGGAAAATATTTAAAAAGAAAAATAATTGTTCTAGTTTAAGAAATTTTAAACAATGAATTATGCTCGTTGTAAATTAAGTACGTGATAAATATCACGCTCTTTTGTTATTCAGATTAATTCTTGATTTGTATTTAGGAATAAGGGAGAGATGATTCTCAGTGGCCTGAAGAAGTCTTTGAAGAAGTAATGGCCTGAAGAAGTCTTTGTATATAAAAAAAGACGAAATATAGCCAGGATGTAGTAGTAAGATATGGTTTCTATGTGTTTCTTGAATTTTGGCGTTTTAAGAAGATATAATTATCTTATTTCACTTTAACTATAGAAATGATATCTTTCCTTTATTTTATATAAAGTTCACTTTATTCATTTCACCTAGTCATTAAATCTATAAACAGTTTATTACTTCTTGTAATTAATACGATGAACTGCACATAATTATAAATTCTTGCTTCCGGATATCTTCTCTTTATTTATGAATCTTGAATATAAATAAAAAGTATCTACTTACATAATCCTTGATATTTAGGTTCTATAGAAATTATCTTCTTATATTCCTGATAATTCTTCTATCCACAGGATTATTAGTTAAGCCGCCATTTTCGAACATTCATCCGTTCGATGATTTTATATCCAGATATCGGAAATATTATAACTTTATCCTTTATAATTATTATCGTGAATTATTCACTCCGGTGATGGACTTTATACCTGTATACTAAAAATATAAAACAGAATTATTTATTTACAATTATTTAACGTGCGTTGATTAATTCAAAATGATTAAAATTTAGCCAAACGCACAAATATTTTAAAAAAGTTTTTAAAAAATACAAAGGATAAAAGAAACACAACGTTTCGACTTGCCTGCAAGTCATCGACCAAGTGATCGATCCAGTGGAACAGTGGGTTTATATAAGTCTCTTGCACCAATCGTAGCTGTATGTAAATGAAGTGATGACAGTATTGCCATCTCGTGTTTGTTTTTACAATTATAATGCCTCCACCTGGTGTGAGCATTTGAAATTAATATAAAAATAAACAACTCGTAAATGTATCTCAAAAATTATTGAACGGCGCTCTTATTCTTTTTGTTTTTTAGAAAAACCATATAAATAAATATTTTGCACCGATATAGAGTCATTGTAACATAATGAATCGTTCAATATGCACAATGACTCTTTACATTTTCGTTTCAGTGCATGATCCTCATGACCAATGATACGTGGGTGCTGCAGATCTAACACGTGTCCTGTAAGTCGCACATGTTTTGCTATACCATAATTCATATCTCTATTTTTAATGGCATTAAGATGCTGATTGACCCTACGCTTAATTGGCTGACAAGTTTCTCCAATATATCTGCATGGAAAATTCATGCAATGTAAGGCGTAGATGACATCTTTGGGATTATCCACTGAAATGCATCGTTTAGCATTTATAGCTGCCCCCAACATATCGTTGATAGCAGAGGTTACAACAATATTATAAGGCTTTAAAATCTTCTTTAATCCATAAAAAACTTGATTGTGAAAAGGAATAGAGACATAAATTTTAGGAGACTGTACCTGCGTAAAATGTCTCTATTATGTCTCTAATAACTTATAAGTAGCTGGAGGGATCATCTTGAATGTTAATGCACATTTCAGAACAAAAGACGGTCAACCTTCATATTACTTTAAATATATATAAAAACAATTTTAGTTTTCCGTTTGGGTTCCGAGAAATTAGCCCATAAATAAGACAAAAATCCCCATAGATAAGCATTGGAATTAAACTGAGATTCTAAGGATATCTTAATCAATCCGCTTTTTAATCCTCTTATAAGAAGAGGGCTCTAATACGATTATATTTATATTATAAATCTTATTTCCTACTCTCTGAATAATGGTAATTTCTACATCTTCTTCTTAAGAACTTCTTATTTATAAATAAGAAATAGGGTAAGGGAACCAGTTGTGGATCAGGAACCAATTGCCGATCAACTCGTTTACCGTCTTAATTACCACACTTATCAACAGATGGCTCAGATATATAGAATCCAGATCCCTTCATGAGCTTCGTTTTGGTATTACAGTTTGTTTGGAGTTTCAAGTGGAGCCATCCTGTGAATTTGTTAAATAATTTGTCAGAATTTCAAAAGAAAATTAAGGAGTGTTAGCCTCAAAGTTATTTGTAGTTATTATAGAATGGATATAAGTCAGAATTAATGTATGTATGATAGTATAAGATTTAATATAACCGGGAAAAAATAAAACATAGTGTTTTCTGCCTCTGGCCATGTTTGCGGGAAATTCTGTAGCCTTTTGTTCTGACGGAAATTCACCGGTTCGTGGGGTCCAATTGTGGATCAAACGTCACAATACAAATGAAGACTATAAAAATGCAGTACATATTTTTTATCGAACTGAGGTAATACAATGTCAATTATAAGAGCTTAACAAAGGAATAAATGCAAAACTGAAAATTATTTAGTTATTTCTCGTGGTGAAAACCAAGTTTATGCTTAGGCCGATCCACAACTGGTGCCTTTACCCTATTATGTATAATAAATAAATATAATAAATTTATACTTAACATGCGTGAAATATTACACTACTTGTTGAAGCCATTAAAATTAATTCTTATTTATTCTTTGCAATATTTTAATTGATTCCTATATTTTCGTAAAATTATAACAAACAAGTTGCACATCAGATATGTAACTAACTTACGTAAAGTACGTTCGTAATATAGATTATCATGATAATATTGTAACAGTTTTGTATGTAAGCATTTTTAGAAATCATTTATTTGTATTTTTATAGGAATTATTTATCAGTATTTTATTCATTTTAATCGTTAACCGTTATTTATTCCTTTTCTATTTCGTAATTACTGATGTTCTGTTTATTTTTAAATTTTTTTCCATTGCAGCCGTTGAATCAGTTAATTAATTAAAATTCATTATGTTTTTATCCAATCATTTTGTATATTTTTAATTACTTAGCCAATCAAATCAAACTATGTATAATCTTCTTCATTTCTTCTTAATATTAAACATATAAATGACATGTAATA
>JAFIDM010014012.1:41004602-41018639 GCA_023159025.1 Thereuonema tuberculata | reverse complement strand
AAAAAAAAAAAAAAAAAAAAAAACATTTCTTTTTTTGTTAGAAAAAAAAATGCAATAAGGAAGGGGGACTTTTGTCTTCCGGCAGCCCCTCCAAGAGGTAATGGACTCTCCAGTTCCTCAGAAATTTATTACTGACAACTCAGATTGCTTTTGTATTAAACTATTTAAAATTTTGCTTAATGTTTCGTAGATTGTAAAATATTTAACAATATGAAAAAAAAGGATCAAGTGAATTTTGTTACTTTTTTAAATTAAAAAAGAAACAACAAACCTTTTTATTAAAAATGTTATTCTAAAGTATTTTTTTTTTTTTTTGAATAACGGAATTAATATATTTTATAATGACGGACCGTTTAAGTTTGGAGAAAAGAACTGGGTTATATAACAGAAGTTACAATCAAAAATTAAATAATCTAGTCGACCCTCGGGTATCTGAAGCCCAACGATATAATCCTAGTGGGCCGTAATTTAATGGTAGTAAATGTAATAATGTACAATTGTTTTAAACGACAAAATTTATTTACTGTTAAAGAGAAGAAATCCTTAATTTTTTCATAAAAGCCTCCCGCACGACTGCACGCGCGATACTGAATTTTATCTCATAACATCGATCCTGCGCATGCGCAATATAACAAGGAAAAATCGAAAGAAGTGATTTTAAAATATTGTGCTCTGTTATTTTGTTAGAAAAACTGCAGTTTTAATATTAAGAAAAAAAAAAAGTAAAAAAAAGCATACCAAAGTAATAAATTTTAAAATAAGCTTAAATTAAGAAATTTAATGTTTTCATTTATTTATAACCATAAATAATCTGAAACTCCTTTCTGATGAGGGTTTCCCAAAGCGAATTAAGAATCCGTATTTTCTAATCAAGCTATGCAAGTACGCTACAGTTAGGCTTAGGAGATTACTCTGTCAACAAAGTTCGTTCTATTCAAATGTTTACATTTTGATTGCTTGCATAACACAATTATGACTTTTATTTATTATAAATGCTCCATATTGGTCGTTTTAATAGTGTCCAGAGATAAACGAGTTTAACATGTTAACTTGAGTACTGAACAAAAATTAAGATTTTTTTAATTGAGATTAATTTGTTTTACTTAATTTTTTGTATGTTTTTACCAATTTAATAAATAAAACTAAGCATTGTAACTTGTATATTGTAATTTCATTTAATATACGTAAATTTTTACGACACATTCCATTTAACGGACTTTCGACAGTAACCCCTTCCCTCCAAATAGTCTGGTAAATCTAGGGTTTACTATATTAGGAAAAACAAATATTAAATGACCTGCAAATTTTATAATAACTTGCCTTTAAGGGATTCTTCAAGGAATTTATATAAGTACTGTGCGTTTTTGAAAGCGAGAATTACCACTGCCGGATGATTTTACTCCGCAGAGGGGTGATACTCTGAGATGGGTACTTTCCTAAGAAATTCTTTTGGACATTTTCGCTTTTAAGAAAAAAATAACGGAGGAGCATTTTTACAATAGTATTTATTCTTTCCATAATTCTTTCCCGAAAAGCGCAAATAGAACGCAGCTACTAGTAAACTGATAAAAAGTAAACATCCCATCTTTGTTTCTCCTCGCCCCTATTTTGAAGAAATCGAAGGAGACCTGACGCATGCGCAAAAGCGCTGAAGGTTCTCGTAAACAAAACCGAACAGTAGTCTGATTTAATTTCTATTTTTGTTTTTAAATTTTTGACTTAACCCTATTGAATATCTAAAACTATATCAATCTGCTTTTCAATCTGGTTGTCAATAGGCTTTTCGTTGGGGAACTGCTGTGCCACAATGTTTTGAGAAAACTATCGATTGCTGTAAATGCAAAGTAAAAAGATAAGGTTCTAACAGACTTTAAAATCATTTCAGTTGTTATTGCTGTGATCCATTTTTATCCCAGATCCATTTTTTTGGATCGTAAGTCTCTATGGTGGGGTAGTTACTGCTGCTGTCGTTTCGATGACTATCTAGTACGTATCTGTAAGGTGACAGACAGACTTTGCTTCCCTTGAAGAAAAACAAACACTGAAGAAGAAAGAAACATCCAAACCCCAGACCAGCATTCGTACCCAGATTCAGCCGTATCAGTCTCATGACAGGCCTTCACAACAAGGCTGTGCTTGAACGGCATCATTTCAGTAAATAAGCACTTTACGAAATAACTGAACTCTCAAAACACAGGTTGAGAACCTCTGGTTTAAATGCCTTTTTTTTTTTTTTAATGAATCAGTTGCGTTTATTTGTAGATTTACCAAGCCTTATTTGTTTCACATTTTCTTTTATGTTTGGAAAGGGGTGTTGGTCCATTAATTACACCTACTGTACAGATACAAGCAATTAAAAATGTCTGTAGACAATAAGAAGAAAATAAGAAGGAAAGAAATACAGGAAAGAAAGAAAGCCAGCATGGATTCGAACCGCTGATTCAGTGGGTTAGATGTTAGGAGTATCCCACTGGTTACTGGTGTTACAGAGTATCCATTGTGCGCCCAAGGGTCGCTGGAGTTAAGGCTCTGAACCTCGGGTGGTCAGACCAACGCTCGACCTCCTACACCTACTGATTCAGTAGTAACTCCCTAAATGGCTCGGTAATGTTTGAATAGCTCGGCTTGATTATTAAAAATTTTACATTATTTTTATGTGCTGTTTTAAATATAGAAGTGACTTTTGATGGAATGATCATGAAAGGACTGACTGTAGCTGATGAAGATGAGCTATTTCTTAATAGAAATATAACAGAAAAACAGCTACTTAACAATCTCATTTCATTGAAAATAAAATAAATAAGCTATGTGAAACATTCAGCTATCCAACGCATAGTGAAAACTGACCACATAAAATTGGGAGATCAATTTTGAGACAGGGAAGGGTGGAGACCAAAGCGATCGTGATCATATGTTAAAGACTATCCATAATAAGCATGTAATTATGGTAATTTTATGAAAATCTGTCCAAGCTGTTTTAATATTTACGTCATACTAGCATTCAAATTAAATATCTACCATTTAATACATGGAAGTAGATTTAAGTAGCTACGTTTCTTCATAATTAATTTAAATAAAAATGAAATCTTAGTTTGTATTTTTGCTTAAATTATTCTAATATTTTGAAAATCGAATTTAAGTGAATTAAATTTGTTTTTATTTTACAAAAATATCCATAATCAAAAACATTTAAGAATAATTAAGAATTTCCTTATCAATTTTACTTAATCTTATCATTCGTACCTTTCTTTTTTCTCTGTAGAATTTGAGTGCACTTGCGGTAACACCTGAAAACCGCCGTTTACCTGATTTTGAGACAATTCGAAGCAGTGGTTTACGAGGTGAAGGTGGTTTATGCTATTCGCGAGCAATATTTACCAATTGGATCTTAAGTGCTCTGGGCTTCACTTCTTTCTTAGTTGCTGGTAAAGTAGCATCTGTTAACAGACCTTTCACTCACGCCACTACCTTAGTAAAGGATGTAGTCAAGAAGAGAGATTTGTATTTAGTGGAAGTTTGTTCCGGTTTCCCAACTTTTGAACCAGTGCCACTCTATGACCTCCAGCATACATACCAGCACTCCTTTCTGGCTTACAAGTTCATTCGAAGTGGAAAAGAGTACTTCCGTCTGCACCCTGCCAGAATCACTTTCGAAGGTGCCCTACCTGCTAATCCTTGGGACATCTGGGAGGTTTTCTACCATTTTGAACCAGAACCAAGAGATGTGGAATTTCTTGGACTACACCAAGAGAAGATCTACACGGAACCTGGCTATGCTGCTGATTGGCACCTTATGGGACTTAAGATGTCAATATATCCAAAGGGAAAAGCTGTGACCGTAAATAACAAAACACTCTGTATTTGGGACCAAACATCAAGAATAAAGACAAAGATCGAACTGCGTAAAACTCAAGATCTGCACAAAGCAATTGAAGAATACTTTCCAACGTTGAAAAATATCGACATTGAAGGAGCATTGAAATATTGGAAGGAAGAGTCTGTTAACAGAAATTTAAAGGAAAAGCAAACTCAAAAACAAAAAGAGATCCATTTTCAGTTCTAATCATAGGAATATAAAGATTGTCCCTGTTGAATGTTTCTTTTAAGAAGTTAGACATAATATCAAACAACATAAATATTGACTTTAAGATAACTTGCTAGATGTAGTAGGATAAGTTATTTTATTTACATATAAATATATATAAACAGTTTATTCTTGCTTTGATAATGAAGTACCTGTTCGAATTAATAATAATATAAGAGAAATAAAGTTAAAACAAGTTTCGTTTTATTATTTTGGAATTTTTATTAAACAGCAAAGAAGATTTTGAAATTTAATTCACCTTATGTTTCTAAAATACTTCTGTAGTATTTACAGTAATTTAAAACACTATTTGTTACTATCGAAAAAAAAGATCATATCAAAAAAAGTTAAAAAAAAAAATGTGCTAAAGCTTAAAATTAAAGGCGACCCATTAAAACCCAAGCGGACATTGAACGTGTCAAGCAAAAAATTCCCAAATTTGACCTAACTTCACCTAGGGTGCGTTGGAGGGTGATCTGTTAGGGCGCGTCCAGACCAAGTTCCAACGCAAACGAACGCCAACTCTACCGAAAGGGTTGGAAACGATTGGAAAGGATTGTGATGTTGTCGTTCACATCGAATTTACTTTTGAATTGGAAACCGTTGGTTGTGGTTCGGTTATTTTAAGCAGCAAGGTATTGAATTGATCTTGTCGTAATGGCGTCAACTGATGATGAATTATGTGGAAGTGCTGGATTTGTTGTTGTAAATGTTTTACTTAAGAACAAGACGAAAAAGCATAAACTGAGACGCTGGTGGATGACAACACCATATAAAAATAGAAGTGCCTACAATACAAGTAATTTGCTGGATGAGCTTCGGAGTTCAACTGCAATACTCTGCCAAATACCAATCTTCTTTTTTGAGAGTTTATAATTTTTATTAGTGGGATCCCATAATATTGGATTGTCCCGGTATAGTTCAATTAGTTTCAAACATAAATCATCATCCCATTCCATATCGACAGCAGCAAAAACAGTACGTCCAACACCAGCAAATACATGCCAACGACTGAAAACATTTTAACTCGTCCACACCGACCGACTGCAGGCCAACGCCAACAATTACTTGGTAACCGTTGGAATGCATTGGCGTGCGTTCACCATCGCCTGTACACATCAATTCGAACGCATTCCAATATCTCTCCACATGTGCCTTGGTATGCGTTGGAGCTTCGGTCTGGACGCGCCCTTACACTACAACAGCAGACTGTCCACTGGAAAAAGGTGAAGTTTGGGAATTTTTTTCCTTCACAACTACTGATTCGATCAACTTGAAATCTGGATATGTTTTAGTGTAGAGTGCCTACTATAAATCTATATTTTTAATGATCGTAGTTTGAATAAAGGTGGAACACAGTCGACTGTTTTGTTTGCGAAATAAATTTCGCCAGATAGGCGAAATAAATAACCCATTTCTACGGTGTTTGGGCCGCTGAACACGATAGTGAAGTCCGTTTGTCGATCTGATCTTCCGTTCGGGAGTTGTAGGAGGGGGCGGGGGTCAGACACGAACAGACGGACGGACGGACAGGACAAACGCAAAAGACCCATATGGTCGCTACTAAAAAATAGAGTACTCAAAACCAATAAATTATCGGTTTTTTTTTTTTTTTTAATTTTAAGAAAGTTACAATACAAATGGTAGTAGTACGATGGTTTTGATTTGTATTACAGTAGACACTCGCTAATCCGGCACGTTCGGGACTTCGGCATTGCCGGATTACCGAAAATGCCGGATTACTGAGCGCCGTCTAAAAATAGCCGTTGTACTGTAAGCGTAACATGTTTACGCTTCACTGCTTCTTTAGAGATGCTTGGTTTAGAAAACATTGCACAGAAACTCAACTCAAACTCACAACACTGAACGTTCACGGCAAAGCGACACTGTACCGTAGCACTGACAAGTGAGCACTAGACGACACAAAATGGCGGATGAAGATTTGTCATCACTGCCGAGTACGCCCGACATCAGCCGATTGCCCGCGAACTCTGCCGAACGCGCCTGGAAGGCCCGGAAGGCTTATTCAGTGTAAAAAAAAAAAAACCTTAGACCGATTATTGAATGTACCGGATTATCGGATGCCGGATTAGCGGGGTTTTACTGTACTAATAAATCTTTATATTATGTTTATTTGAAAGGTTGTCCAAAGATTGAGAAGATCCCAACAGAAATTTCATAATTTCGAATGCCAAGTTAAAAATGTAAAGACGACGCCAGAAGAACAAACATTTTTTTTTAAGCAAAACATTAGCTATTCAGAATATTATGATTATCCTTCAATTTCAGATTTGTGGATTATCTAAGATTTCTAAGATTGTTCTATTTTATTAACATTCAACGAATGTGATTTGACGTTGATACGAGAAGCCTTATCGTAATGTTCAAGTCTCACTGACCAATTTAAAGATGAAGAAAAAAAATATTGAGAAAATAAACACAATTGCTATTTCATTCTTACATTTAAATACAAAGTTTTATAACAAATCTTAAATATTTACTGAAACTCTTTCCTGATATTTTATAATCGTTTAAGGAAATTCTACTGTCTCATTCTTGTTCTAAGGCGCTTTTGATTTAGTTTCGTTTTAGAGACAGTACGGCGGTTTAAGTAACGTTCTTTTATTATTATTTTTATTAAACTTTAAATAAATCGTTCACAAAACTTTGGAAATCAATAGGTAAATATCGAATTTAAATATTACACGAAACGGAATTAAATAACCATAGATTTTAAATATCTATGAACTGCAAATATTAAATAGAAAATAGCTCTAATCATAAATATTAATTTTATGATTTTTAGTTGCCTCAGAATTTGTGCAATCATTTCGTAAAAGGTTTTTTTTTTCGTAAAGAACTAGTAAAATGCAGGACATGAATGATAGAATGAAAAAGAGCTTCATTTTCATCTCTACTTATCCGTTCCGCATTACTGCAATAATATTTTTTTCCCAGTTATGTTTTGTTTCTAGTAAGTTCATATTTGTGAAATATATTACTCTATTTTTGTAATATAAAAATAGCTGGTAAAAAAAAAAAAAAAAAAAAAAAAAAAAAAAGGTCATCCGCTTAATGAAATTTGTAATTTCACAGTTGGAAATCTATAAGGTGTCTAAAAGTGAAAATAATTAATTATTATTTTCCAAAAATTAGGGGAAGGGTTGATATTCTCCTTACAAGGTAATTTTTTTTTTTTTTAGAAAATTATTTTTGTTAGAGCTAACGAGGGTTTAAAATCGCTAATTTACCCAATTATTAGATTACTTAAAATACGTTTTAAAATGCAGTAGTCTTGCTTGAGAACGCCTTCCTGAATGCCTTGCTTCAGAGCATCTCGAATTACAATGCCCAACTCCTTGTCGTTAAGTTTCACGCACCCATTCTCTCGAATGTAGGTGTGCATCTGACAGATGGTAGCACCTTCGTCGCCATCCAGTTTCCTAGTTGCCTAAAGCACCAACTTGTAAACTACGCTTGATACGGAACCGTTTGTGCGATTCTTAGGCATGGTTGGTGCACAGGGAAGATAAAATATCAGAGGTCATGAAGTAACATTTCTTTTAATTTTTCCAGAGATACATAGTGATCTCGATTTAGTAGAACATCAATTTACGAATCACTTCAAAAGATTGATCAGAAAGTTAAGAGAAAAGACATTACGCCGAATTTTGAAACGAATGCCTCCAATTCGTTTAAACTGAGTTTCGTTTAAGACGAGATCAGAATAAAAATATTAAAAATCATTCGAGATGCTCTGAAGCAAGGCATTCAGGAAGGCGTTCTCAAGCAAGACTACTGCAAGAAAAAGTACTATGTTGTTACTCCGGCTAAGATTGAGCGTAGGAAGAAGCCGTACGCAAGAAAACCCTGTAGCTGCGAGAAGCAGAAGACGACAGACAGCTGTTCAGCGTGTGAGGAGGACGATGATGAAGTTTTAAAATATTTATTATCAAATTAAAAAAAAAGATTTAACGTGATTTAACGATGGTAAACGGAAAAAAAAATGTTTTACTCTTATTTAGTCAGAATTTTCCACCAGAATGTCTCAGAGTACGAAAACAACCGTATGTGCAGTCGTTGCTCATTTTATTTTTATAAGGTATATGCATGCTAAAGCTTTTTTTTTCCAATTTAATTACAAAACCTTTGAGTTATATTTTTTGTATTTAAATTCAATCAGCAGGCCCTATTTTCAATTAAAATAGTGTAGAGCACAATGTTTTTATTTTTCTTGTTTACTTTGTGGGATACCGCTTCCGGGAGTGGAAAAGATATCCATAACCCTTTCGCGCCGTTCTGAGACATCATCATGGGTAAATCTGACTGTTGAGTCCTAATAAGGACGAAACAGCTGTTTCAGATTCCCATCGATGATGGCTCAGGGTGCGAAAGCAAACTTATTGGTTGTTAATTTAATTTTTATTTCTTATCAACTTTTATATTTCGTAATTTGTATAAGAATTGGTGTTTTCCCTTGCATTATTGTCTGAGATACGAAGCATTCGAAATCTTCCTATTCCTCTTGAACATCCAAAGGCGTGAAAGCAAACGAATTTGTGCTTTTCTATTTTTTTCCATTTTTCATCTTACATTTGATGCACGTTAAACCTTCTAACATTAATTTTTCGCCGATGCATTTGGCTTATCCTTTTATTCAATGCCATTTGTGCCCAGCGCTTAGCGGGCTAAGGTAATTATGCTGTACTGGTTACAGCGATTTTTCTATCGTCGTTTGCTTTTGTGGGAGTCCCACTTCCGAGTGCGGGAGGAGGATTCATAGGCTTTCATGGGTTCTGAGCTTGATCATCGAGGCAAATCTAGCTGATGAGTCCTAATAAGGACGAAACAGCTGTCCCAGATTGGCGTCGATGATGGCTCAAAGACGTGAGAACAAATAAATTTGTGCATTTCTATTTTTTTTCCGTTTTTCATCTTTCTTTTGTGTTTTCTCTTTCACGTTAATATGGCTGGACGGATTTTCACCAAATTTAATATGCAGCTTATTTATGCTCCAATTTAAAACATACGCACATTCATTTTGATTTCCACCCCCTTCTCTATCTCAAAATTGACCCCCAGCAATTCTTGCTCACTTTGCGATGAATAACTGAGCGTAATAACTCATTTATGGGCTCAATTTTTGAGACTCAATTTTTGGGCTCAATTCTGTAATATTAGAGAATGCTAAATTTTACAGTGATTTCTTTATATTAGAAAATCATTATTAAATATACGCTAAATTACACAGTTTCTATTTCTGGATTTTACAAAGGACTAGCTGTACCCGGCATGCGTTGCAATGCCACTCAAAGAAAGAAAGGGCGAGTGAGAAGGGGCCGTAAATATAAGGTCCCAGTGTCGATCGGGGGTGGGACACTTACGCCCATGTGTCGCCATCCCCCCACCCAAGTGTGGTGTCCCTGCCCCCCATAGGAGAGCGAATTTTTCCTTATTTGCAATTGACTTGGGGGCCCGAGAAGGGGCCCTAAATGTAAGGTCCCGTTGTCGGTCGGGGTGGGACACTTCAGCCTTTGTGTTGGCTTCCTCCCACCCAAGTGTGGTGTCCCTGCCCCCCCCATAGGAGAGCGAATTTTTCACTTTACACAATATTTGTGTAGTTCTTATTTTCACCACCAGGTGGATATTGGGTTTTTCAGGGCTTTTACCCCTTTTCAACCCCTTTTGGGAGGTGGGTCCGGGTTCTAAGGTAGCCTATCTTTTCCGCAGTGTCCTAAAGAGTAATTCTGCAAAGTTTGGTCCAGATAGGTCAAAGGGCCTAGGAGTGTATAAAGAACAAAGAAAGAAAGAAAGAAAGAAAGAAAGAAAGAAAGAAAGATACATTCATTTTTATATATATAGATGAAGTAAAGGATATGAATGAAGTTTGAAAGATAAAAGCTGTTATTATGAAGACATTTTAGTTATTTTCATTAACTTTTAGTCATCTTCATTAACTAAAATGCCTTCATAATAACAGCTTTTATCTTTCAAACGATCGTAATTCCTCCAAACTTGTGCTTAACTGAGCTTCAAATCTTAATTTAAACTGCAGTTCGAACAACAGAATATTGTTATTCTTAAAATACAAAATATTTTTAATCTTTACAGTTTAAGTGATAATGAATTTCTAAGATTTAAAAGAAGATTTTTTTTTCCATAATTGATTTCAAGTTATCTAATTGCAATTTAATTTCGAAACTGCAGGAAGGCATTATTGCAAATCATGGACGACATCTTGGATGCGCGTGCATCAAAATAGACAATCAACAACTATTTTGCTGTGTTAAATAACAATGAAAACAAATCACAGAAATGACTTGAAAAAACAGTGATTTTTTAATAGTTTTGCAATAATTGCTACATGGCTTATTCAGTAATTGTTTTGCATCATTAGTTTTTGCATTATTTACTGTTGATTCGACATGTAGGAAAGGGCCTAAATTAGAAGTAAATTTCATAGACAGTTAACTCTAAAATGAATTTCAATTGATTAGAAGCATTGAATCCAATCCTTTTTGTGTTTACGAAAAATGGCAGTTTTCCGTTCTATCCGGAGACCTTTTTTCGTATCCAAATCCTACTGTACATCAGTGTATGCTGCTGATTTGAGACGAGAAACAAGCGATCCTTATCCAAGTCAAAGTTTTATGATTAGTTATGATGAAGCAATTGATTTTATGCAAAACAAAATACATATCAAAGACGTGAAAAGGAAACTCAAAAAGAACCGCTTAGGATTTTTGACAGAGTTCACGAAAAATTTCAATCGAAATATACCTTTTCACGTAAGTGGAGATCCAGAAGTTGTTATATAAGTATTTAAATATTCAATAGATATATAGATTACAAGATAATGAAATATTGTTTATTAATAGGAATGTGAACACAAAAACAACAACAACAGAAAAAAGATGTATTATAACAAGAGAAGTATCACATCTTGCTGTAAGAAATCATACAACGATATTTTATTTATATAATATTGAATAGTGTGTTACTTAATTTAATAACTGATTGCTGATCTAGCCAGAATTTCATGTTTTTTTTTAATCTGTACTCTGGGCTTTGAAATTTCAATCATTCGGTGTAATTTTTGTTTTGGCAATGTTATCAATAGTTTTTGTTTGTGAGATAAACGAAATTATTTGGTTTGTACTGTGTTACGATTTGAGGCAAGTTCTTAGTACCTGGTTAGGTAATTAGAAACATTAAAATACTTTTTCAAAAATGTGAAATAAAGATAAAAATAATATATGGATTTTTTTCAGCTCAGCAAATGTAATAAGAAAAAAAAAATAAATCAGACTTTCCTGAAATTTAAATTTAATTTTTTTTAACGTTATTAATTAAAATTTGTAAAAATAACTTATGATAAACTTGTATAAGAATAGTAAGAAATTGTTGTTTAGAATAGTGTTAGCTCGTAAGTCTTAGAAACCACAAACATTTCAGAACTATTAAACCATTTTTGGGCAGGGTAACGATCATAAATAGTATCAAGTGCAATTACTCGGAGTGCATCGGAACAGTATTCTGACTTTTTTATTTGAAGATTTAAGTCCAATCTTACGTCGAGGTCTGTAAAATCAAAGGGATTGATATAAGGGAGTGGTTCAATATGTATATTGTTGATCATTTGATAGCAATCGATATCTTGTACCCCTTGAATAAAACCCTTTTGGGTTTTTAAATTACGTTCTTATTTATAATTATAGTTTCCCCAAAAAGGGTTATTTGGAAGCCTAATTAGTCTGTTATAAAGAATAGTAGCATTTTTTTTAATCACATTGGTCATTGGTTGATTATTTGTCAATAATTGCATTGCCAGAATAGGAGTAGACTTAGTTCCTCTAGTAATAAATTATAAATGGTCATTAAATATCACTATTTGGTAAACTGTGAAGAAAAAAAATAATAGATAGCCTCGGAAAAAAAAATTACACCCACAGAGTTTAGGAAATTTAACTTTTTTTTGCTGTTATTTGTTTTAAACATAGAACTGCATCACTAATAAAGTTAATAATTCCAGAAATTTTGAACATAAGTCCTAGTGGAAAAAGAGCTTAAACAAACAATTTCCACAAACAGAAAATTGGTGGCGCATCATAATCTTTTAAATCTTATAAATAGTAGTTTTGAAGTTAGAGGTGATTGGGTTTTGAACTTGTAACAAATCCATTTTGCTTTAGATTAAGGGCTGAGTACATTATTCCTAGACAGAAAATCATCTACCATGTTTAGTCTTTTCTGGAAGTTCATCTAATTTAGTCCATTTTAAACAACTGCTTCTAAAATACTTGGAAATATTCATTAATTCACATAATCTCTCTATCAATCTTTTTAATTTGTTTCTTTCGATTTTTCTTTTTGTATTCCTATAGAATCTAAGTGCGTTGGCAGTAGCACCTGAACACCGTTGTCTACCTGATCTTGAGACGGTTCGTACCAGTGGTTTGGAAGGTGAAGGTGGTTTGTTTTATTCTCGAGCACTATTTACCTATTGGATACTAAGTACTCTGGGCTTCAATTCGTTTATTGTTGCAGGGAAAGCAGTAAGTAACAATCTTCCTTTCAGTTACATCACCACGGCAGTAAGGAATGTCGTTAAAGAGGGAGATTTATATCTAGTGGAGGTCAGTTCTGGTTATCCAACATTTGAAGCAATACCTCTGCATGATCTTCCACGGACCTACCACCATTCCTTTTTGGTTTACAAGTTCATTCGACGTGGGAAGGACTATTTTCGTCTACATCCTTTTTGGGATTACTTTGGTCGTCTACCTCCGTCAGTCATCGAAGAGGGATGGCAGGCCTTGTACCAGCTTGAAGATAGACCCAGAGATGTGGATTTTCTTGGGCAGTTTCAAGAGAAGATATACACAGAACCAGGCTATGCTGCCGACTGGCACTTAATGGGACTTAAAATGTCAATATTTCCAGAGGGAAAAGCTGTAACTATCAAAAACAGAACACTTTGTGTATGGGACGAAGTAACAAAACAGAAGTCAAAGCGTGAACTTCGTGAAATCCGAGATCTGAAGGAAGCAATTGAACAATATTTCCCTATGTTAAAACATGTGGATATCACGGCAGCCATGAAACACTGGAAAGCGGAAGTTGATGCCCGGAAATTGGCTAAAGAGGAACAGGTCCAGACATAATAAGAAAAGTGCGTTTCAGTACATTAACAGTCGATAGTAAGCTACTTTTTGTGGAAAACAATCTACATAAAAAAAAAAGTAATAAAAGGGAATAAAAATTTTCTTACATAAAAAAAATTACATTTGAAATTTAAAATCACTGATAACAATTCCTAAAATGTAATGTATTAGCTGTAAGTCAAAGTTTAAAATCTAATAAAAGTAATAAACTGATTCAGTGAAAAGTTTTGTTGAAAACATTATTTAAAATAAATAATAATTCAGTGGTAAATTAAAATATATATAAAAGAACTATCTGTTGAAAGACGGGGGGGAGGGGTTTGTGGAAACAAAATATATAACACAAATAGTGAGCAAATCATACACGACTTAAATTTTTATTCATTCATTTTTTAAATACTCAAATATATTGATACCGATGAGAATCCTTTTAAATTAATATCAAGATTTGTCGTTTGATCATTTCATTCAAACAAGGGCAGTGTGCACTAATATTCACCGATCGCTGCTGAATTATCAAAATTTAGCTGCCCAATTTTCTTCTGTTTAATCATTTCCTTAATTAGAAAACTTCTATTAGCCCCCGCGCTTTTCACCTTTATTAAGATAACTGACCTCGACTCCGCTTCCTGTGATTTTGACGATGAATTAGATGTACGTACACTACTAAAAGCTCCGCAATAATTAGGTAGGGCTAATTTATTTGAAGATTCTAGTCTTCAAGCGAAAAATTCGGGCCATGTTTTTTTCTTCTCTGAGGAAGCCGGCTTTTTGAAAAATACTTGCGCA
>JAFIDM010014012.1:40919333-40981427 GCA_023159025.1 Thereuonema tuberculata | reverse complement strand
TTCATACAAGGTGAAATGCAGTATTATTTCATACAAGGTGAAATGCAGTATTATTTCATAAAGGTGAAATGCAGTATTATTTCATACAAGGTGAAATGCATTATTATTTCATACAGGGTGAAAAACCAAATTAATTCACACATTGTGAAAAGCTTATTGATTCATACTAGGTGAAAAGTAATTAAATAATTTCCGAAGTTATTAGAAGAGAAAACGGGAAAGTTATTACGAGGAGCAAGCGATAAAGCTTATCCGAGTGACAATTATAAACTCATTCAGTTTTAATATTTTATATTTTTAATATTTTAATATTTTTAATTTTTAGTTTACTTATAAACTATTAGAACTGTTGAAGTTTCAGAATTATTACTATCGGAGTTTGTGTAACAGCGCAGTAAGTGAATCAAGAAAAAAAAAATTCTTTTTCCACTCTCGTCTCTTTTATTTTACGCTCAATGTTTGTAGCACTCTGCTAAAACCCAGTAAATATAATATACAAATATTACCTCTAATTGGGAGTATTACAGTAGTATATTATAAAATTCGAATATTAATACAAAATGCTTACTTATAAATAAGCGGAGTGAAAAATCGGTTGCGTGCAAATTAAAATATAAGGTACATGGGCCAAATAAGGCCCGGTCTCAAATAAGGCCCATCCTTCGTTTTATTAATAGAACGTTGACAATTTACCAAGATTAGTTATGTTTCAGACAGGTCCTGGCTTCTAGCGGCTACACTAAAAATTAGGTCCGTTGAAGTGGATAATTTCACCTTGTTTGTTTCAGTTGAACAGTAAAAGTCGCCCGAAGCTTTTGTCGTTACTATTTCAACTTAATTTGATAAATCGTCTTCATTTTTTGGCAACTTAATATACATAAACATGTTTTATGTCATTTTAAAGTGTGTAATGAGTAGAATAAGATACTGTATTTCATATTTTCCAGTTAACGTGCATTTAAATAATTTTTAGTAAAACAATGAATGAAACCGTGGGTTAACAGGGGGCTCCAAATAAGGCCCCCCACTGATGAACCAAATAAGGCCCATCAATTATCGTGTATGTTTTCTTATTATGAGCCTCATAAGCACATTCTATAACAAAGTAATTATATATAATGAGAAAAAATATAAAAACAATCATCAAAGCTAGTTTTAAATTCACAATTTCATAAATTAATTACTAATTAAAAAAGCTAGTTTTAAATTCACAATTTTATATATTAATTACTTAATGATTGCTTAATTAATTAAAGAAGCCGTTGCGAAGCATTGTGATTGATTTGTTAATCGCTATCGCTGCCTTGGAGCCCGACCAGATAGAGATACAAATCTATGGCTCTGAACTAGGGTGACCAGATTTTTACATTGGCAAAGCGGGACACCATTGACCGGGGGGGGTGGGAGTTTGGAACGGGGATAAATAATGAAAAAAAAAACGGTACATCCAGTATTAAAAACAAAAAAAAAAAAACTCCAGGTTCAACAACCAAAAAAAAAAAAAAAAAAAGGAATCTCCAGGTTCAACAACCAAAAAAAAAGGAATTCATTAACCACAAAAAAAATCGGGACATTTTTAAAACGCCGCGGGACGCGGGACAAATTGTTAAAAATCGGGACTGTCCCGCCAAAATCGGGACGTCTGGTCACCCTACTCTGAACTACTCTTGGCAAGATCTTTTCAATGACACCCTAATCATGTCTCTAGTCCTCGTGGTTGCTGAGTTGATACTTGTCCACAGACGAAACAGACAAACCGGGGATATAAGGCTTCACGGTATCAGAAGCCTCAAATGAGGCAAAAAGGCACAGTGCAGACTTAAGAATAACTTGTAAATCCCTCTGTCCATTTGACATTTTAAAATACCATTTATATTTAGCATTTTTAGCTTATATTTTGTGTCATATTGTGAAGATTATTGATTTTAATCATAAACGGATAAAATATTTAAGTTCATAAGTTTTAGGTCTAAATAAAAAAAAAAATATACTGGAGATCTTTTTGAAATGTGTATTAAAATGAATCATGAAACATTAAGCTTACCTCTATAAAATAAATATGAAAAAAGTAGGCTACACTCAACTAATAATTAGCCATTGCTTTAATATTTAAGATGAAGTATAGGCTATTAAAGCCTTGTGTAATACAGTTGACCAATTACTGGCAGGGGCCAGAATAAAGACATGATATTTCAGTATTAAGTGCCAGTGTTTGGTCAACTAAAAAATTTTTTGATTTTTTTTTTTTTTAAATTAAGCATAATCTGTATTAATTATTTCAAATTATTACAAGTTCAATAGGCCTAACACAGATACAATGGACTAACGAAAATAACCCTCACGTTTTACCTCATTACGTAGGCTAATAGTAAAAAATGAAAAGTTGGTGCCAGTAATTGGTCACTTTACCCTTTACGGATTTAAACCGACAATCTCAGTACATGAATCGGAGACTTTAAACATCAAGCTACAGCTGACAACTGAAATGAGATGGTTTCATTTCTAACATTTAAGCTAATAGCAAAAATCCAATGAAAACAATGCAAACTATCTCGAACTTAGGGGGGGGGGGGGCGGGCGTTGACCCCTGAAAATATTCATTCCTACAGTAATTCGGCTTCTAAACACGATGGTTTGTCGATCCGATCTTCCATTCAGGAATTGTTAGGGGTGAACAGACACGGAAGGACGAACGGACAAAACAAACCCAATTCCTACCGATTTTGGTCCTATCACAATAACTCCTCAATTGGAACGCTAAAAATAATAAATTAATAACTGGGATCGTACTCATATCTTTTTTTTTATCACATCAAAAAAACGTTTCCCTTCAAACAAAAATTGATAATTTACAAATCTCTGGTTGATTCACTGTTGAACTACGGATTAGAGTGCTGGATAAACGTTAATAAACAGCCAATGGAAAACATAACTAAATTAACAATGAAACAACGTATTTAACAACGTATTTACAAATTCTAAATATAAACCAAAAAAAGAACAACAATGAATAAGAAAAAAATATGGTTTACTAAAAATAAATGAAAAATTTATTTATAAAATTGTAATAAAGAACTACTTTGAAGTAAAAAGAGAAAAAAAAATTGTAGAAGATGAGTTAAAAACAAGATACAATTGGAATAAAATTTTCAAAATAGATAAAATCAGTAACAATTTTGGATATAGATTGGATAACTATGTAAAATACAAAATTTTTAAACAAGTAAACATAGAACAAAAAGAGAAAATAACATTTAAAGAAATAAAACAGAAACTAATCTCGGATTTGGTGGATGGGAGAATTACATTAAAAAACGTAAATACATTAATTATTAATAGAATTAACTTAATGACAAATATAGTAAACTCTCAGTCACATAACACAGGTATGCAGTATATATAAGTATATCTAATGGGACCTAAATTAAAAAAAAAAATAAGATTGTTAAATATTGTATCCTGTTTTATGTAGAATAGAGTAAATGAAAGATAAGAGCATAAAATGAGCTTTTATGAAAGACTGCTTCCTTCATTTTTATTCATTCCCTGTTCATAAATTTTTTTGTACAACGTGTGCTTCTGATTCTTCGATGTCACGCAAGTTTTATTTTGTAACGAGGAAACAAATAATAATAAAAAAGAAGAAATGAATTAAAATTAGTATGAAGGTAAATGACGTAAAGAAACAAGAAACGGTACTTTTACCTCTTTCTCACTACTCTGTAATGAGGTTAAATTGTGGGAATGAAAACTAGTCCCACGAAAGAATTCAAGTATTTAAGTGTCGTTATTTTTCGTGTAACAAAAGCATCCAAGACTTTCTTATTCTTCTAGTATTTTCTTCAAAATTACGTCATTAATGTAATAGTAAAGTTACTCTATGTTTTACAAGTGATAAAAGATATCTTCCATATTAAGTAAACAACACAAAAGTTATCAGGATAAATAAACCAGAAATAGAATGTTTTTATTGTAAAATATATTTTACACCATTTTTTATCATAAAACCATGCTTGTTTTTAGTATCTTTTTCTTTGGAAAAGAGCTGGTATTTCCAAGTAAGCTGTCTAACAAGATCTAAAGGGAACACTGAAGGTAAGGATAACAATCTCATAAATTTACAACTATGATTGATTTACAACAATTCTGTAAACCTGGTCCCGATCATACAAAGGGCTGGGTGGACCCAAAGTCATGTCTGGAAACGAATAATTCTGTGAAAAATCTTTAAGATCTAGATCGAACCCCTAAAAGGAAAACGAAGTTAATAAAATGCCTGTCTTTATAAATATGTCTTTCCTTACAGCTTTTGAACCAGTGAATTAATCTTTCTGAAACCGGTTTCTTTTAGAAGTTAGATAATATAACTTTTGTATTTCAAAAATTTCCGAGAAATTCGCGTTATAAAATGATAAAAAAAAATCCCCTAGGAACCGTTAGTAAAACTTTACTAAGTAAAAGTACTTAGAAACATCTAGGTATTCTACATTATTTTTCCGTTTATTCTATCATTTAACACAGTTGTTCTCTCAAATTGCCACGAAGCAACATGTGGGAAAAACACATCTGAGAAATTTTTATTTTTTTATAAATAATTTTTGAAGCAAAAAAAATTATTTAAATTTAAAAAATTTAAATATTTTTTTTTTACTCCTAAATAATAAGCATTCTATTATTAAATGATGAAACAATACCTTTATTGTAAAATAATACTGATGTGAAATTAGCTCGAGAAATGTTACACGTGAGAGTTGATCTTAGTAAAAAAACCAAGAGGGATCAACAACACTAGGATTTGCAATCTATCAAGCAATTGCGATGCTAAAATTCCCTTTTTCAAGTCATTACAATTCAAGGGTAAGTACACTTTCAATGACGCTCCACTATTGGCATACAAATGGATTTTCAGGAGAGTTGTTGCAGCCCAAGCATTTCGAGTGGAGCGACTCCAGTATTTTGAGAACATTTAGCATATCTAAACCTCATTCTCCTTCATTCGGGCGATCATGAGTAAGTGTTCAGAAGCCATCTTGAATCGGAAATTGCGACATTCAGTTGAGGGATTCGTCCACAGCATAAGTCGATTCAAAAAAAGATAGACCCAAGTTTTTTTCAATTATATTATTTTCTTGACCGGTCAGAGGTCACCTAAAACCGGAAGTTAGGTTTTTGCTCAAACCTCCAGGCAGTAGAGAGTCTAAGGAGATATGATTCATGGGGCTCCGACTTCTGGTTTGGCTGCAGAGAACGTTAAGCATAGATACATGTGCACACACAATAACATGTAATAGCGTTTAGCTAGGGGAAAATTAAGATTAAATTAAGATCGCTAAAATTAGGATTAAAAATAAACAAGGAAAAACAAACAAACAACGATTATGCTCAACAGACATTTAGAACCTATTAACTTTCAAGTAGAAAGAGAACAAATCGAAATATTTAGGACAATTTGAATGGAGATATGAGAAAATGGAAATAAATCAATGGCAGAATATTGACTGCATTTGGAAAACTAAGAAAACTGCTGAGAATCTTAAACCAAAATGCTTGGGGTCAAGATTATTTCGATTTTGAATTTTTCAGGATATTAGAATTTAACACAGTAGTGCTGCAGAAAGTGAAATATTTTATATCGAGAGTATTCATTCTTAGCATAGTCGACACAAAGTAGATAGATAGATATTGTACATACATTATCAGAACAACGACTGTTAAAATATATCAATGTCAGAAACAAAATTCAGTCGAAATAGAAATTGCAGTGTTTACTCTTAATACCGCCAACATGTTTCGTATATTGTACATACATTTTCAAGGCTTAAAATTTTCAAGGTTATAGGCCTAACATTTTAATAACACGAGGATACAGAACAAATACATTATTAATGACTTTTTTTTATATACCTATTTTAATTTCTATGAGATTTTAATCCTTATTTTAGTCTTCTGAAACAAGTATTATATCAGAAGACTAAAATAACACCTTATTTAGAAGACTTATATTCCCGTTTTTGAGGACAAGTATCTTTAAAATCTCAATAAAATCTCATTAAATTATCATTAAGCACAACAATTGCGCCTTTTGCATTCGCAACAATCACATTTATAATAAGGAAATTAAAGCAATATAAATGATACTTTTCAATACATCGGAAAGACTTGTGACTTCTCCTGGCTGATGATCGCCAACGAGAAACAGCTGCTCCAGGATGTCAATTGTAAATAATTTGTTCTCACCCATTGTTATAAATGATATTTTCTTATCAGAAGACGCTGCGAAGCATTGTGATTGGTTTACTAATCGCTTTCCCTACCTTGTTTATAATGTATTCATTATGTTGTAATAGGAAAATTCTTCCTCAAAAAATGGTTGACTTTTTTGAATGGGGGAAAATATCAACTTACAAGAAATATTTAAGAACTTGGTAAGGTCTATTTTCCTTAAAAAAATATTGTTGACGTCAAAACAATTCAAGGGAAAGGGATTTGTAAATTATTATCTTCGTAGAAAATAACTTATTTTCAATCCTCCCTTCCTTCAAATTGATTATATTAAATCGACATAATAAGCGCGAAAGTTTGTTTATTAACATATCTGTTTGTATGTTTGTCTTGAAACAATGTAGCCGTTTCTAAACAGATCTCTACCAAATTTGGAATGGAGTTTCACATGCATCTCGTAATAATGCATGAACAAAGAAATGCACGATTCGGACTAAGGGGTGTAAATGGAGGGGGGACAAACTTTGAAGGGTATATATATCTCTGAAACCGCTTTAGTTGGAAACATAAAATTTGATGAGTGTTTCATTCGATATTGAAAAGATACGACTTTTCGACGAATTTTAGGTATTCGGATCCTAAGGGATGCAAAAGAAGGGTGAGAGGACAAACTTTATTGAAGATATGCGTAAAGCCCATTGCACATGGATCCGGAAATCGGATGGTCGGATCCACGAATCGGACATATTCTCTTTCACATGGCCACGAAACTCTCTCTGACGTTGTCTATACGACATGTAACATTCAAATCGTTCGTATAGGCGAGGTTTCGTGGCCATGTGAAAGAGAAAACGTCCGATTCGTGGATCGGACCATCCGATTTTCGGATCCATGCGCAATGGGCGTATCTCCGTAAACGCTTGAATGGGAAACAAAATTTTGTGTGATTACTCTTTGGCAAAATCTAAAGATATGTATTCGACGAATTTTCAATATTCTCGTCCAATTTTCAATATTGCGGAGGTGGTGAGGGGAGCAAACTTTGTTAAGGGTACTTCTACGGGGTTTTAGGATTGCAAAATAAGAATGTAACATTAATTTGTAATGATCGCGTGATTATGTACCAAATGGGGAAGGTTTGAAGTGATAGGGTTGTGAAGAAAGGCAGAAAGGAAAAGAAAATCTTGTATTATCCGATCTCGATATTAATTTGATATCTTGAAAGTTTTCGAATTTAAAAAACTAATATAATATTAATTTGTAATTATCATAAGATTTTGTTTTACTAACAGGGAAAATTTCGTAGTGATCTCACAATGACAATATCTTCCTCATCCATATCAACTCTTTTTTGTAACCCGCGTGAGGTCGGGTATTTTGCTAGTTACATTATATTTACTGAACTCCATTGATTTGTAATAAGCCTTGCATATGTAAGGGTCGGCGATTGTTGGGATCCTTACCTTCAGGGTTCCCTTTAGGCCTTGTTAAACAGCTTACGTGGAAATATCAGCTTTTTCGCAAAGAAAAATATGTTAAAAATAGGCATTGTTTTATGATCGAAACGTGATGTAAAATAACTTTTGAAATGAATATTTTATTTCATCCTAAAAGTTATTAGGATACTTTATTCATTCTAATAACTTTTGTGCTGTTTTCTTTTTAGATTGCCACCAAGAAAGATAACTTCTTATAACTCGTAGAACACAGGATAATGTTAATATTCCATTAATATTCCGTTAATATTACTATGAAGTAATTTTGAAGAATATACTAGAAAAAATAAGCAAACCTTGAATGTTTTTGCTAACGAAAAATAACGACACTTAAATACTTGAATTCTTTCGTGGGATTAAAGTTAATTTTCAATCCCACATTTAACCTCATTACAGAGTAGTGAGAAAGCGGTAAAAGTACCGTTTCTTGTTTCCATGTTTCTTCATGTCATCTATCTTCCTTCTAATTTTAATTAATTTCTTCTTTTTTATTATTTCTTTCCTCAAAAAATAACATAAAAACTAGAACTTACATGACCCTGAAGAGTCAAAACATATGTTAAAAAAAAAAAAATACTGAACAGGGGATGAAGAAAAATGAAGGAAGCAGTCATTTATAAAAGCTCATTTTATGCTCTTATCTTTCATATACTCTATTTCTGAATAAAAGATGATGTAATATTTAACAACTTACAAATAATTAATTATTTTTTTAAGTACAGTTAAGAAATCCGAAATTCGGTCATTTTCAAGGTGATATCCTGCAATGACATAAATGCGTAAGTTGTGCCTTCAGTCTTCTTGCGCCGAGAGATACATTATATAATAGTACAGTTAATGGGTAATTATTAAAGAATTTGAGTTTTGTCAACGGAGAAACCAGGTTATTCCAAACCTTAGCAAACCCTTTAATGTTTTCTATTCGTACACAGACCAGTAAGCACTATTCGATAATCACGTGATTATATTTCTCATTAATTGGTTTTTCGGAATATAGTTAGAATAAGTTAGGTAATAAATGGAGGTCATAAACTAGCCTGCACTATAGACTTTAGGTAATTCCATTATCCACAATACATTTTGTCTTGTTTATGCACTTCCTTCGTCAACCTCTTTCGATGTTTCTATCAAAGATCATAAATAAATAAATTTTTAAGCATAAAATATAAACGACAACACACTATAAAATAACAGCATTTAAAAATTAAAACATTAAACGGATATATGTTTCATGCAGTACTTCCACCGCTCATCAACGGACCTGGATACAAAGTAACATAGCAAATTAATCTCCATAGATATAACAACAACTCACAATTCCTTAAACAAACAACGCAAGCATAGTAAAACCAAAACCACGAAAAAAAGCAAAAAACCTAAATATACTCAAAACTTAACAATGTAAATAATAAATAAAAATGAATAAAAAAATATAAAAAAATACAAAATTTCAAAAAATATAAAATAATTAACAAAATTTCAAAAAATTAACTTAAAAAAAAAAAAAAAATCTTTCTATTAAAACTTCAAACCATGTTCTAAAATTCTTTCAACTGAAAGCATTGCATTGTAGGGTCTCTTCAAGATAAATGACATTTCAAGATTCAATTAATCTTCTAGTGTCATTCTGCTTGGCCAAAATTTTGACATTTTGTATGTGTGTAAATATAATCACTGTGGGCCCACAAAACACTGAAACACTGAATACATTTGGCGCGGACTAGGATGCTGCCATATTTGTTCTCAGCGTAATTGACTCAATAAAGACCCCAATTTTAGATAATTATAGTATTTTCTTGACAGAAAATAGGATTTTTCCTCAAACCTCCAGGCAATGGAGATATGATTCATGGGGCTCTGACTTCTGGTTTGGCTGAAGGGAACGTTAAGCACAGATACATATGCATTAGGGTTTTCCTAAGGGATCGCTAAAATTAACACTAAAGCTAAACAAGGAAAAAAAAAAAACAAACAAACAAGAATATGTCCAACAGACATTCAAAACCTGTTCACTTCCAATTAGAAAGAGAAACAAATCTAAATATAATAGGACAGCTAATCAATTTGAATGGAAATATGAGTGGAAAAATCAATAGCAGAAGCATTTTGAAAACTAAGAAATACTATTGAGAACCTTAATCCAAAATACTTCGAACCAAGAATATTTCGGGATTTTTCGGGATTTTAGAATTTAACACAGTAATGTTTCAGAAAGTGAAACTATTTTAAAAAAAACATCGGAACCACTGTGACACGTGTACCGAGACCTGGTTGTGTACTGATGACTGCTCCTGGCTGATGATCGCCAAATTAGCGTGAAACAGCTGTACTAGGATGTCATTTTGTGTACAACTTGGTCTCACCCATTATTAATAATATTGAAAAATATTTATTTTCACAATAGTTACGTTTTGTTTATCATAAAAAAAAGGCAAAAAAAACAAAACAAAACAAAACAAAAAAACAAAAACAAAGAAACATGATTGTAGATGAAACAAACAAATATTATAGACTTACTTATTTATTATCTTCAGTAAAAAAAGGTTATGGATCAAGAAGTGGATCCGCCAGGCATAAAGAAGGCACACCGTAGGACGTTTAGTGTGAATTGCCTTAAGTCTCCCCTTCGTCCGTCTTTGATTGAAAGACTTCAGTCATATTTAGTCAACCAGAGCAGAATAGTCTGTAATTTAAGACCTCCATTTTTTATCTATTACCTATTCCACTTATTACCTATACTATTTAATTGGTAATCCGAAATTACCAATTAACAACAAATTTAATCACACAATAATCGCTTATGTACACAAAATAATTAAATGTTTGGCGAATGAGAAAAAGGAATACCCTGAATTCCCAATTGATAAACAAACTCAAGAATTTTTCCTTATCATTCGATGTCATCAATTAATATTTCTATTGTTTCTTAACTGATCAATGTATTCCTCAGCTGAAGAAGAATAAAGACCCACATATACATTCACCAAAACATCATCTTTTAAGTATTTTGGATTTCCATGGATACTGAAATATACTTTAAAAAAATTAAAATTTATTTATATTTATAAGATTGTTAAATTTTACATCATGTTTAATGAAGGTTTACAGTAAATGAAAGAAAAGAGCATAAATAAGTTTATAAATGATTGTTTAAAAACTGCTTCCCTCATTTTTATTCATTCCCTGCTCAATATTCAGTTCAAGTACAACATGTGCTTCTAATTCTTCAGTGTCACGTAAGGCTAATTTTTATTGTGTAACGAGGAAACAAATAATAAAAAAGCAAAAGAAATGAATTAAAATTAGTACGAGGGTAGATGATGAAAGAAACACAGAAACAAGAAACGGTACTTTTACCGCTTTCTCACTTCTCTGTAATGAGGTTAAATTGTGGGAATGAAAATTATTTGAAATCCCACGAAGGAATTTATGTAAATAAGTGTCGTTATTTCAAATGTAACGAAAACAATTCACGGTTTGTTTATTCTTCTAGTATTTTCTTCAAAATTACTTTATTAATATTAACCTGTGTTCTACCAGTTATAAGTTTTCTTTCAAACTGCCAGTCTGTCAAGAAAAAAACACAGAATAAACCAGATATAAAATATTTTCTGTTTATTTTATTTTACACCGTGTTGTTTTCATGAAAATACGCAAATTGAAAGTAATAAAATTTCACGTGCGCTGATTATAACTGTAATCCAAAAACTAAGCTGGCACACCTGCTTATTCAATAATTTAAAAACTTAATCAGCACTAAAATTAAAACACGACCTACGTTTCGGCTTGAAAGACAAATCTTTAACAACTGATTAAATTGATGGTATTTAAAACATTGAGTAACCAATGAAGTAGCAAAAAGTGAGTCCCTGAACGATCCCCGTATAATAATATACATACATTAATAATATATATCTATTAATAGATGTATATAGACATCAATTAATATACAGACATTGGTTACCCCTGGTGGTGATCGACTGGAAGCTCCTGACACAGATCAAAGAACCCAAACAAACACATATGGCCAGAAGTAAACATAAACATCGGAATGGCTTCGAAGGGCTCTCTTTGCGAAGTCTCTGATTAATATAGGAGCCAAGGAAATATGATAAACGTCAATATGCAAATTTTTAGCACCTTTTTTTTTTAAAAAAAAGAGCTGGTATTTCCACTTATTTTGGCCTGAACGAGAAGCGGAGGTAAGTTTCTCAACACTCGTGTAAACTCTGGTTTCCATTTTATAGTGGGCTGGGTGGACCTAGAATCTGTCTAAGACGAATTAACCAGGAGAAAACAGATCCCTGTTTCCGAAGGGAGATCGAACCCCTAAGCAAAACGACTCTTAAAACTGTATTTATGTTTGAATCATAACAATTTTTGAATCAGTGAATTGGTCTTCCTGAAACTAGTTTCAAATATTCACGGAGAGGAGACGAGAAAACGTTTCGAAGAAATTTAGGTGTGAAATTAACAAAAAATTCCTTCGAAAGCTATAAAAACAAATACGTAGGAAAATCTAGAAGTTAAACATTATTATCCCGCTTATTTAACACAGTTGTTCTCAAACTGCAAATGGATGGCGTGGGAAAAAATTATTCGAGAAATTATATTTCTTGAACATTATTTTTGAAATAAAGAAATTATTTAAAATTTAGAAATTTAAATATTAAAAATCTTAGAATTAATGAGTACTAAATTGATAAATGATGAAACAATATCTTCATTGAAGAAAATAGTGATGTGAAATCAGCTCGAGATGCGTCAAGTGTGAGATGATATTAGAAAGGAAATCAAGAAGGATTCACGTTTAAAAAGCAACGTCAAAGAACAAAAAGATCGAGTCCGGTTTTGTAGTAAACACAGAATCAATCGATCCAATTACAATTATCAAACTCTTTCGTTTGTTAAAAGTGACATTACTATTGATTAGCCCACAAATCTCAGGCAGACTTTCCATCACGGCCTCCTCGGTACACTATTGGATATAATGAAGCGGGTTTGCCGCTTAAACATTACTAAAAGAAGAGATGACCCACTCGGACGACTCTAAGTGGCCAGTGGCTATCTTGAACCTAAATTGGGCACATTGGCTCGAGGGTGTCCTATTCGTTCTCATCGATTTGTTTCAAATGCTCAAAATAAGTTTAGACTAATATCTGAAACATAACCCTGCCGGTTTTTCATTCACAAATGCACGATTGCGCACTTACTATGTTTACGTCTCGTCAAAATTTTCATTTTTTTTTGTATTATGTAGTCCGACCACGATAATGTGACGATTTGACATCAGCACTAGCCCCATGACGTCAGTACTAGCCTCTCTCAGAGGTACCGGTTATTTCGTTACAGCTATAAAACACTGCCAGGGTCACTGCCAGGTGTGACGGTGGCCTTCACTTAAGATCTTGCCTTTCAGGGTCTTTTATCGGGGAAGGCAGATCAGGTTGATGAGTGCCTTGCAGGACGAAACGGCCCTTCCCGATTCCTTCCGATAATTGAATCAGAAAGGCAATTTATTTATTTTTGCTGTCCTTGTTTCTTATTTTCTCTATAAAATAATTTTTCGAGCACTGCTCTGCAAAATACTTTGGGGCGACATTTTGAGGGAAATTAATAGAGACCTGTGCTTTGAAGTGCGCTTGTTTATAATTGGCTGAAAAACAGATAAGTCACGTGAAGTTGAATCCGATCGTCACGTTATCGTGGTCGGACTATAGATGCCTAAAACAGCATCCAGTCATCTTTAAATTCTAAAATGCACGCATGCGCAGTTACTCGTGCTTACATTTCGGCTGAATCACAAAAAATTCATTGCTTTTCTATTATAGAAACACTTTGAACACTTATGTGCTTTGATGATGAATAACCTGATTTTTGCCAGATAAAGATCTTCTCTTTAAAAGCAAGGGCTGAAATAGATTAATGAACGCATTCCATGATAAATAATCGATCACTTAAGTGATTTGTAAAGTTTATTGTTTTTAGAGGTATAAGGTATAAAAACAATGATAATTTTATCGAAACGTAAAAAATGAATAACTGCGCATGCGTGCTTGTGTGAATGAAAAGCCTTCAGGATTATAAATATAAATAATTCATAATAACCTCTTCTTCCTTAACCCCATCATTTAATTCTCAATATTTCAATTCCTTTAGCAGGAATCTTCTTCACGGAGACTACAGAAAAATGTAGAGAAACTAACATTTTCTCTAACATTTAAAAAACAGAATTCTAATCATAAACAATCATGGTACAAACTTTCTTGAATAACAATCACAGCCTTTCCTTAACAACAAAATACATTTATACAACATATAGCAAACACAGACTTTCTTTAACAACAAAATAAATTCATACTACATAGAGGTTATGATGATTATTTATATTTATAAGGAAGATGAATTTTGGATCTTCAGGATTATGTTTCAGACATTAGTCTAAACTTATTTGAAAATTTGAAACAAATCCCTGAGATCGTTGTAAGTTATTTACTTGTAAGCCTAATGTATGTACTATAAATAAATCTTAATGTTGTCTAATTTCCATTACTTTCCTGACCGATCAGTGGCCCTCAAATAGCGGAAGTGGTCTTAATCGGAAGTCAGACAGGATTCCCGATTTCAGGATCCAGTCACTTCCAGAATGTTTAAATCATTAAACATTCGTATAACAATGTAATCTAAAATTTGAATGCCTCAAATAAATTGAAAACACAATCGTTTACCAGTTTAATGAACTGTAAAGATGTAACTAAGATGTTACCAGTTTAATTAACTGTAAACTGTACGTAAAGATTAATACAGAAGGAATACAAAATAAATTTAATTTAAACATATGTGAAGTTATTTAAGAACTTATTGCAATTCTTTGTCTGGTAAATATACTATGAGAAATAACCTACAATTATACATTTATTTAGTTAATTGTTGTTCAACGTATTTGAATTTTGCGAATTTTTTTCACCGAAAGTAATATTTAAATTTTTAAATTGATAAGTTTTTTAATATTTTTTTGAGACTTACCTCAAATCGCCCATATTTCCAGTCTCCTTTGTTTTTCGAGAATATTCTCCCGGAAGTGTAATTGAATCCATGAGACGATTCATTCTTAGCTTTTATAACAAGATATCCATCTTGTAAATAGATATTCTCAGTGCTATTCGTGTAATACTGGAGTTGATTATTTCCCCATCCACCTCCACCCAACTGAACTGTCCATTTGGAGGCGTTAAGTGTATTTTCGTTAAAGTCATCTGACCAAACAAGATGGCGTCGCTCTGATCCACAAACACACAACCAAGAGGACAAGAATCTCATTAACCAATTCAACAACATTGCTCGTCTCGGTTTTGTAGAAATATTATGGGAATATTCTTTATATCACCTTTCTTGGGAACTTTTTTGATGATATTTAAATAATTAATCCTGTAAAAGAACAAAATAATAAATCGTAAACAACAAATTTTATATATCAACTAGATATTGAAAGCAAATAAATGTTATTTTAAAAATGTATTTATATTATTTCTTGCTTTTTTTTTAAATTTTATTTCAGTTGTAGTGAAAACTATAAAAATAAAAAGCCTATGTTTATTTTCAAATTATAACTGTTAGTATTGCAAAATTTATATTAAATAAATGTATAAATTATATATTTTCGGAAAAAAAAATCAATAAATTCGCATTATTTACTTAAATTGTTAAAACAGATTAATTGTTAATCGTATCAAACCAATCGCTTAGGCATTAATATTTATTGTTTAAGACAATTAGCGATTAACAGAAAGAATAGAAATCCATTGCTTAGATTTTAATGTTTTTCTATGGGAAATGTTCTGACTTTCTCGTGCTAATTATTCGACAAAGATCCCTTTGAAAAATATTTCAAATATAAAGGTTAAATTGTCCATAGTTCTCGAATTGGCATACTTAGTTTCAAGAAGATCCACACGTTATTACTGATGGACTACACTTTGATATTTGAAAGAAGGCAAAAAATTAAATTTAGATCTCTGTTTGCACAATGTTTGTATCCTAGGCGGGCTCTGAAGTTACCATGGCCCATAAGATATTGAGTTATTTCAAAGTTAAGTTCAAGATTTTCACAAGATTGTCGTTGGAAAATTGTTGGAAAGAATTCTTTTTTAATTTGACCTTTGGTGGTAATTATCCATTTTGTATTCCACTTCTCAATTGCGTATTGTTTTAAATAACCTTTTATCGTTTGTAAGGAATAACTTTTATGGCAATATTTTGCCTATTCATTGTTCACTGCTGCTTTAGCCTCTTCGTCTGCTTTTTCATTACCTTGTATTCCTGTGTGTCCAGGAACCCAATAGAAATTAACAACGTTTTTTATGTCTTTCAATAATTAGAATATGCTTTGAATTCTATTGTCTTTATGTAAGTAGTTGCAGAGAGAAAATAGAGCTGATTTAGAGTCTGTAAGAATGTTGTATGTTTTTTCTACAGTTTGTAAATTGGAAATCCACATATCAGCTTGAAAAATAGCTTCTACTATTAAATAAATAAATAAATAAATAAATAAAAACAGTGGGATGTCGTAATGAAAATAGAATATCGGATGAAAAAGATTAAATAAACAAACAAATAAATAAATAAATAAAAACAGTGGGATGTCGTAATGAAAATAGAATATCGGATGAAAAAGATTAAATAAATAAATAGATGAATAAATAAATAAGAAGAAGAAAAAGAAGAAGAAGTTTTAATTGAGTGCACCACTCCAAACGAGTACAACACTATATATACAAGAAATAGATGAAAAATTACAAAAAAGTATAACATATTAAACAGAAGTGCTAAAATAAACAATATAAATTGTAATGTTACTCCTATAAATACAAGGTATAAATTTTCAAAATTACAGATATCAATTGATTTTATTTTTTTTTACTTATTTATTTAAAGTTATATGGTTATCAATAAAAGTTATTTTTTTTTTTTCATCACAATGTTAACAAAATCTTTAAAATAATTATATAATGGTTTCTGCACAAGTAAGCTTATATCACACGGCCATATAATATCATGACATAATAAATTTAGAAGTAATATTTGTCTCTCATAATCAAATTTTATACAATTAAAAAGGACATGCTCAATTGTATCTAATTCTCCACATTCACAAAAGGCACTATTTGAAAGATTGAATTTGGCTAGGTAAGCATTAAAATTTCCATATCCTGTAAGAATTTGACCCATAGCAAAATTAAAATTATCTATAGGTGAAATAAATGAGTGATAAATAGTTGGGAAGAATTTTTTAGTTGAAAGTCCCTTGGTGGATTGTTTCCATCTCTCATTCCATTTCTCGTATAGTAATGACTGAACATTGGACAAAGCAAGTTTAGTGGGGAAAAGCTGATAAGTAATTTCCAAGTTGTTATCGGTAACTGCAATTTTTGCCTCTTTATCAGCTTTTTCATTCCCTTCATATCCCAAATGTCCTGGGACATAGTAAAAGGTTATATTATTATCTGTAGAGAGTAATTTATGAATTTCTTGTACATCTTTTTTTATAGTTAGGAGTGTCTGAAGGGAAGATTTTGAGTCACTAAACCGATTAATTTTAAGAGTTTTATTTTGTAACTTTGTGGACCATTCGACAGCAAATTTAATTGCAGACAGTTCCGCTTGGAATATGGAGGTATAACAAGGGAATTTGTATCTAAAACAATACTCTATGGAAGTTGGATACTTGTGTATTATTATTACTACACTAGCACCAACTCCCATATTAGATTTACTCCCATCAGTAAAGATATTAATATCTGAATTATATGTATTTGGATCTAAACCATCCAATACTACATTTGGTACTGATCGTAATGGTGGAAAGATATTAATAGTCATAGCAGTTTCTCTCGGAATCATGTTAATGCCTGTTTCCCAAATTAGTGCTTGGTGAGCATCTTTTATATTTCCTGTTTTTAAAAAGAAATCAATGACTTTATATTGAACTGCCAAAGGGAGAGGTTGGAGTCTTGTAATAACCAAAAGTGCATCAGTTGATACAGTCTTACAGGTTTTTGCAATACGTAATGCAAAAGATCTTTGTACACTTAACATTTTATCTATAATACTTTTATTGTAGATAACAGCACCCCAATGTGCCGCACCATAGAGTATAATAGGTTGTATAGCTCCTTTATAAATGGTTTTTACAGATTTAGAATTCAAACCCCAAGTATTACATCCACATCTTATTAATTGATTGCCTATTTGTTTGGCTTTAGATAAAATATAATTTAAATGTTTTTTAAAATTTAATTTTGTATCAAAAAATACACCCAAGTACTTCATAGAATCAATCCACTCAATTTCTTTACCATTTATTACAATATATGGGTAATTAGATTTGTATTTTTTTGTGAATAATATTGCCTTAGTTTTTTCATGACTGAAGTTTAGTTTATTACAATAACTCCAGTCAAGAAGCTGTCCTATTGCTTCATTGAGTTTATTAGATATATTTATTATACTGGAGTCTTGATAAGCAATCACCAGATCGTCAGCATAAGCCATAACCTTAACACTATCATCACTAAATAAGTTCAGTGCCTTATTTATAATAATATTCGATAATAACGGGGACAAAATCCCACCCTGTGGGCATGATTTTGTTAACTGCCTTTTAACTATTGTGTTTTGTGAATTTACAGTTATTTTCCTATCTTTTAAATATGAGCAGATAAGTTTTATTAAATAACCAGGGCATTTCAATTGTATCAATTCATAAATAATGCTCGGATGCCAGGCATTATCAAAGGCTCCCTGAATATCAAGAAAGATAACCGCAGTGAATTCCTTTCTTTGAAAGCCTTTTTGAATAAAATCAGTTAAGTCATATATGGCTTGTTCAGCAGATTTTCCTTTTATAAAGTCATATTGCCTTTCAGATATCCAACTGTTAATCGTGGCATGCCAGATCATTCTTGTAGCAATAATTTTTTCCAATATTTTTCCTCCAACTAGTAGAAGGCTAATTGGCCGGTATTTTTCATTATTCGTTACAGTCATAGCTTTTTTGATTAACAGGACTTTAGCTGATTTCTACTGTTTTGGAAAATATGAGTGAGTTAAACAAGCACTATATAACGTAAGTAAATTATCTTCAATTATATGATAACCTTTTCTATATAATTCGGCATATAGTCCATCCTATCCAGGTGCTTTTTCAGGGTGGATAGAAAATACAGCTTCTTTAAGTTCTATTTTTGTAATCTCATTAAAATTGATATCAAGATTATGAATTTCATTAGACGCATGACGAATTGTATGATGGATATTACTTTCTGTTGTAGGATTGTCCTGAGGGAACATGTTTTCTACTACATCACTAATTATATCTCTGACATTATGGTTTTTTGATGTACTGACAGCAACACAGTTGTTATATCTACTTCTAGTTAAAATTTTATAAATGTTTTTCCATGGGTTCTGGTTACCTTCAGCAGTACAGTATGTTTTCCAAGAAGCTATCTTTGTCCTATTAAGTTCAAACATTCCTTTTTTAGAAGTCTGTATTCAATCTCTCTACTAGCTCTAAGGTCAGGATTTGTTTGTCTTTGAAAGCGTCTCCTGGATCTGTTGACTTGTTTACGTAATGTGGTTAATTCAGAAGTCCACCATGGGACAGCTTTTCTACCTGGTTTCTTTTTCTGAATTGATAAATCTGCTGCAGCTTTAATTATTTTTGTTAGTTGGTAAGTATACTGATCAATATCATTTGAGTTGGTTAAATCCTGATATATGTTCAGTTTATCAATTTTACTTCTTAGCTGGTCTTGAAAAATATTCCAGTTTGCTTTTTTTAGATTATAGTTTCTGTCAGTGGTTTCATATCTAGTTATGTTTGTATTTATTACACATTTAATAGCAGCATGATCAGAGCACATTTCTTTTTCCATAATTTCCCAAAATTTTATTAATTTCATGGAATAATTTCCTGCCAAGGTAATATCAATTGTACTCTCCCCCATTGGTGATATATAAGTAGGGCCTTCTTTGTCATTTATGATATTTAACTGTTGGGTTATTATGTATTCTTCAAAAGTCCTACCCCTATCATACCATGATGTGTTATTTGAATCAACTCCAATTATAAAGCTGTTTTTAGAAATGTTGCCTAAAAGCGTTTTTAAGTCATTTACAGTGTCTACAATGTCAACTGAAGGTTTACAATAGATTGAAGAGAAATATATTATTTTATCCAACATGACAGAAATAGTTGTGCACCACTCATTGCTCATATGTTTTAAAAATACAACAGATAATTTAGGATTACATATAAGAATACATGTTAAAGGTTTACTAATAGTACAATGGATTATTCTATAATGTGATGGGAAACCAACAATTTTGTCATTGTAAGTATAAGGTTCTTGTAACAGAGCTACAAGAAATAAATAAATAAATAAATAAAAAAATAAATAAATACAGTGGGGATGCAGTAATGAAAATAGGATATCGGATGAACAAGAATAAATAAATAAATAAATAAATAAATAAATAAATAAATACAGTGGGGATGCCGTAATGAAAATAAAATATCGTATGAAAAAGATCAAATAAATAAATAAATAAATAAATAAATAAATAAATAAATAAATAAATAAATAAATAAAATAGAGACGTAAATGTTCTTATTGAAATAGAACGTTGGATAAAATGAATAAATAAGTAACTAACTAACTAACTAAATAAATAAATACATAAAGTACCCTGCCCAAATAACGCCACCTTAACATTTAAATTAGTGTAAGTCTGGAAATAAGATGTATCGAAACACGAAAATTATGACCAAGAAAGTTTAATCTTCTGTTTGAAGCGTACCATAATGAAACATATGATAACTTTTACTGGAGAAGTATGAGAACTCAAATAAAAAAAAAATTGCAAACTGGCGTAATTAGGAACATCTGGTCCAATTCACGCCACCTACTTTCTACTAACTTAACTTATTTAAAATTAAGAATTATTCCATCATTGTAAACATAATTTGTACAAAATTACAGTAAAAAGCAACTAAATTTGACTTTGTGTAAAAAATAATAAAAAAATCATTTGAAATTAACGCAGTCTTTCTAATCTGTAGCTAAAACAAAAGAGAAAATGTAAAAATGAATTAATTTCGTCATTTTCCGATTATAAAAGCAAAATAATAAATAAGATAAAAAATCTATATTTTCATGAAACATATTAGTAACTTATAAATGTCGTACGTAACCTAAAATCGTATATGTAGACCAGTGGTCGGCAACCTTTTGTTGTAACAGGGCCAAATATGTTATGTGGGGATTACTGCGGGCCGCACTTGGGCCAAAAATTTTAACAACCAAAAAAAAAAAAAAAAAAAAGGAAAATCTTACTTTGACAACCAAAAAAAAAAAAATTCCAACACGCCCCGCGGGCCGCACCTAAACGCTTCATGGGCCGCATGCGGCCCGCGGGCCGCGGGTTGCCGACCGCTGATGTAGACCATTAACACCACCATGGCGTTAAAGCGCTACTGAGCACATGCATCACATGATACCCTTGTTTGTCTACAATTTCCGAATTTTAAAAATAACAGTTAGCTTATCTACATACAAGAATCTTCAAGAATCAAGAAAATATATACAGTAGAACCTCATTATAACGGACTAATAGCGGTTGAAGGTTGTCCGTTTTAATGAAAGTCCGGTTTATAACAAATAATTCTTATAGGGGTATAATGCAGTAGGGTTTATATCAATGAAAGTACAACAGTTAGCTATAAAAAGTGTTTATTATATATCAAATAAAAAACAGCCTTCACCATAGTAGGTTGAATTGAAGATGTGTACGTATACCCTGCATTAATTTTTAGAACAAGAAGGTCCTGGTTCATGTTGATTGCTTATATTCATTGGTTTGAAAAAATAATTTATTTTCTGCTGGGTTTGTTTGCTGCTTATTTCTTCAGTTAACAACTGACGGAGGTGCCATAAGTCTTCATAATAAGCAAACACATTTTCATTTGCCGATTGTTCAACATACTGAATAATAAAATTTAAATGGTCTTTCACTTCGCTCACCTCAATTGTAGGCTGCTATTTTTTTTTAAAACTATCCGTTATAAGCGAAGTCCGTTATAATAGGGTCCGTTACAATGAGGTTCTACTGTAGTTTTATATAGTTAATCTTTGCTGAACATTAAAAAATCTATATTTTATCTTATGTTAATATAGTAGCAGCCTTTCAGAACCAGTCCTCGACACGAAAAGGTGGAAATATAATTTACTCGAAAATGTTGGCGGTCGGCTAGTAACTCACTTCAACACTAGATGGCATGTCAATGCAAACTACATTAGTGCAGTACCGCCATCTCTTATATTTATGAAGAATTAGATAGGTGGCGTTAAAGGCGTTATATGACTGAGGTACCTTATGTTATTTCGAAACATGTTATTTTATTAAACAGTTTTTATATGTATGGTGCGGTATTGGTCGTATTATTACTTAAAAATATATTTGTTGAAACTAGAATAAAAAATAATTCTTAAAATAATAACTTTTTAATAATTTAAAAATATTAAAGGATATGTATTTTCCAGTCTTACGTTTCACTCTGTCACTTCAAATTATATCTGTTCCTTAAACTGATGTTTTCTTGTGACTCACATCTAAAAACCTTCACGATTCAAACATACAAGTGTGAAAAAAAATTAATCCTGAAATATTTACTAAAATCCTCATGATATTTTACTTTGAACAAATACTTTGTTTTCTGTGTATTTAAATATGACCTGTGAACCATCTCACAATAATAACTATAGCTGAAGAGCACTGGAAAATGAGTTTTTTTGGTTATTCTATTATTCATACAACTGATAGGTCAGAAATATGTATCCAGATATTCCAAACATCCTTTTACAATCAATAAGTTTCATTTTAATCATTATATCAGCCTAACGGTGCTTGAAACTAAATAAATAATTGTAAAATGGGATATAAAATTAATTAAAATTAAAAAAAAATACATTTATAACATTAAAATAAAAATAAACATAAATAAAAAATTTACTATAGTACTGCATTAAAATAAAGTCAATTAATAAACTAATGTAGCTCAAATTCGGAATGACCTGTGTTGCTTCAGGGCGTTTCTTGAGATAAGGAATATTCAGCGAAGTTAAAGGTCATTTTGTTAAAGATTATTTAGAAAACATTGGCTATCATAAACAACTCATATCAATCTAAGCTACCAAAACAAATTCTAAAAATGGGAAAATAGTTTATATTAAGAACTTAAAGTAAATGAAATGATATAGACAAATAAATACGAATTTAAAAAAAAATAATAATAACAGCAGTAATAATAATGTAATATTTATTTTGATCTAGATTCATTTTTTAAATAGAAATTGAAACAAGACGTTCTTGAAAGAACTTCAAGTCCACTTTTTCTAAATTGTTGCCTTTTTTTATTATTATTATTTTTCTTCGTTTCTTTTTTTCTTTTTAAGTCGTGATAATAATATAAACAAAAAAAACCTCTTTGTTTATAAAGTATGACTTGTTTTTTTTCCTTCTGTGTAGAGGGTTTTTGTAGAAGATATAGGCTCCAACGCATTGACCAATTGGGGCATGTTGAGTATGGAAAAGCAGTCTAAAGGTAACCCACCTTCAAGCCTCGGGAAAGAATCCAGGTCCTCATTTTACAGAGGGCTGGGTGTCCCTGAGGTCCCGCGTGGAGCAGAAATAAACTGGGAAAAATCTCCATTAGCGCCGGGAATTGAACTCGATTCTTTTCAACTTCATTTTTAAGTTTTTAAATTAAAAATATCTATTGGATGTAAACAGATATTTAATAACGACGAAATCCTCATCATTTATCCATCCATCCATAGTTTTCTGTCCGAAGACAGGTCCAGTTCTATGGAGGTCTCACATGGATCTCCTAGAAACACCTGAGGAAAGATACTGGGGTGGTTTCCCGTTGCCTGCCCCCAGGACGCCATTAAGGAATGACGTCAGACCGAAGAGAAAGCGAAGAAGAGGCTGGACAACACAGGAAAGGAAATTGAAACAGCCATGCCACTGCCGGGATTCGAACCCAGGTACTGGCGCACTGGTCGCCACGGCTGGCCGCCGCCGAGACCGTACGACCACGCCAGCACGGCTCATCATTTATATAAGTATGTAAATCCAAGTAATTTTAATCATATGAACGCATGCGCAGATTAACGTGGGTTACTTAGAGGATTAATATCTACTAAGTAAGGAAGACCCGTGAAATATTCACGGAAGTAAAACAAATTCCACATTTGTGAAATACCGTGAAATTTTTGAAAAAAAAATAAAAAAATTGATTAATCAGTTTCAACAATAACAATAACGAATGTCCAACAGCCAATACCAATCATCCTCCCTGGGCAACAATGACGTGCTCCATTACTGTTGAGTAGTGAGCAAGCGGCTATCCCAGAGTTCAATGAGGTAACAGCCGAAATACAGCCGAAATTATGTAAAAACAGAGATTTTACAAACTCTCTGATAAATTTTCATGCATTTATGAGTAAACTTCATTTATGCGTGGAAGAAAATCTCAATATGCTGATAATAATTGTGTAATCGCGCTCCGTCGTGATGAAGTGGGGCGAATAGTAGTGCGCCATATTTACAAATGGGCGTGACGTCACGACTGACGTGTTCCAACGCTGCACTGTGATTGGTTATTTCTCCGACTCTGCATACAAATTTACAAATTTACAAATATCCGTACAATTTTTGCCTATTAATAGTATGATTGTTAAAACCTTTTTCTAATAATATTTTTGTGATCTTCAAAAATAGCGGTAATTTCTCGTCAAGGACTAAAACAGAAAAATTCCCAACACAAAAGCTAATATCATCCCTTATCCCTAAATGTGCAAATCAAGTTTCAATATGATTCATCAAACGGTTCAAAAGGTATCGGGAGGGAGGAACACACATTATACATTTCTAGAATAGGCTAAAAAATAAAGGAACTCGACCAAAAGCTTCCGAAACCTAATGAAATACAATTTTTATCCAAATAAGTTAGCTTTCTTTTCATTTGATCATCTTCACTCGCAAATTTCTCTATAGAGGACAACCAGAGAATAATTTCAAATACAAATTCAAATAGAAATAAAAATTCAAGCGTCTCATATTCGAAGATTTGCATGCCCAAGGTTCAACAAGAAGTTGGTGAGGTGCGTGTCAAAATACGTTCAGCACTTCACTTGAGTTTATTGTTTAACCTTTTGCACTAAAAAAAGAACGAAAAAGCAGACTGCGAAAAATTGAGGAAAAAGTTTCACTGGAAAAACCCAAAAAAGTCTTTAGTGGAAACAAGTTATTATCAGATTCAATATCTTTGTGGTTGATGACCACGAATTCACATCAACCTCTACTTCCCTGTATTCTTCTCCCTTTTTTTTGCATCTGATTTCAACTTTCTTCAATAAAGGTTTTTATCATTTAATTCTGTGTTTTTTTCGTAAGTTCCACAAGGAAATTGAGACTCCTCAGTCACTCTGTGTATTTGTATCTGTTGTCTAATAACTTTTAAATCTTTTCCAGTAATGAGGTTCCTTGGTTCCTTGTCCAGTGATGAGCGTGAGATGGAGACAAAAATTCTCATAGAAAAATACTGAAATTTAACCACACACAGTTTCTATCCTGTTTCTGTTAATACCTATCTGAGACTGACAATCTTAAAGGCTTTATGCAAATTAGTCAAGATGGCTGACCAATTCAGATATTGATATACACACTGATAGATTGATAATATCTTACTTATTCCTCCTTTACTTTTACCTATCTTTTTTATATAATTTTTATATTGTATTCTATATCTCCTTTTTATCTTTTTATTATATTGTATTGTTGACCCATACGCTAAATAAATAAATAGTTTAAAAATATTTAGTTCTGTATTTACATTCTACAAGAATTTTTAGGTTAGGTTTTTTATAGGTTCTTTTTATGTATTGGGTTGACCAAAAAGTTCGTTTTTTTTTAAGTAGGTTGGCTCTAGTAGTGCTTAAGTGTCTTTAACGTCATTCGACACCATTTTCTTAGATTCTATTGTGGCAGCTGTCTTATCAGCGTGCATTTAAAACAAAAATTAATCAAAATTGGTGAATCTTGTGTCGTCAATTTAATATTGAAGATGGAAGAAAATAAGCACGCAAGACCGCATATTTCTTTGATGACCGGGCAAAAACTGTTACAGCTCGGCTGGGGAATTCTGATTCATCAGCTGTATTCACCAGACATTGCACCTTCGGATTTCCATTGATTTCGGTCTTAATGAAATAATTCAATTCCTTGGAAGGCACCAAAGACACCTGTAACATTATTTTTGCTCAAAAAGATAGAAAGGTTTGGGAAGATGGAATTATGAAGTTACCTGAAAGATAGCAAAAGGTAGTGGAACAAACCGTCGAAGACGTTCATTAATAAAGTTATTGGTGACAATGAAAAATCTGTCTTTTATTTTTACTTAAAAAAAACCGAATGAACTTTTTGGTCAACCCAATATTTAACTTAATAAAACATAATTTTGGATTAATTGTTATCAGTATTCCGGGTTCTAGCGGCCCTCCATTAACACGTATAATTGACGTTTTCTGTATTTACGATTGGCTGAAATAGATGGTTATGTCTGTCAGTCTGTGCGTCTGTGTTCTCTCTCCTTCCTAACCCCGCTGTCACGTTTTTTCTAGTGAGCAATCTTAAAAGAAAAACAGTCACAGGAACCAATCTCTGCTACCAATTTTGTTACTCTTTTTTCCTATTGAGAATCTAACAGAGAACACTTATAAAAAAACAAAACAAAAAAAAAAACAACGGAAGCTGACAATGAAGACAGCTACGTCCGCTATCAAATTTGTTAATAGTACTAAGTGATGATAAAGAAACTTACCTATCCATCCTTCTGACCTTTACCTTAATATAAATAATGAGACACACAAATAGTAACAATTTAAAATATTTATAAAAATGCTTAACAAGGATGTAGAGCCTTACGGGTTCCTATGAGGGCAAACCCTTTTCATTTTTTTTTTTTTTTAAGTACTGACCTTTACCTTAATAGTGGAATGAAGGCGCTACAGATACGCTCGGCCCATTGAGTAATGCCTGAGTGTCAATTAAAACCAAGGTAGGGATAGCGATAGTAAATCAATCACAGTGCTTCGCAACGGCTTCTGAGTCACCTTTACTTTAGAATAGACTGCCCCGGGGTGGTATAGAAAATGCGCGCGCGAGTCTCTTAGCGACCCCATGCTATCTTACCCACCCCTATTTATATGGAATAATTGTCATTCTTAACTCAAACCTTGTTAATACACTGAATTCCTAATAATGATTAAAAAAAAAATTTAAGTTGAGAAACTGTGAAAAGATTTAAAAAAGGAAGAATAAGAATTGCCCATTAGGGGATCGAACCCACGACCTTCGCGTTATTAGCACGATGCTCTAACCAATTGAGTTAACAGGCCACCTACAACATTCAAGAAATCCTAAAACAGTCGCTTCCTAAGTATCTACTTTAAACAACGTGATACTAATTTTAGAGAAAATAAAGTAATTATCAAAATCCCAATTCTAAAGGATTACATAACCAATATCTCATAATGTCGTAAGTTGAGAAACTGTGAAAAGATTTAAAATGGGGAGAAAAAAATTGAAGAATAAGAATGGTCCATTAGGGGATCGAACCCATGACCTTCGCGTTATTAGCACGACGCTCTAACCAACTGAGCTAACAGAAGCCGTTGCGAAGCATTGTGGGATATATGTCCACAGACAGACAGACAAACCGGGGATGTAAGGCGTCTTTCCGAAGCCTAAAAACTAGTGTAGATAAAAATGAATATTCTTAGCTATCTAAACGAATGGAAGAATACACATGAATAAAATCAAGCAAATATTTCTAATGCTTTGTTATTAATGAAAACGTTTTACATTTTTTTTTTATCATCAATAAAATACACAAATGAGCATACTTATATATGAGGTACATGTACTCGTGTATATTTATATATAAGGTAAAGGCACCAGTTGTGGATCGGCCTAAGCATAAACTTGGTTTTCACCACGATAAATAACTAAATAATTTTCAGTTTTGCATTTATTCCTTTATTAAGCTCTTATAATTGACATTGTATTACCTCAGTTCGATAAAAAAATATTTACTGCATTTTCACAGTCTTCATTTGTATTGTGACATTTATCCACAATTGGACCCCACGAACCGCTGAATTTCCGCCAGAACAAAAGGCTGCAGAATTTCCCGCAAACATGGCCAGAGGCAGAAAACACTATGGGTGCTTCTATAAAATGGCACCAAGGTTTCGGTTGCTACCTTCCGAGCAACCACTGCTTCTATAAAATAAGCCGGTTACTCCAGCCAACCAGTGACCGCTTCTATAAACACCAACCAGATTTTAGGTTGCAGTAACCGAGATGACGTATTTGCAACCGTCTGAGGAGGTGGGTTATTGCTTGTTAGGTGGGTTATTCCTTCAGTAGCAGACGATATGTGATAGACTTTCAATTTCGTTTCTATTAAATTTAATTTTTTTTTTGTACATTTGCAATTTCACTTCTATTAAATTTAATTTTTATTTATTTATTTATTTATTTATTTATTTATTTATTTTAGACTTCCAATTTCGATTCTATTAAATTTATTTTATTTATATATTTATTTATTTATTTATTTTTAGACTTCCAATTTCGCTTCTATTTTTTTTTTATTTATTTATTTATTTTAGACTTTCCCTTTTATTTTTGTTTATTTTATTTTGCCTTTATTTAGGGCATCTTAGTTTGAGGGCGCCGGTGGCCGCTCTATGCCGCGGCCGCTGCACCGAAGGTCGGCAGGAGAGCCGGGGGTACCGGACTCGCGGTGGTTTGAAAACGGAGAAATTCCGATAAGTAGTGCCACAGCTTCACGGAACCCAACCATCGGCGTTCTATATGAAACAAAGAAGTAAAATAATATATATATTTTTTAATTTAATCGTCGAGTAAAAAGCAACTCTGTATTGTAAAATAGAAATGTAATGTAAAATGCGTCCATTGTGTCGTCGGCTGCTACGACAGTTTCTCTTGCATAATTCTCAATTCTTGCTTTCTCTCTACTACATTACTATACATGGATAACATAATAATCTCTTCATCTGACGAGGATGAGGAATCAGTACTTGATTCTCTTTCTAACAATGAATAAAGTTCTTCTTCAACTTCTAACAACAGATCGAGAATCTTGGCAGCCATCTTTGAACACAACCAACCGGCGCCGTCTATAAAATGAATGACTTGGGAGTAACCAGGCTCCTACGTCAGAGCAACCTGTGACGTCACAACACCAACCCGAGTGCTTGTAACCAAAACCATTGGTTCCATTTTATAGAAGCACCCTATGTTTTATTTTTCCCCGGTTGTATTAAACCTTGTACTATCATACATCCATTAATTCTAATGTATATCCATTCTAGAATAACTACAAATAACTTTCAGGCTAACTCACCTTAATTTTCTTTTGAAATTCTGACAAATTATTTAACAATTTCACAGGATGGCTCCACTTGAAACTCCAAACAAACTATAATACCAAAACGAAGCTCATGAAGGGATCGGGATTCTATATATCTGAGCCATCTGTTGATAAGTGTGGTAACTAAGACGGTAAACGAGTTGATTCGCAATTGGTTCCTGATCCACAACTGGTTCCTTTACCTTATATATTAATGATAGAACTGTTTCCTCCAATGGAAGTTTTTTTCACAGAGCGGCAGGCAAGACAAAAATAAAAACAAAAAGTAATTACTGCCTCTAACAAACAGAACGGTCTCGAAACAAACAAAAAAACAAAACAAAAAAAGGAAAACACGAATTACATAAAAAAATACAGCTTAATAAGATAGAATTTTTACTTCATTTCTTGTTCTTTTAAGTTTGTCTTTGTTTTTGTTATCTTTGTGCTGGGATCCGAAACCTGCTTTGTAGGTAGTGGTCTCCTTTGTCTTTTATGTTTAGGCCAAAGATTAGCAAAATAGAGAGTAAGGCTTGGCGCGCACCTGAGGAAATCAGCGACGCTGATAGGGGTGAACTTTATTAGAGCTTCATTAGAGAACCCTCTTTTTGCTGGAGGCTCGGAAAGCAGCTCGGAAAATAAAACAGGATTCATCCAGAGAAGTTGAGAAGAGGGGTTTCTCACAATAGAAGGCGATCATTATACTGCTTGAGGCAGGCAGTAAAAGGGTTCTCTAATGAAGTTCATCCCTCTCAGCGTGGCTGATTTTCTCAGGTGCGCGCTAAGCCTAACCCTAACTTTAGCAGGAAACTTAAATTAGCTAGCAGAGACTCACAGGAAAACACGCATCCATTTTACTGACCAGCTGTATCAAAATATTAATGATTAATATCGTTACTTTATGTTTCCTAATGATAGAATTTACAGCAGGAATTCTAAATAGATTAAATACAGGCAAATTATTATTATTTTCTTAGATAACTTGAACAACTTCATAGTCTTTACACCTATTACTAAAGATGAAAATTTAAACAAAGACTGTCTGGCAGTCAATTGGATATAGTTAGTAGGCAAAGTTATTGCCTTAATTTTCATCAAGCCAAGGGATTGTTTTAAATAGCATACACGAACGCCCGACTCAGTTTCACGGTATATAATATAATAAAACGTACTTATACATAGTTCAGCGCATTTAAGATCACTGTTTGGAGGGCGGGTCACCGAAAGGAACGGGAAATAGCCAATCGTTTAACAAGGGGTATGATTTTAAGTAGGACATACAGATCGCTGTGGGAAAATAGCCAAATACTTGGTTATGAGAATGAAAACTGAATAAAATTCTTAGCGAAACCTGACAGACACATCAAAACTTTGGAAAATCAGGTGGTAATACGGATATTAAAATTTTAAAATAATCGGATTTATGAGCTTAAATAATCGTTTTCTTGGCGTTTACCAATAAAAGGTTTATATTTGGAAATTTTCTCGTATCGAGAAATTAGAGAATGAAGATGACAAAAAAGTTTCCATAGAAAACCATTAGAATATTAAAAAAACATACATTACCAATAAATTTAAAAAAAATCATCGAAAAATAATTCTTGGATATTCTATAAATAGACCTTCTAGCATCATTTATATGACAACTGGTACCTGAAGACTTAAATTCAATCAGTAAAAATTTTTAACTTACACAAAGGAAAACTCCCAACCGCAATGCGTGTACATTTCAGTTCCAACTGTGCAATTCATAAATTTTGAAATATAATGTTGTAAATCGGAATTAGATATCATCTGTTTTCACAAGTAATTATTAAATTTAACAATGAAACATTCTTTCATAAAAAAGACATTAACAATTTTATGAGTACTTAAAAACAAACATAGATATTTATTAGGAAAAGTTATTGTTTTGAAATATTGTTTCATTATTACAATGTTAAAAAAATTGGGACATCTTGATTTATACAAAACACTTTTTTACTTTTTCCATTAACATCGTGGGTGCTTTTGATTTATAACTTTTTTTAAAGTTATTGTAATTTTAAAGATATTTCATCACTTACACTTATAAGATACTTCCTCTTGATGTATATGACGTCAGTACTTATGACTTAACTATGTAAAATTCGATATGACTCAAATAACATTATATTTTAATTTAGATATTTAATATTATGTTTCATTATATTTTATTATCTAATATATTTTATATATAATATGTTACAATTTATTATATAATTTTACATTGTAATTTAAGTATTAAATTTATTAACATTTGAGATATTTTCTCACCTATAATTTTAAAATACTTTCCCTTGTATATTTACGCCTATTACGTAAAATTAAAAAACGCAAACTATATTATTAGCTAAATTTAGATATGCAATTTTACGTTTAACACACCAATTTTTTTTTTTGTAATTTACATTTTAATAAGTAATTTATGTTAAGTTTATATGAAATTTACCGAGTCTATATTAAATAAGATTTATTTATATCAGACAGATAATTAAAAGTTATATTGTGTTATGTTATGTAGGGAATGTGGGTGGCAGAGAAGCCAAGCGCTGCGACCGGAGGTCTATTGTACTAGACCACGGAAATATGGACAGATAGAGAAAGTATGGTGGGAGAAGTGCAGGGGAAATGGGAGAACCCCGAGAAAACTTACCCAGCGTGGATCGTCCACCATCACGAAACCCACATGAGAACCGAACCCTGGTACTCAGAGGTGAGAGGCCGATGTCCTAGCGACAACGCCAACCGCGCGTTAATTAAAAGTTACTAAAAGAACAGAATGTTTACTTTACTTAACGAGTTGCTTTATGTATTTTCCTACTATCTAAGCAAGCAAATGAGATACTAATTCTCAATCGTCTAAATTCTTCGTAGAGCTTGATTTTCAGTTCTAAAAGATGTTATTTCTTATTCGTAATATGCATACAAAATTCCAAGAAGATTCTCTTACTACTTTAAAATTGTTTCGAGGATTAATTAACTCATGCCTAGACATATATATAAGCCTCTTAAGTTAGGTTTATAATATAAGTTCTCTTTAGGAAAACTACAAATGTCGATATATGCTCCAACCCATTAAAATTTATAAATTGTCTTTTATATCTTTCGCAGATGATTTACAATGCTTTTAATGATGTGATGTATCCTTCCATTATCCAAAGAAATCACCACCACTGAATGGATGCCCAATTTTTGGATTATTTTTTCTTTTTCTTTTATTTCCAACCTCCGATTTCGACTCCGGAAGTGACAAGGTCTTCTTGCGATTTCAGCTTCATTTGTGAATTTTCATTAAATAAATAAAATACTTAATTTATTTTACAGAAGCGTTGCACATATTTAGATATATTTTTATCTTAAGAAAGCTGTAATTTGTCAAAAATTGTATGTTTGTCCGTTTGGTTTGTTTGCGCCGGAAGTCAATTTCTGATCCGCCATATTTCTTCTTCAAGACAGAAGAAAATTTTAAATCATCAAAATAATAGCTGCGAATAACTTTGCCATTTACTTTGCTAATAAGATTAGCAAATTTAGTAAACTGTCCAGGTTCAAATTCAAATCTATAATGCTTGTTGAAAGGTTTGATTGTGTACTATCCTCCTTAAGGAAAAAAAATAAAGAAAAATAGGGTATTATTTTTTGGAAATATAAGGCATCGTGCACAGCTTGATCGATATAGATGTTTGAAGAAGAGATATGTTGAGATGGATGTTAGATGAAGTAGAGTTCGGGGACCTAAAGTCTCTGTCTCTCTCTCTCTGACTGATGTCGTTCGGCGTCTAACCTCTCTCTCTCTTGTGTCTCTTCCGTTGTCTCCTTAGCTCTTGGCTGTCTTTTACGTTCGGCTTCATTCTTTCGATCCAAGCTGTCTGTTGTGCTCTTTTCAATTGTTTCCTCTCAATATCTTTCACAATATGTAAACTAAAAATTATATTGTGTATAGATTAAGTTCTTATATATGTATAACAGAATGTAGTATCTAGGATTAATTATGTATATGTGCACTCTTCTTATTTATCCTTTACGGAAGGAACACTCAAATAGGCTTATGACACTTAACAAAAAAAAAAAATTGTATTTCAATAGGTTGTTGAACTACACTTCAATTCACAAAGGTAAACGTACTCGTTAAATAAACCTAATTAATGTATTTTTAACTGAGGTTATCTAACTCTTGCGAATCATAATAATATTCTATTGGCTTCTTCTAATCAAGTAAAAAAGTTCATATCATTACTACAGTCCGTAAATACATTTACAAATATTACTGTTACTGTGATTCTTCTCTGGATTCAGATAATAAGCTATCAAAGTTCTTTCTTTAGTCGACGATTCGTATCTTTGTCTTGCGCTTAGCTATCTACGTAGTATTTCGTGTTGTATGTGACATCTAGTCTTTGTGTTATGAAAAATAAAAGTCACTTACTGAATGTCTTCTTTTCCAAAAAACTATTTGTCTACTGGGAATATATCCTACTACTTAAACCTCGGCTTTTGGAAACATATGCATTACCGTCGGCATCTCACAGATTCCAAAGATGACGGTCGATGTTCCAATATGCTTAGACATCCTCGACTTCAAATAACACTATCGGATATCTATGGATGAGAAACTCAAAATATATTAATTTCAAATTCTATCCAGAATTTGAAAATTATTTTCCACTTTATCACTAAGATTGGAGCTGTTTGAATAATCTTATTAAATCTTACAAGCACCAAGTTCTCATGTTTTATTCTCTTGCCGAGTCGCTGAGATACACCTTCGACCGTAGTAGAAGCCAAAATCCGCTCCTATTGTTTTATACCGTATTCACCTAAGCAACTAAACAAAACGGTATCGCACATATCGTGCACGGCCTAGATAAACAAACACTTCATTGTCTAGTATTGTTTCTCTATAGTGAAAGATCCTAGTTATGCCATTATTTACGAACAATAAGGATCTGCGTATTGTCACGATATTCTGTAATATTAACCCAATGCACAAGATTTTTACTTAACACAGGTTATCCTGGAGATTCGGGCAGCATGCAAGTTAGTTCAATATTGCTTTCTTTCCACCAATATTGTACCCCTAACTTAACACAAAATCGTTTATAATATGTGATGTATGAAAATCTACAATCAGTTCGTGCTCTTAAATAACAACCAATATATATTCCTAACCTTATTTACTGTTAACAATTTGGTTTTTGAATTTACAATAAATTGAGTTTACAGTAAATAAGGTTAGGAATTTATATTGGTTGTTTTTTAAGAGCACGGATAATCCAAGAAAAATCGCTTCCAATGAAAGCGGTTATGATTTTTTGAGTAAATAGTGATATGTTATTCCTTTTTGAATGAATTCATTATTTGATAGCGCGCGCCATTGTTGACGGAGAGAACGCAACATTTTGAAGTTCAACAATGCTCAGTTTGCATTTATCGACTTCCTCGCAACAATGACAACTGAACTCCCGTTTTCCATTGCTGCACTACCATTGTGAATATTGGAAATCACAACAATTGCGCCTTTTGCATTCGCAACAATTACACGGCACGGCCTTATCCATTCTTGAACTGCTTCGGACCAGACGGAAAAGATTTTAGTAATATGTAGATTAATTGATATTGTTTTCATTGTGTCATTCGTAAGATATGATTTTTTTGTGTGTGTGTGTTTGTTTAATTTTAGAATTGATGATATTTACTTTTTTTTTAAAGAATCTTGAATTTGTCTCCTTTATTCTTCGTGCGTTTTATGAGATTTAGACCTAATAAGGGAATTCGCAAAAGATAGCGATTGTAAGGCTTTTCTTTTGTTTTAACTTGATAGAAAGTGCTTCATAAGTATTTAACTAAATAGGATTAGAACTGTAGTTCTACTGTTAGTGTTCTTTGTGAATGTTTTCCATTGTAATCAAATAGTAATAGGTACTTGACTGCGGACTGGAAGAGGCGGTTTCAGTCTCTGATGGCGGTCGACATTTTTAGCAGGTTATTTCTCCTCCAGACGGCCCTAGTGCTCTCCCAGCCCTCTATAAGGAACTGAGATTCTTTCTCGGAGGTTGAAGACGGACGAGCTTCAGATTGACCACCCATTCTCAAGTGATCACCAGAGACTTCGAAGATTGGTCACAAGACACGTCGAAGGTGTAGCGAAAAATTTTTTTTGAATATGAATGTATTTTAATCTTCCTCAGAATTCCTTTCCACCTTAATATCATAATGTAAGTGGAGGTCGTAAGTAAATACATTTAAAAATAATACAATAATTAAAAAATAAATCCTTATGTCTTACAGACCATTTTTACTGCAAAGATTTATTAAATGATTTAAAACTTAAAAGAAAGTAGTTTTATTCATTACATCAGTTTTGTATGAAACAGAAAAGCAAATGACCCCCCCCCTTCCCTTACATATTGCAATCTACACTATATGGTCAAAAGTAACCGGACACCCTTCCGACGAAGTGGATCGGGCAGGTCAGGAGATTTGATGCGTCGTCGGACGCTATAAAAGCGTTGATAGCGACGATAAAATAAGAAAGTCAGGTCAGACTTCGAACGTGGCGTGAAAATCGGATGCCACAATTGTAGGAATCGGTTCGTGATACTGCGGACATGCTGCACGAAACGAAATCAACTGTGAGTGATGTAATTGTAAAATGAAGACGTCGAGGCAGTGAAACGACAGCTGCACGAAGTGGTAGACCGAGAAAACTGATTGACCGTAGCCGTCGAATCCTGAAGAGTAGGGAAGCAAAATCGTAAGTCTCCGTTGCTTGTAACGACGACGGAGTTCCAATATGCGTCGGGCGTTGTCGCTAGCAGCAGGACCGTTCGCCGAGAGCTAAACTACTTAGGTTTCAACAAACAAACAAAAGTTATTGTACAAGCCCGTGCATTAATAAACTGTCAAAGCCAGCTGGAAGGAGAGGTAAGAGAAGGAAAGGAAATACCCACGCCAGCGTGGGATTCGAACCCAGGCATTCCAGTCATTTACTCACCGCCTACACCGTTCGGCCAGTCCTGATCAGCTACTTAACTTCATCACTTAACTTTGTCTTCCTAAAAAAAACGAATCAGTAGAGTTAAGTTAGAGGATAGGCAACCGCGGCTCTTTGAAGGATGATTTGCGGTTCCCGAAAATGATGTTATCACGATGTTCAGGGTTTCATGACTGCTTTAAGCCATGCTTTTCTTTTTACTGGTTGCTTGTTAGTTGTTTCTGGCTCTACCTACTTTCAATTTTTTTGGAATTCTTGAATAAAAAAAAAAAAATGGTTCTTCATAGCAAAACGATTACTAACCTCTTGGTTGAGCTTATCAGACGAATAACTTCGCATTCCACTCGATCTCAATTGGCAGTGTTTGCAATTAACAGAATAGCATGTTTTTAATTACAGACGTGGATGTTACTACTGTATATTTACAGGAGCTCTGGTTTATAATTACATTTAAATCTTAAAAAAAAAAAATATGAAATGTTTTTCATTTTCCCTAAAAATTTCAAGAAGGATCTGAGAAATATCAACAATTCCTTCTTGAATATTCTGTGGAAAAACGAAAACGTGGATGTTACTATATTTACAGGAGCTCTGGTTTATAATTATATTTAAATCTAAAAAAAAAATATGAAATATTTTTCATTTTCCCTAAAAATTTCAACAAGGGTCTGAGAAATATCAGCAATTCCTTCTTGAATATTCTGTGGAAAAACGAAAACTATTTTCTAAGAGTTTTTTTTCCATAAATTCTCATTTGATCAAACTGAGACAATTTTATTTATTATTTTTTGTATAAAAATTTTTAATGTTCGAAAATAAATGTATTACATATCGTCTTCAGTCTGAGAATTATAAACATAATAAAAATAACAATAGATAACAATAAAATAATATAATTGTTAATTAGAAAACTGTACATATTTTTATTATTTTCATTTTATTTCCGATGTTATATAGTCAAAGTTAAATAAATTCAAATACTATTTGATTTATATATATCAATTTTTGATAAATTAAATAATTTAAATGAATAATTAATAAGAAAATCATAAGGATATGAACAAGTTTTCGACTAAAAAAAAACCAAGACAAAAAAAAAAAAATTCTTTTAAATTTCCTTTTGTTACTAATTTTATATTTTCTTTTAAATATTATTCTACAAATTTCTTAACAGTATACAAAAGAAAATAGCACATGTTAAAGAACAATAAATTATAATATTATTAAGGCGACACTTTGTTTCTACAATTGGTTTCAACAAATATTAACAAATGAAAAAAAAAATTAAGCGATTAAAATGTAATTGAAACAACCTATTGTTAAATACATCTGTAAGTATTACCTCTATAAAAAAGATAATGTAACAACAATTTTCGTAAAGATATTTTTACCTTTAAGGATAATAATTGTTATTCAGACCTAAATAATCTAATATTACATTATTATTGATTGAAGATAATTCAAATAAAGATGATATCTTAATTTTAATTTTTAAGTCACTTTTTATTTATTTGTAACACTTTTTCATAACTAAATGTGTTCGTAAAATTTAGATTATAAAATTGAACACTTTTAAGGAATTACGAGATTAATTTTACAATTAATTGTCATTGCTGGTTCAAATATATTAAAAGTTTTAATTTTAATGTTAATATCTCTTTATTCAATTTTAATTTTCCTTGAATTAATTGAAAATAAATGCGAAATAAAATGATATGAATATCTTTAGAATTTCTTTAATTCTTTAATTTTTAGTATATATTTAGTTATATTTTATAATTTTGTGTGCTTTATTAAATTATCTATTTCTAACTATGCATCTTCAAAATTAAATATGTAATTATTTTCTTAAATATTTTAATAGATGTTGCTTATTTGCAGATATATATTAGCATTAAATTTACAACAGAATAAGTTTTATAAATTTGAAAGAGCAATAAAAATTAAGATACAATGAAAATCAATCACTTACTACTAAAAACATATATTGATATTCATTTTTTAAATGAAATCATCCTATTAATATATTCTTAAGACGCTAGTATGTCATTCGGATCGTGGTCCAGAAAGACAATAAATGCATTAGATTATATTTTCTAGATATAATATCAAGGTTACACATAAGTGAATGAGATTCAGTAACTTCACATTCATTTAACGACAGGATTTTTATATAACAGTTTACCGGTAACAGGTCTTCGATTTTCATTGGTAACGGTATACATTCATATTAACTGCATATATAAGGTTAATACTGATATAGTTAAGGACAATATTTCACCAATAGTTGTTCCTAAAATAGAATCACAAATTTAAATAGTATTTAATTAATGAGTTTTTATCTCAGAATAAAGTTTTCGAAGTGAAACAGTATTTTAATATTCAGAATAATTAGTTTTGAAACAGGAGATAGTAAATATATTCACAACACTCACAAAATAATGATTTATTATTAGTTTTTATAACACGTCATTGAAAGTAAATTTAACTTCATATCACAATCAGTGTATTAATTGAAATCAATATATTTAAGAAGAAATTAGAATTAGAAATTTTTTTAGTTGTTTAAAATCGCACTTTTTAAACGTCCATAGAAAATTTTTGCTTAAAATTTGTAAAAAAATAATCGAATAAAGTAAAAGCCTTATATTGGATTGTAAAGAAAGTATTTTTTTAATTAATGCTCGGTATATTCTGGCATTTTAATTAAGATGAATAAGTTTAGTTGAATTTTCAGTGAAATTAAATCATCTTCCCGGAGTTCCAAATCACATCAAGTTAATTTTAAGTTTATTAAATACGCGAATTTCTATCCGTATAAATAGAACGTTCTAATGAGTTTCAAATTAAGCTTTTTTATTATTAATATATTAAGGACGTGATTCAACTAGAAGAAGCTTATGTCAGACTAAACTTTCTTATTCAACTTATCTTAAAACACACATGATTTTATTAAGCAATTCTAGATAAGAATTTAGAAGGCTTAAAATAATTGACTACTGAAGTAGCTTTGGGTACTTTCTTGAGTATTCCACATCTATTTACAATACCTATTTAGCTTTTTACAGCTTTATCACATCTTTTAAATGAGATACATTCAAAAACTTCTGTAACGTTAAACTTTGTGATAGAGAAATTTTCATATTTAATGTAGGCCTAAGAAATTATTGGTATTTCATTGTTGGTTCTCTTATTTTAAGGAATTTAATTACCGCGTCACCAAAAGCTTTTAATCAAAAACTTTAAAATAAATTAATGATTGTGTTTTCTTGCCTCCATATTCACATAATTTGGCACCGTTTAAATTTTTATATTCACAACAACTGTATCACAACATTTAAAATGATCATTGAGTGACAAGATCATTTTACATAGAAGACATATCCCGAAATTCATTAAGAACAGAAAGAAAAATTCTATTTCAGATTAAAATAATCCACCAATACAAATAATCCATTAATAAAGTTATATATATAGAAGGATATATTTTGGATACTTTCTTTGCAATCCAATGCTGTAGATCTGATCTCATTTCACGTTTCAATCATCAAAATTCATTAGACTTTTCAACGATAAAAACTACATTTGATATTCGTTAAATTGTAGTAGTGAAATTATATCATTTTACTATTATATATATTACATAAAAGATTGAGAAACAGTAAGTATAATTTCTTCTTCCGGAAACCGACAACAATAACATTCTTAACAATTCGTAATCGTTGGATTTTTATCAGTCCCTAATAGAACATTCAGGAAAATACATACTGAACACTGAACAGTCTACGAATGAATTACACAGCACTTTATTCAAGAAAACATAGTGAAATGGACTTGTTTACAACTGATCGCAAAGATTATCAAGAGCAGAGAAGAAAATGATATGGCTTATCCTAAGACACTAAGGTCATAGAAGATTTGGAATAGAACAGTTAACTACTATGGTTTTTAAGGAATGTAGATCTAATTATTACAAGTAATTTTCTTCTTAGCACCTATTAATAAAGATAAAATTCAAAACATTTATTAACCAGTGCATAACTTGGACATAAACCGAGTCACACTTCCAACACTGCGGTTTTCATGTTCCAAGAAAATTGTATTTATTTAAAGTTTCCTTTTAATTTTTAAGAAAAAAATTAAATGTCTCTTTTTTTCAATGCATCGTGTCATGAATTGTACCAATCTTCAGTTAAGCAGTGTAAGCACATTAAATAAACTAATCTGTAATTCAAAAGTTTGTCTTTTTAACAAAAGATGCTATTGAGATTCTATTGAGATACAAGTTAAATTTGTTTGGAATAACAAAAATTACATAAACAAAAATTAATTTCAAAATAACAAGAAAGAATTGAAACCTATACATTAAAATGTTATCCTACTGCGATAGAAAACCCGAAAATTGTCGACTTTTGATAACCGCCATGTTTGCTGACTTGAACCAAGTACATTTGTAGTTGGAATGTCAACGTTAGGTGGTCGTGATCAACTCTGATTTCGGATCTCAAAATAAGTAATAGATAGAGCTGAAAAAAATTACTCAAAAATACAGTATTGTTTGATATTGCATTTAAATCAATCTACAGGTTAACTTTTAAAAGGGAAGTTAAAGAAACAGGCCATTGCTCCTGCTTATCAGGCACATTATTTGGGGGATTTTATTGCATTGTTATTTAAGATAGCCTGACATGTAGAAACCTTGCCTTATTGGGAATTGACCAACATGAAGCAACTGAATGCCTGGGAAAAATATTGGTTATGTATTGGGGGTCTAGATACTGCACATAGAAAAAAAAAAAAAGAATGTACTTCTAATTGTAACGATACTTCTATTAATTAATTATTCTTTTAATTAACTATTTCTTGTTTCTTTTTAATTAATGTTGAATGCTTTTAACTACTTAGATATGAATATTTGGATAAAGTTTTAGAAAAAAAAATAATACAGAGCATAGCATTGAAATAAAATAAATTACAGAAATAATTTGTAAGGAATTGAAAGCAAAATTGTAACCATTCACTCGACTTGCAGTCTCAAAATAAGTTGTTTTTAAACTGCAAGATCGCACAAAAATTAACAGTATTTTTTTATCACAGCAAAATGCTCTTATCTTCGTGATAATCTCTTCAAAATTCTATTTTACAAAAAATAATAAAAGTGTAAAAATTCTAAAATACACACACGTAACAGAATAACATAAATATTAAATAAACCATGCTTCAAGTACAAAGAGTTGCACATGAAATTATATATTAGAATTCAAAATTAAATCAGATAAATCTTGGCACAGAACGTAATTGTTCAAACAGCTATCACCTCAAATCTTGGAATTTTTTTTTTTTTTCAAGATTGAAGTATAAACGTAAGGAAAATAAAGAATAGTATTCAAAAATATAACCGCTTTCTTTCACAGAATCAAACCGGAAGTTAGCCAGATGAAAAGGAAATGACGTCATTATGTATCTTTTTATAAGCTGTTAATACGAAAAAGACATATTTCATGGATATCTTCACAACTTTTTTAGGTAAGAAAAATTGTTTGTTAATCTCAAGGGTAAAAAGTGTTTAATAAGTTTTATGTATTTCCACTTTATCTATATCGTGTTCTAAAAGCTCATAGTAACCGATATTGTCGTAAGGTTCTGTTTTTTTGTTGTTGTTATATGTTGTTTATTCAAATTTTACTGATCATAGACACATTTCTACTCATCCTTACGCTGTTTAAACGTGTACATCTTATCTTTCTGGATGAGTCTAATTATAAAGAATCGAATAAATGAGATAAGTAAGTGGAGGTTCAACATCAATAGGTAAAAAATAATTTAAATTAAAAATAAGTTTATCTTTCGCTTCGATAATCATTGGTGATTTTTCCAAACTGAAATCCCTTTTACAACTCTATCTTTAGAAAATTTAACATTTTTTTTTTTGGAATCTTTTATGAACTCACGAGTTTCTGATCTCATTTGAGCGTCTTGAAAGGACAATGGGTCATTATTATAAGGGGATGTGTTACCTTACTACGTTTTTCTATCAGAGGTACATTAAAAAGTCTATTTGGGTTTCCGATACAGATTTTCTACAAATGCATTCTCATAGAGATTCATAAATAGCACAGAAAATTTCTGTTTATGGAATGGAGACTGGGGTATCCTAAAAATAGCTAAAGGCTTTATCTGAATGAGATTGAAGATCTAAGGAGCTATTTCACTGATATATTTATTTTATTGTGTTTTATCTTCTGCCCTTAAAGTATTCACATTCACATTTCGGCAAAAGGATTTACGTAAAATAGATCTATTATTATTATTGAGATACTTAATGATGCAGGATTATTGAATTTATACCAAACATTGTACAAGTAGATTATTTGCAAGTCTTGAATCTACTTTGTGATACACTTTACTTTTCCTACTAGAAATTCAATCCTCTGAACCATTAGGATTCATTGTTTAAATCTTCATTTAGAAAATATTACTGTGTAACAATGAGTTCACTTTTTATTCTATATTTTTCTATTCCTATGATACCATTATTTATTATTTAAATTATTTTTTTTAACATGTAGTCTTTGCAAATTGAAATTGTTCAATTCAGTTTATTTAAAATTGCAGTTGTTGCTCTTAGAATAAAATGGTGTAATTGAAATATCAAACTAAAAGATACATAATCCCTTGAATAAACTAGAAAAAAAGTTACAAAACTAGATGTAACTTCAGTCCAGAAAACTTACATCAAACTAAAGAAATGTCTTCCATATCTTAGGCATTCTAGGATTTTTATTTCAATTTCTAGAAAATATTAATGCATTAAATTAAACTGAGTAATGAGCGAAATACATATCTCCGAAAAATATTTAAGATATATCCAACAATCAATGCTGTTCATTTTATTCTTTGTTTTGTTTCTTAACTTTTTTAGTTCTGACAAAATCCCAAAAGGTTTTCCAATTGCGTTTGTTTTTATTTTGATGGCAAAATATTACAATGACTTAGTAATTTCAATATATAGCATATTTATGTTGTCAGACGAGATAAGTAGACTTGTTCTACCAATATAGTTTTTCTGATATGTTGTGACAGAAAGGTGATAAATGAAATATATTTGCTATCTTAGTTATTTGTTAACTTTTATCGTTTCCATCTTTGTTGCTTTACTGATTGAAGTTACATAGTTTTTAGTAATGTATTATTAAAAAAAATAGTGACAGAAAAAGAAATCTCAGAAAGTAAGGAACAAGCATAAATCAAGGCGAACGGAATGTGAGTAAACTGGAATAATGAATGGCTTTTTTTTTCTCAGATCTGTCTGTGTTTAGTTCAACTTCCTTCTCATTCAATCTATTTATTGCACCTTTAAGCAATCGATTTAGATGTTTATTATTTCTTGTAACTGCGTTTCTAAATTCTTCAACTGATCTATTGTTAATTCACTGGTATATTGTTAATTCCGGAACTGAGACATATTTCATACAAAAATATTTCAGAGAAAGACAAATACAAAGAAAAATAATTTACACTTTCCATAAGCTATAGTTCTTGACTGACAGCTTTACATATTATCGCATATCTTGGCCCCATTTTCTTCTAGTCAAAACTTCTGAAAAAGCGTTACAACAAAACGTCACATACATCTCGCTTCTCAGAACATACCAATCTATCCTTACAGAAACAATATCACACGGAATACGGCCATAGACATTTACCAAATAAAGAATGGGCATTTGCCTTTTATACAGTGTGACAACAGTACAATGTCTTTAGATTTTGTCTTACAGAAGACGCACTTCGTACAAGAAGTTATTTCTAATGAAAAACAACCGTAAACGAAATGAAGAGTTGCTACTGAACTGTCAGAGGACGTTACAACTGCAACAGAGCTACCAATCCATACGATGTCATCGCTCCCAGCATCAGACCAAGTCCAAGGAAGAATGCCATCATGGCTCCAGCGGATTGTTGACTTTCTTCCTCTACTTGCCTATAAAGAGAAAAAGAAGAAGCTTAGAGAAATTAACTTTAAAAGGCAGCAATGGTAGAGTTACTTTGAAAAAGCAACAAAGTAAAAGTTACTTTGAAAAAGCAACAAAGTAAAAGTTACCGATACTCTGAAGAATTCAAAGTAACTGAGTAGGAAAAAATAACAATAAAATATAAAGACTGACACAAAGTTTCTTTAGAATTGGAACGATTCGAAAGTGCGACACTCTGAAATCTTCTGAAAATATTTTTAGTATTCTGTTTTCACTGTGTTACTGATAAAAATTAATCCGTTGCTCTATAACAAAGTAAGAAGGTTACCGAACGTTACTCACAAAAGTAGCTGTAACTAGCATCAGTGCTACTTCCCAACCATTTAAAAAACAAAACAAAAAGCATAAAGATAAATAAATTCATTGAAATGTGACTTATTCCTCTATTAATAAATTCGAAACTATCTAAAATTATACATTTTTCTCTCTAAAGGACATTTTAGACGCTCCATTTAGCAATGCAATGTGATGGTAGATTGCCAGTGACTAAAAACCTTTAAAACTCGATCTTACTACGCTTCCATATAGACTTCCATCAGACAGAAAACTTACACTTGTCAATTACCATCATAAATAGGTTTTACTTACGAAAATAAATTGATTTATATAAAAGTCATTTATTTAATGCATCGAATAGGCGAAAGAATGTTTTTAATTAATGAAAACAGAAAGTATTTCATTTTTTTCATCTTTTCGTGTTTCTTTGTTTTCAGTTTCAACATTTCTCATTAAATCTCGTCTAGCGACGATATGGTTTTCGAGAATTCAATCAGCCTGCCGATTTCTTAAAATTTGTGTAAAATAATATTCTTTTTATCTCTTTTATTATTTTTCCTAACAACTCATGAATCGAGTTTTAGCTCAGAATTCTAATGTAGGATACTTTACCAATCTAATTAAAAAAGGAGACCAAACACACTAAAGTAAATATAAACACATTTACAAAATTCATATTCGTCACATGCACATGTTCCGAGATATCTTATACAAACCTCTTCTTCAGACTACAAGTAAGAGAGAATACAAATTATGCTTTTTTGGATTACAAACATTCTTAATATTATTGCAATATCTAAGTATCAAAGTATTAATGTAAGCCAATTTATTGTTTCAAGCAAGTGATTAACGTTAATAGAGCTGGTATTGTAATAACATTTGTTATTGAGACCTCAGTATTATAGCATTTGATGGATTTTATCAACAAAGATTCGTAAAATTTACGTAAGTATTGATCAATAATTGTATCAAAAATGAATGGATTCTCTACCATTATTTCATGTCCAGTATTTATGAGATGGAGTGCCGTTAAATACTGGTAATTGCCCTGGTTTGTATTTTTTCTTACTTGTAGTCTGAAGAAGAGGTTTGTATAAGATACCTCGGAACATGTGCATGTGACAAATATGAATTTTGTAAATGTATTTATACTTACTGTAGTGTGTTTGGTCCCCTTTTTTAATTTGATACTACTACACACCATATTCACGAATCATGAACTTTACCAATCTATTTGATTTTTTGCATTTTTCTATGTGAGAAAATCTCATTTAAATAACAGAGTCGATATCTATTACACTGATATAATTACGTTAATTTTCCAGATTTGATTTAATAAAAACAGTTCTTAGTGAATACATAAAGAACTTGCAAGAGCTGTAGCTAAAGCAAAAAAATATCAGATTTCAGAAGAGGATAAACAGGAAAATTTCACACAGCTAATATTTTATAATTCAGAAATAATAAATTTGATCAAATACTTTTTACAATGCTCAACTTGGATATTATTTCAGTTCTGCTACATTTAAAAGATATATTCAGATACAAGTCTTATAACTCGTAAAAAAACAGGAAAACTATTGCCAAAATGTACTTCTTTATTGCATTATAAAATACAGGGACTATCATGAATTCTTTATGTATTTTGATAGGCACTATTCATCTAGTAAAATGTTTTTTAGACTACAAATAAATACAAATAATGAATTGTAACTAGTATTTGATCAAATTTTTATTTCTGCATTATGAAATGTTTACTGTGTGAAATTTTCTTGCTTTTTGAAATCTATTATTCTTTAGCTTCAGCTACAGCTCTTTTAAGTTCTTTATGTATTGACGAAGAACTACTTTTATGAATTCTGGAAGTCTTTAAAATTATTTTATCAAATAATGAAAAATGAATGTAATTACTGTACCTCTGTGTAAATAGATATCGACTCTTTTAAAATATGAAGTTTTTATGTTATTTATATGAGATTTACTCAAATAGAAAAATGCAAAAAATCAAATAGATCGGTAAGGTTTCCGATAATAGAATTCATTATTTGTATTTATTGTTAATTTTCAAATCTATTCAAATGTTTGTTTCAGATTGTTTATTGTAATTTTCTAAGTAGAATTGTTACGTTTGTGATATGTATAGGAATTCTGAATAACAGCAATAGTATGTAGAGAACTTCTATGGTGAATAACTTTCGTGAATAACACAATACGTTATTAAGACTACATTTATGTTGAATATTAGAAAATGAATATGTAATTTATTTACCAAACTAGATATTCAACTACTTAAATACTTTATATGTGACTTAAAAGAATTGTAATAACTCTGGAGCTTCATTTTTTTCTTTAAGATCATCTCAATAATTCAGTAACAAATACAATCTTTTTATTTTTATTGATGAGTTATTTAAATAATCCATTTTGGTCAAATTCTGAATTATTTCACGATCTAGAGCTACTCCATTCTTCTAAATCAATTGTATAGAATATTAATATTGTTTCTACTGAAATAGCTTTTCTCTATAAGAATTCCTATACAAAGACCACCATCTTGTTCGCAAATTGAAGCGAGGCGTCGATTATTGCTATCCAGACTTAACTCTCATCATTACTGAAAGATATAGTTAACTTTAATTTTTTTTATAGACATTTGTCTGAATTTGCCACACTTAACTATAGGAAAAAAAAAATAAATTGATTTCGCATTATACCATTACCGTATATGCTCCAATAAACGCCGAGGCATTGTCGCCGGTCTCTAATAAGCGCCGGGCTGCAGAGGAGACACGCCCAAATAGCAGCCTATCTCTAACAATAGCCCAGTCTTTGATATTTGCCTACCCGGTACTAGTGTAAGCGTCATGCTTATAGTAAGCTTTATAGTCGTGCAGTATATATATGCCTTACGGTACATTGCCTTACAAAATGCCGCCGAAACGTATCAAGCCCAAAAATTGTGTTTCTTTCTCTTCATTGTGAATTCTAAAATATCGTTTCCCTTAATTGACAAGTTAAAACAGTTTCGCCACAAGGTGGAGCCACTAGAAAGAGCTGAAAGGTTGAAGCAAAAGGTCATGGTTAATAAATGAAATGAGAAAATACTAACTTGGGACCAAACATCATGCACTTGCTGATTAAGAATCCATTCGTAATGGCGAGAAGAGCCATGTAAGCAATGAACCAAGCATCGTGAGCGAACACTACTGGCCAGGAAGGTCCTCTCGGTATTATATTACAGAACATCAATAGAATGATGACACCTATTCTCAGGAAACACAGCAGTGGTAACCACACTCCTTCATCTGTTGGCTAAAGAAAAAAAGTGAAGAAAGAGATTGATCAATGAAAAGCAAAATTTAAAGTCCATAATAATTCATAAATCAAGAAAAAAATCACAACTGGACAGTAAATATGCCTTCGCACACTAAGCCAACATCAACGGAAAATCCTGAACATCAAGGGTAAACTCTGCTGATGATTCCTAATGTAGATGAAACAGCTGTTCAGGATTCCCGTTGATGTTGGCTCTGTGTGCGAAGGCATATTTACTGTCCAATTGTGATTTTTTCTTAATTTAAAGAAATTGTTAACTTCGATAATTAGTTAAAGGTACAATAATGAAATGTAAATAGTAATGTGGAAGAATGGCGTATTAAGGTAATGTACAATTCTTTCCTTAGTGAGCCATTTTTAATTAATTTATATCATATATATACGAAATCATTAAAAACACTTTAAATTAATGAAAATCAAAAACTTCTTTTATTTCCTTAAACATCTTCCGTGCGATGTATATATATAATTTTCGTATATATATATAATTTCAAGAGTTGAGTCTTTGGGATAGAGGATTATGAAGATCAGGATTTTACTTCAAAGATAAGAAATTTGAACTTAACTTCAGAGATAAGAAATTTGAGTACTACTTCAAAAGCAAGAAATTTAGACGCTGCTTCGAAGATTAGATATTTATTTCATAATTTTGAAGTAAGAGATTCGGACATTGCTTCAGAAATAAGAAGATTTGGATATTTATAAGAAATTTGGACATTGCTTTCAAAAATAAGTAATTCAAAAAGCTTAAAAAAATTTTTAAATTTTATATTTATTGTAATAATACTGCACGCTTTACGCATTTATGATGAGCGTGTCACTTTTATATTGTTATTTTAGAATCTAAAATTCTGATTGTCATTTATTTTCTGGTCTTTGGGAGAAGAAGGAAGCTGTTCCTTTTCTCTTTAAGTATTTCATTTAAAGCTTGAGAAAGATAATCCGATCAGAATTATCGAAATATCGCACGGAAGATGTTTAAGGAAATAAAAGAAGTTTTTGATTTTCATTAATTTATATCATCTTTTAGTATTCTTATATTGTTAACATTATTTAACATATAAACTCATATATTATTAAAATGCAACAGTTCGACTTATAAAAGGTTGAAGATGTATATTAATAAAGAGAAATCATTTCTAATTTATTATTGAAGTCAAATTTACTATTTATTCAATGGAGTGATGTTTCTTCGACTATTCTGAATTTTGATAGGCCAAAGAGCTTATAACTATCCTTCGGAGGATGAGATTATAATTTTTTTTTTATTAACGACCATCTACGGCAAGAGGCTATTAGGATTCCCATGTCTGTGTGTGTGTGTGTGTGTGTAACGCCATCCACAGTCCAACATGATTCGGAGACCCATGAGTTATATCGCGTTGGATTCCTCAAAGCGATGGATTCCTCGAGGTTTGGGGGGTGGGGGAATCGACTTCCGTTTTAGTAAACAGCTGACCGGATCAGGAAAATTGTGTTAATTGGACAAAATTGGGCTCTCTCTCTAGTAAATCTACTGTGCTAAGAACGAATGGATATTCTCGACTTAATGAGGCTCCCTTCGGTTCCCTTTTTGTTGTAATTGTATAGAACTTATTCTATGTACTAATTTAATACACTAGGAACCTTATTCTTTGTTATAACTGCCTTGGTTTTTAAAATGTAGCCTGAAGAAGCAGGGAAAGATTATTACCTTGCGAAATATCGCTGGTAAAAGTATTGAGTTTTTAAGGAATAAACAAGTTTTATTTCCAAACTAATAGTACTTTTCATCTAAAATTTTTCCAGTGTTCAACAGCTATGAATGAATCAACTAGTAATCTCATGCTTTAATAAAAATCACATGTATTATTGCATGAAGTTGCGTCAGGGTTAAAAGGAAAAAACTTTACATCAATTTAGAGATATAAAAGCAAAAATATTACAAGGAATAAACTTCAACTGCTCTTATAGAAATGCTTTTCCAGAATTGGAATGGAAATTAAAAACTATATTATTATTTATTAACCATGTGGCTTGCAGTATTTTAGAGGCATAGTAATTAAGAAGTCATTGTTTATTATTTTAAAACAATGTCATTTCTGTCAGTTTTACAGCACATCTTATGAACTCTAATGAATTTTGTTGTTATTTAAAGGAAAGAATAAAGAAACAAAAACAAAACAAGGCTCCAGATGAATTAAATTTCAGTTTTTGTTTGTAATTTCAGTGTTGTCCATATCATATTTATTCAAAACAATGTCCATTTTACTTTAAATTCAAGGACTTATGACTAACAGACACAAACGACTTTTTAACAGCCAGTTTATATGGTGTCGTCACAAATGGCATTACATAACGTCACAGTTAAATTGATCGCTGTACACGAATAGCAGAGTACAACAGTGATTTTTTTTTTCTTTTTTGAGAAGATGAAGACCCAAAAATAAAATATGTAAAAACCATTTTACAGTTCAGAAAAGCCTACCTTATTCTTTCTTCCCTTATTTGTGAAAATTTGATGAATAAAAACAATTTGGAGCAACGTGTATTTTTGTACATTTTTTTTTTAGGTTTACCCCATTGCACCCGATCAGGATACCTGTTAATTTCTACGGTGGCGAATAAAAAAAAAATTACCTACACTTCTGTAGTCCTGCTTAAGAAATCTGTAAGTCCTGTAAATCCTGCTTAAGTTTCTGTACGTCAAATTAGAACTTTGTTATTGAAAATTAAATAATTTCAGTGTTCAAATCAAGAAATAAGATGCAGAGGGCTAAAGCATTACTAATCTGCAAAAATACAGCTTTTTCTATATTGATGTTTTTCCGAAAATTCTCTCCCCCCCCCAAAAAAAACAAAAAAAACAAATGAAAAAAAAAATTAAGGCGGGCTTTCATGAAAACTGCTGTCACATAATATTTTTTTGTTGTTCTTCTCAAAGAAAAACCAGGATAAACAAGCCTGCTGTAGTACTGGGCGCTTATACTAAAACGTCCATAGCAATCAATTGTTTGAACTGTGACGTCATATCACGTGGTGCGTGTTGACAAGCTTACACAGCCTCTTCGATGCAGTTCACGCTATATATTCATTTATTTATTTGAACGACGAGGAACTTTATAACTTAATAATTTGGAAAACTAGAACTCCATAACTTTTTTTTTAAAAAAATGGGTAGTTTACTAGAATTTGAGAAAACATTGAATTCTTTCAAATAAAGATTAACATGCTTACCCAACTTAAATAACAGGCTGCTGTCCGACCAATAAAATCCCCGACGTTATACAAAAGGAAACAAGCGACAGGCTTAAAATAAGTATCTAGGAAAAAGGAAAGAAAACAAACATGTAGTTGGGAACTTTCAAATACTCGCATATATACTCATAAAAAAAATATTTTTCATCCAAAAAAACAGATTTATTCATTCGTTTATGCTAATGGTTTTTGGTCCGTATCTCTTTACCTGCTGGTCCGTTCTTTATCAAAATCAATAGGGACCATTCTTGTAACTCTCCTTCTACTTTTTTGATCCCGAACATATTAAGGAAAGTTCCAATTTTCGAACCCAAACTATTATTCTCTGCGTCTAACTACAATCTAACTACATGTCCATATAAAATTATTTATAGTAAGCTTCGAAATTTCCGATGTCTACAATAATTGCATAACTATTTACGTCAGTTGCAAAATATATGAATTCATTTTCACAAAACATATATCGTGTGAACAAATATAGAATCCATGTATATTTTTCAAATATGATTACTCTTCATTATACTTATTGAAGCCAATTTACAGTAACTATTTACAGTGCTATTTTACTATATATTGATACTGATGTTTTAATTACTAATAGTTTTAATAATTTGTAGGAGACTGAAGCTCTAGAGGTAATTATAAAACTAAATTTCTATTTTAATGCTTCCTTTATTAAAAAATGTACCTCTTTATGCATTTACAGTCAATATTATATATAGTTACTGTCGATTGGGTTTGCTGAGTGAATACAGTATATGCTGATGTAATTAGCACTAGAATAAGGAATTTGAAAATTATTCCCTTTTCCCTTCCATATATATATTTTGTTCTTCCGTAAATTATTTCTTAAGGAATTGTTATTTCTTCATCTTTCAGTAAAATCGTGTATAAAACTATATAAATTAATAAAAACTACTAAATCGACTCTCTTAACAATATTGTATAAAAAACAAATAAAATGTTACATGACGTTTCAAAACCGCAGCTGTTCGGTTTCTTTCTCAAATGTATAAACAACTAAAAACAACCCTCTATGACCCCTAAAATGTATGTCTTAACCTTAATCGGTAATCGTCAAAAATGAGCTCAAAAGCGGATGTTCACAGTTTGTTTTACCCCTGGTGTCAATTTTTTCTTTTTTTACATCAGCTTTTGAGCTCATTTTTGACGATTACCGATTAAGGTTAAGTTACTCATTTTAGGGGTTATAGAGGGTTGTTTTTAATTGCTTATACTTTTGAGAAAGAAACCGAACAGCTGCGGTTTTGAAACGTAATGTAACATTTTATGTTTTTTATACAATATTGTTAAGATTGTCGAGTTAGTAGTTTTTATTAATATGTAATTCCGACACGTTAAATAATTTTATAACAACTACATAAACTTCATAACTCCTATAATATTTCTTGAGCAAATGTATGTCTGTCTGTCTGTCTGTCTTTCTCTCTCTCTCTCTCTCTCTCTCTATATATATATATATATATATATATATATATATATCGGATGGGCCCTATTCGAGTTTAGCAATGCAAAGATTTCAATCAATCATTTGCAATTTAGAAAATTTAGAAATTAATTCCCCTTTCCAATTTAAAATTTATAGATATATAGATGATTTGATTATTTTTAATACTAACTTTACAATTGATTATATAGAAGACAAAATTTATAAAAATATTATTAACTTACCACAAACTAATAATAACTCTGAATTTGTTGATTTTTTAGATTTACAAATATATTATCATCAACAAATTCCATACATTAAACTATTTAATAAACATTTTTATTTCCATTTAAAATTAATAGATTTCAAAAATTTACAAGTAATGTGAGTTTAAATTTATTTAAAAATATTTTCATACAAGAACTCAAAAGATATCTGATATTAATTCTAAATTGGAAGATTTTTTACATAATTTAAATTATCTTATTAATGAATTTACAAATAATAATTTTCCAAATAAAGTTTTAAATACATACATTTTACAATTTCAGAAAAATTTAAATTTCAAATTTATAAAAAATATAAAGTTAAATATATTCATAATTTTATTTACTCATTTTATTCTTCAAGATAGGATTTGTTGTTTTATAATCATTTAAGTTATCTTATGACAATTTAAAATTAAATCCTTTTGGAAGTTTTGAATTTGATCTGATAACTGTCATCTATTTTTTTTTTTTTTTTTTTTTATGTTTATGTATTTTTTTTATTCATAAAAAGCAAAAAAATTATATAATATAAAAGAAATTAAAAAAAGATATAAAATTAAAAATTTTTTAAAAAGAATATATATAATAAAAAAGAGCAAATTTCTTTGAATAATCCGTTTTTGTCTTCCAAATTTAGTTTCAAAATTTAACACCAGATGCCGCTGATGAAGTGAATGAGGTATTGGAAACACATTCACAGAAACAGTTTTCTGAAATTTGTATTGGGATTTTAAATTTCAGATAGCTGTCCGGCTATATATATATATATATATATATATATATATATTCAATCGACACTATATCGTCAATAAATACCTTCTTTAATACAATATATCATTCTTGATACAAGAAACTTCTTCAGGTTAAGTGAGGACAGGAAAATATTTTCCTCAACTAGAATTCGTTAATAATCTATTTAATCAACTTTAGATTTAACAATCCATTCATTTAAAATACTCTTACTAACAATCTATCAATATAACAATCTTACTAACAGTATATAACAATCTATCAGTACGGCACAATACAAAAATCTATCATTATAACATAAATCTTATTAACAGTTAAAATTAATTTATTTACAGTCAAACCTATAGTAATATATAACAACTCATCAATATGTTTTACATGGAGAAACATTTCCAAATATAAACAAACAGATCGTCTTTTGCCAGTAAATATGAAATATATCAAATTTCAAGAAGTCCCATTCACCAGTTCTAAAGTTATAAGAGAACATATACACATGTAAGGACTGAGTGAGACCCATATGTAGCAAAGGAAATTTGGCTAAAAGTAAATCAAATTACATATCCACAAAACAAAATATAAAAACGGGACAATTTGTTAAAATATTAGATATTTTAATTTATTGTATACAAATCACAAAATACAAATTGATGTCAGAATAAAAATAAAATTACTCAAAATCTTTTCTTACCTGACCAAGGATTTCCTTCATACATAGGCTTAATATTAGCAACCACTCCAGGAAAAATAGCCAATGTTGTAAATAAAACTAAAGCAACAGATATAGCGAATTTGGAGATCTAAAAATAAAAATAAAAATACATTAAATGCAATCCGCAATATTTATCTCAAAACAGATCAGAATATTTACAATGATCTGTAGTTTAAATTTATCATAGATTAAAGACTGCGTATAGATAGGACACCACCATTGACTCCAAGCAACCTAAAGTCACTGTATGGTCTTTCTGTCCATACCATACAGTGACTTGACCAGCAACCAGGATAGCAGCCCTAGTGGTGGCCTGAGGAGGTACTAAAAGAAAACGTGCGGATTAAGTTCCTCTGTCATTTCCGCTACATTCGTTTTTCGCTTCCAATGCCCATTTATTTTTATATTTTCTTATTTGCTGTTCTTAAGTTCCTCAAGTAATTTCGTCTTTTAAAGAATTAGTTAAGCCAAAAATTGGAATAAAAAAATCATTTTAAGCCCCGCGAACACCATCCGATTTTGCACCAACTTAGTCGGAGAAAGTTGGTCGGAATTACCAATCACAGGGCAGCGTTGGAACACGTCAGTCATGACGTCACGCCCATGGAAAGAAATGGCGTCCATAAACGATTATCCGCTTCGAGTCGACGACAAGCGGGTACACAAGGAATAACAGAGTATTGCGAGTTTCTTTCATGCATAAACGAAGTTTATACTGACATGCAGTAATTTTATGCGGTAGAATTTATCAGAGAGGTTTCAAAACCTCGATTTTTTGGGATTTTCCATAGCTGCTGGGGGAAACGCATTGAATTATGGGATTGCTGCTATCGCGACCGACTTCATTTGCGAATTGGATGGTGTTCGCGGCTGACAAAATCGGACCAACTCGATTTGGCCGACTAAGTTGGTGCAAAATCGGATGGTGTTCGCGTAGCTTTAATTAATACGTTTTTAATACAAGTTGTTTGAAAGTTTTCGTAAAAGCAAACGTGTCGAAGTGGTTACTGCACAGGAATGTCTTCTTTCCCAATCAACCCTCCAGAGTCATTTTGTTCTGCCACTGTTTCAAACTACAGTACATAAGAAAAATTAGAGTCCTCAATGAAAAAGATGTGGTCAGAAAACTTTCAAAATGTAACAACAGAAAATAGATTTGTCAACGGTTTACTAACAAGTGGTGTGCGCCGGGTAGTAGGAGAAAACGGAGTTCGAGACTATATTATCTCAGAACCAGACATTTTCGATGTCTAATTCCTGCCCAAGACCCTAGTGGCAGCACTGGTTGTAGCCACGCCTCCGCTGATCGCCTTCCTCCGAACTGTCCTATCTATTTCGAAATCTTTAATCTATGAAATTCATTGACTTACCTTTAAAAATATTGATTTTAAATCTACTGATCCAGTATCTTTCTTTGTTTCAGGAATTTCTCCAAGATTTATATCTGCTTCTGTAATTAAAAAGTACAATAACATTTTTTGAAACTTGTGAAAGTAGAATTAATCAAATCAGTTGTTCCTCACGAGCTTTAATTAAACATTAAAAAATTCTAACAACATTTTCATTCCGAATTTTTAAGGAGTCGAAGCCATTTTTCTGCAGCATTAAGTAGATACCAAAAGACAAACGCCGAAAAGAAAATTCAGAAAACAGGCAGTCGAGTTGTAACTTAAGACACATAAATACGGTTGGATAATTCGAACTTGTTTAATTCGAAATTCTGGATAATTCGAATTTGTTGCTCGGTCCCTAGAATTCTGTATTAAAATAATGTTAAAAAATCATGGATAATTCGAATTTTATTTTGGATAATTCGAATTTTATTTTGGATAATTCGAATTTTCGTACGATTGTCCTTAAAATAATACGGTAAAAAATGTTCCTGAGACTTTTCTCAGCTAAGATCATTATTTATTTTATCGGACTTTGTAAAGAAAACAAAAGCGAGGGTTGGAATTTATTTTCAATTGATAGGTTGGAATCATATGCTATGACTCAAAGATTGCATTCAATAAAGTAATTAAAAATATGTGCCTTTTTTTTTTAAAGTGATGAATAATTAAGCTAGTAAAAAATGTTTGATTTAATGAATAAAATGTAGCACTATTCTTAGATAAAGTTTATGTGTTGAATCTTTGATTGTGGAGTTAATATTTTTTATTTATCTCTTCTGTTTGAGAGAATATTAATTCGAATTTTTGGATATTTCGAACTTTTTCTCTCGTCCCTTCAACTTCGAATTATCCAAGTTTGACTGTAGCAAATCCAAAGGAAACGAAATTGGAAGAAAAGGCTTCGCTCTCTTATAATGTCCTGTTTTAGTTAGCTTTAATAAAGATCGTAGTTTTAACAAGGAGATATTCTGAATTTAGAGACATTTCTTTAACTTGATCTAACTTCTTCTTAATCAGAGCGCTTTTAAAACGAGCTAAACGAAATCATTAGTAACATGAAAATTAACGCAAATTTAACTTTAACTGTATATTTTTTTCTTAAATAAATAGGCAAAGAAAATTCTTTCTTACCTGCTTTGCTTTCTGCATAAAATTTATAATATTCCTTCGAAAATAAACGAAAAAAATCAGTTAATTCAGTGACTATTAATATGTCTATAAAGTTTTTTTTTATTAACGTTCATAATAGTTTAATATGAATCTCGTTGATCTCAAGGAATACCTTTAAATAAATTTCCTAAAAAATCCCAAATATGCCAGAAAAGTTTTGTGTTTTATGAAGCATGAATCCCCTATTTCATTTATTTCTTTTATAAATTTTTTAATATTTAGAAGGAAATATTAATTCATTTCTTTTTCCAATTAGGATTTACAAAACATTACATAGTAATTACTGTGATTAAAATGTCTTGCATTATAATATATAAGCATTCAAAGCAAAAAACATAGCAAATAGCGAGTTCCTTCGTAGTTAAGGTAAAAATAACAGATAAATTAAATAAATTATTAATTTACTTATATGCCATTCTCATATATTACGAGTGATTTTAAGATCAGAAAATAAAAATTAAAATTTATATATATATTAAAAATTAAGAAAGTATTTTTGTATTAAGAAATTAAGCAATTACCGATTATTAAAAAATTACAGATTATAAGATTTACTCGTGCGTTCACTTACATTTAATGTAAGTACATTATTTTTAGAATGTACTAAAAATAAACTCAAAAGTATTATAAACTCAAAACTTAATTGTATTTGCTATCTACAAAATTTACAAGTTAAAAAAACAAGTTTGGAATTACTACAAAAAATCAAAAATAACATGATTTCTATACCAATAAAGTACTGAAATCAATTTTAAATGAATGAGATTAAGCAAGTTTAACTTAATTAGGAGAAACTAATGAGATTTGAGTAATTTAAAAGACAGTTAAGTGTCGTCTTTGTTATTAATTAATCCTATAAAAACAAATTTACTTTAAATTAAAAGATTAAATCAAATTAATTGAATATTAACTTACCAAATTGCGCAAATGAAAATAGGCAACAATGGCTAAAATCATGGCCATCAACGCAGTCAGAAAATATAACAACGCACTATCCACATCAGAAGATCCAGCTGCCAGAGATATTATTGACGCAACACATGCAAATATACCTCCTAAGGCCTAAAGAACAGGAAAAAAGTATTAAAATACTCCTAAACTTCTTAAATTGTTTTAAGCTCTTGGTACAGATTATCCATATTAGATTAACTATTTCATATCAAGACAATGTTTGTACTTTATTTATTAAAATTTTCAAGAAAGGGGAAAGATCATTAATACCAGAGTTTCATTGATAATTTTTCTTTTATTTTTTTTCAATGTATTTATTTATTGACTGATGTTACCTTAAAAAAGAAAATATGTTTTAATTGGCAACAGAATAACATATCTTGGCCACCTATAGTACAACTCATAACCTTCAGATCAGATCAGTAACACGTTTGTCATTCAACTCTTTGAAGAATAGCATTTTCAGCTTTGGAATGAAAATGCAACTTTTATATCTTCCTAAGACCAATCAAATAGGATTTCGTCTTTGTATCTTCTTGCGTCATCGTATCCCATAACAAATACTGTAACTGCGAAACATCACTGAAATAGTGTTTCTAATTTGATCAGTATCTTTAGTCCTTTTGTTAAAAATCTTACGGTGTTAAGAACAATTATTATGATTTATTTGTTCCATTCATTTACCTACTAACTTCAAAATGGGTGAAAATAATCACCAATTAGGTAAGAATGAAAACTGTCTTTGTGAAGTCACATATTGTCTAGTTTCTAGTTGACTCACAGTGGATAGAATATAGTTAAATAATTGATTATTGCTGCTAAGTTATTATATCTATGTCCATCTGTCCTTATTGCTTTGTATTCAATATTCACATGGAATATGTTACAGAAGCACATTGCCACTCTTAACTAAATGTGGGTGTTAAATACGAAAATCAAATAAAAAGTAAGATCTTATCTCATGTAAGTGTCTTGTTTTTGCAGAAGTTGTTACAGCTTTCAGAGCCGAATTGTCATTGTAAGATTTTAAGTTTTTGGCTCCTTATGATTAGATACCATCGCCTTAAGACAGGTCTTCATATATCTCATAGCATACACTATATAAATGTTTGGACGTCATGTATAGATTCTGCTACACATGTGAAGAAATCAAGTCTGGATCAATGAAGTTTTCTTTAAGCCAAGTGATAAACATGAATGTTACTTTTTACTCCTTGGCCGTAAAAATAAATGACCAGGATTCCACTCGAGTGCTACATTTTCTTGTTTATCTAACCTAAATGCAAAAATAAATCGCATAAGATATTTATGCTTTTTTCCTCTTTTTTGCAGTATCTGTGATATGGAAGGAGCCATATTACAGATAGCATAGTACTTCCTATTGCCATGATATTGTAAAAAAAAAACATTGCAAAGAAAAAAAGAGGGGACAGTTTGTATCGGAAAGGCATTCTGCTATTTGCCTGGAATCTCCCAAGAGTTTCTCCAGAAACCGTGAAGAAAACAGGCTGGTAGAGCCGATGAAACACTCACTATATACTTCAAGAGATCTATTTCTAAAAGTGATCTCTACTGAACCACACACGCAGAAGAACTTGCAACCAAATCAAATCCCTGTAGCTGAAAGAAAATAAAGAGCAAAACTACTGTCTTCACGGCTACAGATGTCGAATCTTCTTAAGGACAATGCGAAAATGACTATATTTTGCTCCTAACAACGTATTGTTAGAAAGAAAGCAGCTTGGAATGCTTTCAGGTATATTTAAACGGGTTTTTTTGGGTAACGTGTAAAAGCAGACAATTTCAAAGAACTTATGAAAACTCTTATGAGTTCGTTTGAGAAACAGGCTCCAACAACTCACTGTAGACGCATTTCTTCATTCACACTTGAATTTCTTCATCTACACTTCAGTGATAGATGCAGTAAACACAGGGAGATTCTGGTAAAAATGTCAGTGTCAGCGAAGGAAGTGAGATGCAAAGACAAATAGTGCCGCTGCTTTCAAAACCGATTATTGTTGTTTAATGAAAAGATAGCAAAGAAGTTCAATGCATATGAGAAGCGAAAAAAAAAACAGTATTTTACAAAGAGTGCTTTTAACTACCTCTTGCTCTACAATTATGACACCAAAATGTAAATGGAATTACTATCCAATAGATTATTTTTTTTTTGGGGGGGGGAGGAGGATATTCATTCAGTATCCCAAAATATATAAACTTAATCTCCTTTTTGAAATGAGATATCAACCAAAATTTTCATGTTTAGTGTTATTTGAAGTTTAGAAATCATTTTACAAATTCCTTAATAAATCATTCTACTATTGTTTCAAATATATTATTTATTTTGTTTTTTGGTGCAAATTGAGTAAAATATTGATGTTCATCATCGGTCTACAGCTTTCTCAGTTTCATTTTTACATTATGTATTTGTATTCATTTTACTTTCCTTTGGTTTCCATTTTTCTGGAAATAATTCAGTAGCTACCAATTTACGAGATAATCTTTTAACAGTATTGTAATAGTCCTGTATAATTATTCATCATCTAAAAGATCTATCGCTATTTCTTTGTTGTATCTAAACATTTTGTGCAGTTTATCAAACAAAAAAACACCAAATCTTCATAACATGTAGTTTATTTAAAACTTTTCGGAATTTTCGGGATGATAATACGTCATCCCTTCTTCAAGCGAAATGTAACAATAAATTAGTTCTTTGGAATAACCAAAAATACAAACTAGTGATAAACATGAACACAACGTTGAAACAATTAATAATTGTTTTAACAATATGAAATAGCAAATATGCTTATACATTACTTACAATTTTTGAAAAACCAATATTTAACAAATAATCCAAATGAACTAACAACATAATAACACATTAGACAAATCAATTCTTGTTTACAATAAGATAACTTAGATATTTTGAATCCTTTAATTTAACTAACAATCCAATAATCAAAAAACATTTTAATAATGAAATTCATCAATATTAACAACTTTTTTTACATCTTTTTTAATTAAGTCTTTTACTAATATAATCGTAGAAGGGTCTACTTTAGCCTCTTCATATCTATTAAAATTACTTCCTTTTGTACATTTTATTATACAACTTTCTAATATTTTTCTTAAACTTAAATCTGTTTCCTTATATAAAATTTTAACATAGTCCTTCATAACATGTCCTTTTTTGATACAATGTTCTGCAATATCTGAGACGTCCTTATTGGCATTTTTTAAGGCAGTACCGTGCTCAGACATGCGCTCTGCCATAGTTCTTTTAGTCTCCCCTACATAAAATTCCCCACACGTTCTACAATCCACTCTATATACTATTCCCATTTCATATTGCCCATCCCTTTCATTTATTTTTTTACATAACAAATTTTTAATTTTGTATTGGTATTTGAACCCAACATCTATATTAAAAGACTTACAAATTTTTCTCAAAATCATGCTATTATCATTCATATATGGGATAAAAACTTTATTTGTAAATTTTCCAATTTCTTTTATTTTAAAAGTATTATAATCATTAATTTGTTTATTAATGAACTTTTCTGAGTAATCATTTTTCTTTAATAATTTGGTCATATCATCAATTTTTTTCAAATAAGTATCTTGCTTACTTGTATTTCTATCAATTCTCCTTATAAAATTTTCAACAACATTCTTTTTTATACCTATTCCATGTCCCGATTGAAAATTCAAAATATGATCACTCTGACAATTTTTTCTGTAATGTTCCATTATAATCCTTTTATTTACATTTATTAATTTGAGATCTAGGAAATTTAACTCATTATTTACTTCAATTTCTTTTTTAAATTTAATATCTGTACTTCTTTTGTTTAAGTTTTCAAAAAATATGTCAAACTGACGCAATGTCCCAAACCAAATTATCAGAATATCATCAACATAACGATAATATTCGAACCTATTTTTATTCTGTTTTTCCTTTAATAATTTATTTTCAAAGTGATTCAAAAATAAATCACATAAACATCCCGACAGTGGAGACCCCATAGGAAAGCCTTTATTTTGTTTGAAAAATCTTTTATCATGTTTGAAATATGTGTTTTGAGTGACAAATTCAATTAATTCCATAAAAGTATCCCTATTTAAATTATATTTTAATAAAATTTCTCTATTCTCAAACACATGTTTATCTAATATTAACATAGTTTCTTCAACCGGAACGTTGTTGAACATATTATC
>JAFIDM010014012.1:40903395-40914333 GCA_023159025.1 Thereuonema tuberculata | reverse complement strand
GAGCTTTGTTTTAATTCAACGCATAATATGAACAATGCATGTAAAATTATTTCAAACGATAAAAAATACTTACTATTTAACAGAACAACTATAACAATAGTGATGGCAAAAAACTCATATTGCCCTGAAATAAGGAAAAGAAAACAACAAATTAAACACTAAAGACACAGGAAGTCTACATGGTAATTACGGCTTCATTGCAACTAGCAAATTAGGCAAATATTCATTTTCATGCCACGCGACTGCTAAACATTTAAATTACAAAGTAGCCAATAATTAATATAACTAATTAAAGACACACAAACTAGTAACTAATTTTAAAAAGATATATACTTAATGTTACATTTCAATTTTCCAAGTTCAATTTCTGGATTCTCGTCGGATAATACCATAGTACCAAGAGAATTTTAGTATTTAATTTAAAATTAATAATCTTAAATATTGGTATCAACGGTTTCATATATATTTTGTTAGCTTTCTTTATAAATTACAGCTATCACATTTAAAACAAAAATAATTTAGAAAGAGCTTCATGGCATCCATGTTGTAGGCTAACTAATGTACAAAGAAGGGATATATTTTATGAATTCTCATATATTTCTGCAATGAATACATATTTCTCTTCTCTACTCCTATCAAAAGAAAAAAGAAAGATTGGAAATGCAGTCATATTATTCCATCATATTATAATGGATGTCGTATGCTCATCGTAGGGTGAATAAACTAACCAAATGGCAAGTGAGCATGCGGGAAATTGAACTTTCATTTTTTTTTTTTGTTTATTATTGTTGTTTAGTCGCTCATCAAGGTAAAACGGTTAGGTACGTTCTTATTTATAGGCTAATTTATAATATGAGTATGGTTATTTTTAGCCTTAGATCTCTTCCCACTCCAATCCCTTAAAAAAAAAAAAAAAAAAAAAAAGAAGTTTCCATCACGCTAAAACGAGTGGGCCAGTTTTCTTGATAGTCGACTAGATTCTTATTTTGGAATGCTTTTATTAATGACGTCACATACTTTAACACAAGTCTGTATTTCTAATGCGAAAATGGCCTACTTACAACTATCCGTATCAATCTTTACCAGCACGACTGTGAATCCAAAGAGAATTGATACAACGATCAGTGGAACGACTAAGCGAATAGTCTGTGAAAATCTAAAAATAAAACAGAAATAAATTATTAATAAAAATTAAATACCTGGTTTTAAGAACAGATAATAACATTAAAATAAAATGCAGTTTGGTTACCAGACAATCGGTTAATGTTTTCATTATGTATAAGAGTTGATCTTTTTTGTTCTATTAATTTTCAGTTTTAATTTTTTCATTTTCTGAACACCTCATTTTATTTATATTCAGATAAAGTTTTATATACAGGGTGATTCATTAAAGTACTGGAAAGCCTCCAGGGGCTGCTTTGTGTTTCAAATAAACTCAATGGACTCACTACAATTTGTTTTATTTATTCGTTTTTTATTTATTTATTTATTTATTTATTATTTATTTATAAAACCCCCGGGCTTTTTGTGTTTGAAATAAACCCAATGGAGTCAATACTCTATTTAACTTAGCCTATTCTAATCTCGCTTCCCTTTCTTTGCTCTTCCCGGTTCTGAAGGGTGCTAACTAGACCATTTTTTTCATCGGGGCAGAAAAAAGGCTAAAATGGGGACCCCATCATCCGACTCGGAATCGCACGTTCGATCCGTAAATCCCAGCTCTATTTTACTTTTTTTTACACCGAATTTGACAGAAAAATATTTCGATGTTCGTTCTTTACAGGCCTATTTTTCCAGTACTTTATGAATCACCCTGTATATGAAAGATTGCCTTAAAAAATAAAAGAAACTTATAAAATCCCAGTGATTATAAAAAGTAACAAGGTTTATTTTTGCTTCCCCAGCTGAATTTTAATCAAGTACAGCAAATATTTTCTAAATGACATCCTAAAACATCTGTTTCACGCTTTTGCGATCATCAACCGTGAGCTTTTATTCTTGTTAATCTGCTATAAAAAAATTATTTGAATTCAGCAGAAGGCTGGCACATGAATTTCTCAACCTATCTTTTAATGTGAATTTATTATTTCTTTTCTTTAGTTTTGAGAGGCCATATTGATTCCCAAATACACAATTAAGATGGTTTGGTCATTTGAAGAGAATGAAAGAAGACAGGTTGTCGAAGAAGATACATGAATGGATACCAACAGGAAAAAGGAAGAGAGGAAGACCAAAACTGACATGGATGCAAGGAATAAATGAAGTAATGAAAGAAAGAAGATTAGAGGATGGGGCTTGGGAAGATAGAGAGGAATGGAGAAGGATGATACAGGCATAAAATGGGTACAGGAAGATGCCAAAGACATTGTGAAACCCGGAAATAAAATAAATATTGATTCCCACGAAATCGTAGAACTTAAGCAAATACGTACTTGTGTCCAAACACTGTGTTGAGCATTAGAAAAATGGTGTTGGGAACCATTGATGCTACACTCAAATAACTGAAGAAACTTGTCTGTAAGTCTGTCTTGTAACTGCTGTCTTCTATTATCATTCCGTCCAATGTAGCATTGCGGAATTTGTAGCTCCAATACTAAAAATAAAAATGGAATACGAAAACAGTAAGTGGATAATCATTGAATGAAATAAAATCAATGAAGAATTTAATTAATAAAAACAACAACAAAGGAAATCAATATCGAGCACATGATGATATCAATATCGCAAAATGTAAATAGCGTTTTAATTTAAACTTAATTAAAAAATATTCAGTAATCATAAATAAAAAGTGTAAAAATACGAAACAATAGTTGCTTTTTATCCGATAATAGCAAAAAAAATTAAAATGGGAAACTAAAAAGTAATCACTTATAATACAATTAAAAAATTTCACTTCTAACTACATATTATGTTTTTTATAATCTTTTTTACTTATATTACTATATTGTAATATTGTTTAAATTTTAAAATTTTGTAAAACCCGTTGTAAACCAATGGTCCGGTCGAAATATAGTAATATAAATATAAAAAAAATATAAAGAACATAATTAAAAATTTATAAAAATATTATGTCAGAAAAAAAAATAAAAAAAAAACATAAAAATTAATTTTATTTATGATTTTTATTATTTGTTTAAATTCCTAAATTTCTTAAAAATAATTTAAATGGGAAACAATAAGTAAATAAATAAAAATATAATTAAAATCATATTATTTTATAGAAAAAATATAAAAAATTATTATTGAAGGTTAATAAAAATAAACTTTTATTTATAATATCCCAGTTTTAATTGTTTCTTTTTTTGCTGTTATTACAAATTAGTAGTAATTATAATTTGGTAGAAAAACATAAAATAAAATACAAAAAAAAAAAAAAAATCCAGGAGCTGATGCAGATGTAGATCATAATTTACTCATCATGAAATATAAATTAAAATGGAAAAAGTTACAAAAACAAAAAAGAAACCCACGATGGAATTTAGAACTATTGAAAAATATTAGAAAACAAAATTCCAAAAAACTATGAACAACAAATATAAGATACTAAAATCACAATAACTACTGTTGAAGATGAATGGCAAAATTTCAAAACTATCGTAACCTCAGCAGCCAAGGAAATTATAGGCACGAAGGAACTAGAACCAAGGAAGCCATTGATTACAAACGAAATACTGTACTACAAAAAATGGAAGAAAGAAGGAAGTGGAAAAATATGAAAAAGGAACAATGTTATATAAGAAACTTAAGAATGAAATTGATAGAACCTGTAAAGAGATCAGAGATGAATGGTGGGAAAAAAATTGTGCAGAAATAGAAGCCTTGGAGAAGAAGGAAGAATGGATCTGGCTTATAAGCAAATTAAGAAAACTTCTTTCCCAAATAAAGGCAATCTACCAAGATTACTATTAGATATAAATGGAAAACCCATAATGAATCCCACTGACAAAAAAAAGAGATGGGAAGATTACATTATTCAATTTTATGAAGATAATTAATCACCTCAAGAAATAACATTACGTATATGAAAACGATGAAAACTCCCACATGACCATAACCAAAGAAGAATTTATAATGGCATTAGACACGCTCCCAAATTCAAAAACACCTGACTGGATAATATCCCAGTACAACTTATTAAAACAGGAGGCGAAAAATTACAAGATGAATTATTTACACTTGTAAATAAAATCTATCAAACAGGGAGATGGCCAGCAGAATTTTCTGCATCTCTTTATGAAGATCCCGATACCAAAAAAATCAAATGCTTCTCGCTGTGAAGAGTTCAGAACTATCAGTATAATCTCGCATACATCCAAAATACTTCTAAAAATATTTAAAATAGAATGGAAAGAAAAATAAATGTTAGATTATCAGGAACGCAATTCGGATTTCGTAAAAGCACAGGTACAAGGGATGCTTTAGTTATGCTAAGGATAATTGCTGAAAGAATGATGAATTGTAACAAAGATGATTAAGAATTATAATATAAAGAATTAGTAGTCTGCTTTATAGATTATGAGAAGTCTTTGACAAAATTAACATCACAAATTTGTATTTAAATTTCTTTGACAAAATTGTTTGGAATAAACTCTTCCAAATCAACAGAAATAGAGCCACAAATTATCAATTTAATAAGAGAACTATACGTAAATCAAAAAGCAATCGTATGGACAGGTGATAATTTAACACAGCAATAAGTATCAGAAAAGGAGTGAGACAAAGCTGTCTCTTATCACCAGATTTCTTCAATTTGTTTGCAGAAATAATGATGGATCGCGCATTAATACACTGTATGTATTAATAACTATAATGCATTAAAAATTGGAGGAGAAAAATACGAAATAAAATTCGCTGATGAGTAGGCTATACTAGCAGAAAATGTAACGACATGCAGAAGCTGTTAGACAGAATAAATCAAACAATAAAAACATTTGGAATTAAAATAAACATTAAGAAAACCAAAGTTATGTTAAAATCAAAAAGAGAGAAACAAATTTAACCATCAATAACCAAAGAATTGAACAAGTAAAAAAAGTTTCTGTTATCTGTGACAAATTATCACATAAGACTGCAGATGTACCACGGAAATAAAAACTAGAATAGCAATGGCTAAGACTGCATTTAGAACAAAACAAAACTTACTGACATGTAAAAAAATAGATATAACCTAAGGAAAAAGATATTAACAACTTTTATTTGGTCGGTTGCATTATATAACCGGAATCATGGATACTTAACACTAAGGAAAATAAATATTTAGAAGCTTTTGAGATGTGGTGTTACCGTAGAATAGAAAAAAAGCAGCTGGACAGAAAGAAAGACAAATAATGAGGTATTAGAAATAGTGAATGAAGTAAAGAAAATTATAAGTATAATTAAAAGAAGAAGATTAAAAGGGCTGGGACCTGTTTTGAGACAATGATAATCCTATTACTTTTGCTAGAGTGGAAAATTCCATGCAAAGGTAGTGGAAGAGAAAGACCTCGCAATAATTTGATTACACAAACGTGCAAGGATTTAGGAGTTAAAGGCTTTGTGAAACTGAAGAGGATGGCGAAGGATAGACACAGATGGAGGAACATGACATGGATCTCATCCTAACCAGTCTTCGGACTGAGTCTCTAATCACCATCATCTAAAAATCTCAAGACTCAAACTTTTATTATGATCCTGATTGGCAAAACAAATTTATACAAATTTTTAAAATTTTTTAGTTTGCTTTATTTTCTGATAATTGATTTCAAATTCTATTTTTAGAAATACGTAAAATTAGAGATGATGAAATTGATATATAAAAACAAAAATTCATAAATTAACTTAATATCTCAACATAAAAAAAATTTACTAAAACTTTTACTTCATTCTTTAGAAAATTTCAGCTAAATTATATCTCAAATTAAATAAAATATTCTGGTAATTTAGAAATTAATATTATAACATTTAAAAGAAATATAAAAAGACTTCAATAAAATAATATAAAACAAATTATTACCGTAAAAATAGAGGCATGTTTTCTTCTCATATTTTTATAAATAAACTCTTTAGATACTAAATATCTTCTAGGATTTTACCTTTGACATTTTCTTGGTAAAAAGCAACAAGATTTAATGTTTTTGTTTTTCTGTATCAGAAAATCAAATTTACTGATTTTTATATAAAAATTGTAAATCATTACTCGCAGAGTTAATATACTGAAAGTCTTTGATTGAGATGTATTGATATGTTATATGATATAATCTTTCTTTACAATTTCAGCAGAAACTGGTTTTGCAGCATGTTGCTGAACTGTCTAACCACTGATATGACAGTAAGATAGATATGTTAAAGGCGTATATTACTGCGAATATATAAAACCCAAGTAAAAAGGAATAATATTCAGTGAATTTGATAGGCAATTGGATTTGAAGTTCCTTATAATTGAGAATAGTCCATTTCCAATTCTAAAAAATGATGCAATTGATCAGTTATACAGAAATCGGATGTGTGGGTCTCGCTGTTTACTCCTCCTATTACTGTTAGGTTGCTAGATATGTATGGACGTCATTATCCAATTCATCTGGTGTCGTTTTATGGTCACTGCAGGGGGGTAACGGCGCTCTGCATCCTCCTGCTTCCTGCTCACTTTTCCTCCTCCGATGGCGGCTTCACCGGAGGAGGCAACTTCCCTCCGCAAATCTACATCATGTCGACTCTGCTCCTCGCCAACATCTCCGCAGTGGCCGCCATCTTCTCTTCCGAGCCGGACTTCGATTTTTGGCACAGCGTTAGGAGGTGTGTGTGTGTGACGTCAGAGCAGGTATCGATCTAGACATGGGTGTGTCTGCAAAGGGTCACTTGCAAGGTCAAATTGATCGTTCATCAAATAGTCTCCGTTTTTTTTTTTCCGATTCTTTTATATAGTTTTTGGAAAATCCATAAGACAAAAGCTCCAATTTTTAAATTCTTAAGCTCAATTCATAAAATTTATTAATTAATAATAGTTAATCAATAATTGGTTACGGAAACGTCGGCGTGGGCGGATAAAAAGGCAATAAATCAACAACTCTCATTTTGAGAAATTCAGAATGACCTTTTGAATGCTAATCGATTCATGAGCCTCTTTTATTTGCTTTTCTGCTTCTTCCGCGCCCCCCCCCCCCCCAAAAAATCCCCCAAAAAATTGTTTTTTTTTTTTTTTTTTTTTTTGATGCAGAAACAAAAAGCAGACTGAAACCTAAAATTAAAACCCAGACTACTAACAAAAAATTATATATTTCTTCTTTCTTTTTCTTTCATTTTTCTTTTATAATAAAAATCCTTGATGCAGCAATTTAATAGGCACATATCACTTTTTGTCCATCTATCTGTGTCCACGCTTAAATCAACTCGACAGATACATGGTAAATAGCAGGATCACAAACACTTATGGAGCAAATTCAGTCAAAATAGAGTAAATATGGCTGCTTGCCATTTTAAAATGACGTTTTATTTGTTATTGTATAAGGTACAAAATCAATCTTATACATGTAAGCACTTCCTATACGCTGGCATTTCTTGTTTCGCGATATTTATATACAGAATGGCCCTAAAGTTTGGATCTATACAGAACTAGCTTATGCAATTTATTTAAATGTTCGCGTATTATTATTTTTTATTCACTTTAGATTCAGATAGATGACGCATAGACCTTTCTCCAAGTACTGACCTATAAACTGGCTATAGTCATTTATAATTCTAAAGTATAATAGACCACTAGGTCGCAGTGCTAATGTGGTTTACCCAAGGTTCAATCAAACCAATAATCAACTGCCCCGTAAATCCATATTTTGATATAAAAATAAAATATAAATGCGTAGATACATTAAAAAATGTATACAAATCACGAAAATAAAGCAAAAAAAATATATAAAAAACACACCTACTCCAATTTCTCAGAAAAAATGTTTGAATTAAAGTATGTATCATTTATTTATTTATTTATTAAGAGCTTTTAATAAAACCTTTATTAAAACTAAAATTTAATTAAATCTAATCCATTACAACAGAACCAAGTGCAGATAATATCTGATAAGATTTTCCAATATTATTCAAAATCAATTAATTCCTGATGACTTATCTATTTACGTTTCAGACGAAGATGAAGAAAAACAGAAATACGATATTTCCTTCCATTCATCAAAACATCGTAAATCATGGTATGAAGGTAAAACCACTTCAATATTTCAGAAATTATGGCTGTAATTTATTAGTACAAGTAAACAAAAGTAATTAATACTTCATTATTGTTAATAATAATGCTGATGATGTGATTTGTTCTTTATACTTATAATGCTTTTTATAATGTTTAATATTATTATTAAAAAATGTAATTTGAATCATCTAGATTATCATCTTAGCCGATTTTATCATGAATTACTTTCCGAAGAGAAAGGTGAGGTTTATAAATCACTGTCTGTGTGTGTGTGTGTCCTTAACTTTTGAACCCCTGCATTGAATCTTCTTGAGATTTGGTGTGGGCGTTATGACAAGAGTCGATTTAACTATTAATTTGAATTCTTTTTTGGTGGATCCTTCCGAAAAAGTAGCGCAAGAAAGTGATAAAAAATTCTCATAGAAAAACATTAGAACCGATACAGGGAATTTCTAGTATGACTTAAACAAAGCATATTAGCTTATTTATCCTCTAAATGTGTGCATGAGCTTCAAAAAAATGAATACAATTAATTCGAATCAGACAATTTCAGTAAATAATGCGACTAAAATTAATCCTTTTAATACCTTTTAATGTATTGAAAAAAATATATTATTTCATAATATAATTTAAAAACAAGGAAGCATTTACTTTGTATTGTTTTTAAGATTTTAAAATAAATAAATAAATAAATAAATAAATAAATAAATAAATAAATAAATAAAAGGCAAGAATTTTTTAAATGAAGTACGCTTCAAACAAGTTCTTTTAGGACTTTTAATTCTTAAGTTAAAAAGGTTATAAAATTTTTTCAAGAAAGCAATAATTATCGATAGCGTGAAATAAATTGAAGTCAATACATCAACAAATTTTATTGTTGTTGTTTTCAAGCACTGTTGTCGCTTGATAGAGTTTGTTTGCTTAAGATGTTGAGAGTATCGCAGAAATTTCCTATGATAGGAGTGAAGTTCTCACGTCACAGGCGGTCGAGCAAAGGATTGGCCTTTAAACTTTTTTTTTTGCTTGGAACTTACAATTCCAATCCCTCTCCACTACCATGAGTGCACATGTGTTGTTTTATAATCTTTTGATAAACTGAATCTTAATGTATGTTGCTGTACATTTTGGAAACGCTTTATTATCATACCAAACATTTATTTTTATCCTAATAATAGTGGCTATTTTTAAAAACCAACAAACTGGTATATTTCGGCCTTTTTACTTTAAAAACTTGGATTTATTGGATTATAAGCTTAAATGAAGAAATTAAAAAAAAAACAAAAAATAAAACAGACTGGAGCCATAAATTTAAGAAAGTTCTATTACTTTACAACATTTAATTCCAAATTAAATATATAACAAAGCAAGAAGTTAGAAAGAATTCTTAAAAGTCTACGTTTTTGAAATGTTACTTCTTAAAATTTCTTTATTATTATCTTTTTAAAGTTGTGAAAACTACAAAAATGAAAACCTATATTTATATTTAAATTATAATATCTATTGAATACAAAAAACTGTAAATTTCCCATTTTCTGAAATAAATGAAATAAATTAAAAATATTTTACTTGTGTCTCTTAATTTGAAATGAGTAGATGCTGGCCACCACACAATTCTAATTTAAATACATGAATAAAAATAGTCTACAATAAAATGCGAGTACTTTCAAGATGGTCTACATTTCGTTATCAATACTCCGCTTGATAACGAGATGTAGACCATCTTGAAAGTACTCGCATTTTATTGTATTTCTATTTATGTATTTAAATTATAAATGTGTGTGGTGGCCAGAATCTAATCATTTCAAATGAAATAAATGTGCATTATTTATTTAAATATTGTCTACATCGAATTAGTCTACATCGAATTAGTTGTAATCGTATCAAACTACGTGGAATGCATGAAGGATTTAATATTCATTGTATAAGACAATGAGATATTATTAGAAATAGGATAGAAATCCATTGTTTACATTCTAATGTTTTTCTACAGGAATTTTTGTTGTCTTCTCGCATTCAATTCTTCACAAGGACACATTTGGAACAGATTTCAAATATAAAAGCTAAATTGCCCCTAGTACTCGAATAGATATACTAAGGTTCAAGAAGTTATTAGGAGAAGGGCGACATACATAGACTGAGTAATTTGGTAAGCCGTACTTTTCTATCGGGAAGTATGTACAAAAAAAAAAAAAAAAAAAAAAAAAAAAAACCTTTATTAAGCTATACACGGAGTTAGGTAACATACTTTATATAACAAGAACTTATATGCAATAACTGAGCATACTTTTCATATATTTTATATTAAGCTTATACCTTAACATATTTATAATATAGCAATATTTTTAAAGTTTTAATATCTCTATATGTATATGCATAATGCCATATACAATACAGAATTAGCTTTAATTATGTGAACTTTTAAAAAGTTACCTTATTTTATATATGTAGGGTGTCTACAAATGATTGGAATGGTTTCATGATACTGTGGTTTCATGATTGTACTGTGGGTGTATTATTTAGCATATCATCAAAAAAATTGTACAGATACATAGAGAAACTCTCCAAGTTTTTGTTTCATTTTAAAGATGCTCGATATGTGCACCGATAGTGATTCTGCACATCAAGTCTGTTATCAAGTTCGTCCCACACTCGATGTAGCATGTCCCTGTAATTACAGCAAAAGTATTGCTGATGCGAGTCCGCAGTTAGCCACATACATCACATTTAATATTATATTGCCTTCAGGTATGCGTTGATTTAGACGATAC